>JANJXV010000849.1:0-311603 GCA_024803745.1 Megascapheus bottae | reverse complement strand
GGTGTGTGAAGTCACAATGGAGGTGTGTGAAGTCATAGAAAGGAGGTGTGTGAAGTCACAGAATGGAGGTGTGTGAAGTCGTAGACTGGAGCTGTGTGAAGTCAGATTGGAGGTGTGTTAAGTCACAGAATGGAGGTGTGTGAACTCAGAATGGAAGTGTGTGAAATCACAGAATGGAGGTGTGTGAAGTCATAGAATGGAGGTGTGTGAAGTCATAGAATGGATGTGTGTGAAGTCATAATGGAGGTGTGTGAAGTCACAGAATTGAGGTGTGTGAAGTCACAGAATGGAGGTGCGTGAAGTCATAGAATGGAGGTGGGTGAAGTCATAGAATGGAGGTGTGTGAAGTCATAGAATGGATGTTTGTTAAGTAAGAATGAAGATGTATGAAGTCAAAGAATGGAGGTGTGTGAAGGTACAGAATGGAGGTGTGTGAAGTCATAGAATGGAGGTTTGTGAAGTCATAGAATTTAGGTGTGTGAAGTCATATAATGGAGGTGTGTGAAGTCACAGAATGGAGGTGTGTGAAATCACAAAATGGAAGTGTGTGAACTCAGAATGGAGGTGTGTGAAGTCACAGAATGGAGGTGTGTGAAGTCATAGAATGGAGGTGTGTGAAGTCACACAATGGGGGTGTGTGAAGTCATAGAATAGATGTGTGTGAAGTCATAGAATGGAGGTGTGTGAAGTCACAGAATGGAGGTGTGTGAAGTCAGAATGGAGTTGTGTGAAGTCATAGAATGGAGGTGTGTGAAGTCAGAATGGAGGTGTGTGAACTCATAGAATGGAGGTGTGTGAAGTCAGAATGGAGGTGTGTGAAGTCATAGAATGGAGGTGTGTGAAGTCACAGAATGGAGGTGTGTGAAGTCATAGAATGGAGCTGTGTGATGTCAGTTTGGAGGTGTGTGAAGTCACAGAATGGAGGTGTGTGAGCTCAGAATGGAGGTGTGTGAAGTCACAGAATGGAGGTGTGTGAAGTCATAGAATGGAGGTGTGTGAAGTCATAGAATGGATGTGTGTGAAGTCATAATGGAGGTGTGTGAAGTCACAGAATTGAGGTGTGTGAAGTCACAGAATGGAGGTGTGTGAAGTCATAGAATGGAGGTGTGTGAAGTCATAGAATGGAGGTGTGTGAAGTCATAGAATGGATGTTTGTTAAGTAAGAATGAAAGTCTGTTAAGTCATAGAATGGAGTTGTGTGAAGGCACAGAATGGAGGTGTGTGAAGTCATAGAATGGAGCTGTGTGAAGTCATAATGGAGGTGTGTGAAATAACAGAATGGACGTGTGCGAACTCAGAATGGAGGTGTGTGAAGTCACAGAATGGAGGTGTGTTAAGTCACAGAACGGAGGTGTTGGATCTCAGAATGAAGCTGTGTGAAGTCAGTATGGAGGTGTGTGAAGTCACAGAATGGAGGTGTGTGAAGTCATTTTATGGAGCTGTGTGAAGTCAGAATAGAGGTGTGTGAAGTAACAGAATGGAGGTGTGTGAACTCAGAATGGAGGTGTGTGAAGTCACAGAATCTAGGTGTGTGAAGGCATAGAAGGGAGGTGTGTGAAGTCATAGAATGGAGGTGTGTGAAGTCATAATGGAGGCGTGTGAAGTCACAGAATTCAGGTGTGTGAAGTCAGAACGGAGGTGTGTGAACTCAGATTGGAGGTGTGGGAAGTCACAATGGAGGGTTGTGAAGTCCAAGACTGGAGGTGTGTGATGTCATAGAATGGAGGTGTGTGAACTCATAGAATGGAGGTGTGTGAAGTCATAGAATGGAGGTGTGTGAAGTCACAGAATGAAGGTGCGTTAAGTCACAGAATAGAGGTTTGTGAACTCAGAATGGAGGTGTGTGAAGTCACAGAATGCAGGTGTGGGAAGTCATAGAATGGAGTTGTGTGAAGTCACAGAATGGAGGTGTGTGATTTAATAGAATGGAGGTGTGAGAAATCATAGTATGGAGGTGTGTGAAGTCACAGAATGGAGGTGTGTGAAGTTACAGAATGGAGGTGTGTGAAGTCACAGAATGGAGGTGTGTGAACTCACAATGGAGGTGTGTGAAATCAAAGAATTGTGGTGTGTGAAGTCATAGAATGGAATTGTGTGAAGTCATAGAATGGAGGTGTGTGAAGTGAGAATTGAGGTGTGTGAAGTCACGGAATTGAGGTGTGTGAACTCAGAATGGAGGTGTGTGAAGTCACAGAATGGAGGTTTGTGAAGTCATAGAATGGAGGTGTGTGAAGTCATAGAATGGATGTTTCTGAAGTAGAATGAAGGTGTGTGAAGTCATAGAATGGAGGTGTGTGAAGTCAAAATGGAGGTGTGTGAACTCATAAAATGGAGATGTGTGAAGTCATGGAATGGAGGTGTGTGAAGTCCAAGAATATAGGTTGTGAAGTCAAACAATGGTGGTGTGTGAAGTCACAGAATGCAGGTGTGTTAAGTCAAAGAATGGAAGTGTGTGAAGTCAAAATGGAGGTGTCTGAAGTCAGAATGCAGCTGTGTGAAGCCATAGAATGGAGGTGTGTGAAGTCATAGAATGGAGGTGTGTGAAGTCACAGAATGGAAGTGTTTGACGTCAGAGAATGGAGGTGTGTGAAATCAGAATGGAGGTGTGTGAAGTCACAGAATGGAGGTGTGTGAAGTCAGAATAGATGTGTGCGAAGTCATAGAATGGAGCTGTGTGTAGTCAGAATGGAGCTGTGTGAAGTCATACAATGGAGGTGAGTGAAGTTAGAATGGCGGTGTGTGAACTCATAGAATGATGGTGTGTGAAGTCACAATGGAGGTGGGTGAAGTCATAGAATGGAGGTTTTTGAAGTCACAGAATGGAAGTGTGTGAAGTCATAAAATGGAGGTGTGTGAAGTCAGATTGGAGGTGTGTGAAGTCATAGAATGGAGGTGTGTCAACTAAGAAAGGAGGTGTGTGAAGTCAGAATTGAGGTGTGTGAAGTCAGAATGGAGGTGTGTGAAGTCATAGAATGGAGGTGTGTGAATTCACAATGCATTTTTGTGAACTCATACAATGGAGGTCTGAGAAGTCACAATGTAGGTGTGTGATATCACAGAATGGAGGTGTGTGAAGTCATAGAATGGAGGTGTGTGAAGTCAGAATGGAGGTGTGTGAACTCATAGAATGGAGGTGTGTGAAGTCACAATGGAGGTGTGTGAAGTCATAGAAAGGAGGTGTGTGAAGTCACAGAATGGAGGTGTGTGAAGTCGTAGACTGGAGCTGTGTGAAGTCAGATTGGAGGTGTGTTAAGTCACAGAATGGAGGTGTGTGAACTCAGAATGGAAGTGTGTGAAATCACAGAATGGAGGTGTGTGAAGTCATAGAATGGAGGTGTGTGAAGTCATAGAATGGATGTGTGTGAAGTCATAATGGAGGTGTGTGAAGTCACAGAATTGAGGTGTGTGAAGTCACAGAATGGAGGTGCGTGAAGTCATAGAATGGAGGTGGGTGAAGTCACAGAATGGAGGTGTGTGAAGTCATAGAATGGATGTTTGTTAAGTAAGAATGAAGATGTATGAAGTCAAAGAATGGAGGTGTGTGAAGGTACAGAATGGAGGTGTGTGAAGTCATAGAATGGAGGTTTGTGAAGTCATAGAATTTAGGTGTGTGAAGTCATATAATGGAGGTGTGTGAAGTCACAGAATGGAGGTGTGTGAAATCACAAAATGGAAGTGTGTGAACTCAGAATGGAGGTGTGTGAAGTCACAGAATGGAGGTGTGTGAAGTCATAGAATGGAGGTGTGTGAAGTCACACAATGGGGGTGTGTGAAGTCATAGAATAGATGTGTGTGAAGTCATAGAATGGAGGTGTGTGAAGTCACAGAATGGAGGTGTGTGAAGTCAGAATGGAGTTGTGTGAAGTCATAGAATGGAGGTGTGTGAAGTCAGAATGGAGGTGTGTGAACTCATAGAATGGAGGTGTGTGAAGTCAGAATGGAGGTGTGTGAAGTCATAGAATGGAGGTGTGTGAAGTCACAGAATGGAGGTGTGTGAAGTCATAGAATGGAGCTGTGTGATGTCAGTTTGGAGGTGTGTGAAGTCACAGAATGGAGGTGTGTGAGCTCAGAATGGAGGTGTGTGAAGTCACAGAATGGAGGTGTGTGAAGTCATAGAATGGAGGTGTGTGAAGTCATAGAATGGACGTGTGTGAAGTCATAATGGAGGTGTGTGAAGTCACAGAATTGAGGTGTGTGAAGTCACAGAATGGAGGTGTGTGAAGTCATAGAATGGAGGTGTGTGAAGTCATAGAATGGAGGTGTGTGAAGTCATAGAATGGATGTTTGTTAAGTAAGAATGAAAGTCTGTTAAGTCATAGAATGGAGTTGTGTGAAGGCACAGAATGGAGGTGTGTGAAGTCATAGAATGGAGCTGTGTGAAGTCATAATGGAGGTGTGTGAAATCACAGAATGGACGTGTGCGAACTCAGAATGGAGGTGTGTGAAGTCACAGAATGGAGGTGTGTTAAGTCACAGAACGGAGGTGTTGGATCTCAGAATGGAGCTGTGTGAAGTCAGTATGGAGGTGTGTGAAGTCACAGAATGGAGGTGTGTGAAGTCATTTTATGGAGCTGTGTGAAGTCAGAATAGAGGTGTGTGAAGTAACAGAATGGAGGTGTGTGAACTCAGAATGGAGGTGTGTGAAGTCACAGAATCTAGGTGTGTGAAGGCATAGAAGGGAGGTGTGTGAAGTCATAGAATGGAGGTGTGTGAAGTCATAATGGAGGCGTGTGAAGTCACAGAATTCAGGTGTGTGAAGTCAGAACGGAGGTGTGTGAACTCAGATTGGAGGTGTGGGAAGTCACAATGGAGGGTTGTGAAGTCCAAGACTGGAGGTGTGTGATGTCATAGAATGGAGGTGTGTGAACTCATAGAATGGAGGTGTGTGAAGTCATAGAATGGAGGTGTGTGAAGTCACAGAATGAAGGTGCGTTAAGTCACAGAATAGAGGTTTGTGAACTCAGAATGGAGGTGTGTGAAGTCACAGAATGGAGGTGTGGGAAGTCATAGAATGGAGTTGTGTGAAGTCACAGAATGGAGGTGTGTGATTTAATAGAATGGAGGTGTGAGAAATCATAGTATGGAGGTGTGTGAAGTCACAGAATGGAGGTGTGTGAAGTTACAGAATGGAGGTGTGTGAAGTCACAGAATGGAGGTGTGTGAACTCACAATGGAGGTGTGTGAAATCAAAGAATTGTGGTGTGTGAAGTCATAGAATGGAATTGTGTGAAGTCATAGAATGGAGGTGTGTGAAGTGAGAATTGAGGTGTGTGAAGTCACGGAATTGAGGTGTGTGAACTCAGAATGGAGGTGTGTGAAGTCACAGAATGGAGGTTTGTGAAGTCATAGAATGGAGGTGTGTGAAGTCATAGAATGGATGTTTCTGAAGTAGAATGAAGGTGTGTGAAGTCATAGAATGGAGGTGTGTGAAGTCAAAATGGAGGTGTGTGAACTCATAAAATGGAGATGTGTGAAGTCATGGAATGGAGGTTTGTGAAGTCCAAGAATATAGGTTGTGAAGTCAAACAATGGTTGGGTGTGAAGTCACAGAATGCAGGTGTGTTAAGTCAAAGAATGGAAGTGTGTGAAGTCAAAATTGAGTTGTCTGAAGTCAGAATGCAGCTGTGTGAAGCCATAGAATGGAGGAGTGTGAAGTCAGAATGGAGGTGTGTGACCTCATAGAATGGAGTGTGTGAAGTCACAATGGGGGTGTGTGAAATCACAGAATGGAGGTGTGTTAAATCATAGAATGGAGGTGCATGCAGTCAAAGAATGGAGGTGTGTGAAGTCATCGAATGGAGGTGTGTGAAGTCATGGAATGGAGGTGTGTGAAGTCAGATGGAGTTGTGTGAAGTCATAGAATGGAGGTGTGTGAAGACAGAATGGAGGTGTGTGAAGTCATAGAATGGAGGTGTGTGAAGTCATAATGGAGGTGTGTGAAATCATAGAATGGAGGTGTGTGAAGTCACAATGCAGGTGTGCGAAGTCATAGAATGGAGGTGTGTGAGGTCATAGAATGGAGGTGTGTGAAGTCACAGAATGGAGGTGTGTGAAGTCATACAATGGAGGTGTGCGAAGTCACAGAATGGAGGTGTGTGAAGTCATTTTATGGAGCTGTGTGAAGTCAGAATGGAGGTGTGTGAAGTCACAGAATGGAGGTGTGTGAACTCAGAATGGAGGTGTGTGAAGTCACAGAATCTAGGTGTGTGAAGTCATAGAATGGAGGTGTGTGAAGTCATAGAATGGAGGTGTGTGAAGTCATAATGGAGGAGTGTGAAGTCACAGAATTCAGGTGTGTGAAGTCACAGAATGGAGGTGTGAGAAGTCACAGAATGGAGGTGTGTGAACTCACAATGGAGGTGTGTGAAATCAAAGAAAGGTGGTGTGTGAAGTCATAGAATGGAATTGTGTGAAGTCATAGAATGGAGGTGTGTGAAGTGAGAATTGAGGTGTGTGAAGTCACGGAATTGAGGTGTGTGAACTCAGAATGGAGGTGTGTGAAGTCACAGAATGGAGGTTTGTGAAGTCATAGAATGGAGGTGTGTGAAGTCATAGAGTGGATGTTTCTGAAGTAGAATGAAGGTGTGTGAAGTCATAGAATGGAGGTGTGTGAAGTCAAAATGGAGGTGTGTGAACTCATAAAATGGAGATGTGTGAAGTCATGGAATGGAGGTGTGTGAAGTCCAAGAATATAGGTTGTGAAGTCAAACAATGGTGGTGTATGAAGTCACAGAATGCAGGTGTGTTAAGGCAAAGAATGGAAGTGTGTGAAGTCAAAATGGAGGTGTCTGAAGTCAGAATGCAGCTGTGTGAAGCCATAGAATGGAGGTGTGTGAAGTCAGAATGGAGGTGTGTGAACTCATAAAATGGAGATGTGTGAAGTCATAGAATGGAGGTGAGTGAAGTCCAAGAATATATGTGTGTGAAGTCAAACAATGGTGGTGTGTGAAGTCACAGAATGCAGGTGTGTTAAGTCAAAGAATGGAAGTGTGTGAAGTCAAAATGGAGGTGTGTGAAGTCACAGAATGGAGGTGTGTGAAGTCACAGAATGAAGGTGTCTGAAGTCAGAATGCAGCTGTGTGAAGCCATAGAATGGAGGTGTGTGAAGTCAGAATGGAGGTGTGTGAACTCATAGAATGGAGTGTGTGAAGTCACAATGGTGGTATGTGAAGTCATAGAATAGGGGTGTGTGAAGTCAAATTGGAGGTGTGTGAAATCACAGAATGGAGGTGTGTCAACTCAGAAATGAGGTGTGTGTAGTCATAGAATGGAGGTGTGTGAATTCATAGAATGGAAGTGGGCGAAATCATAGAATGGAGGTGTGTGAAGTCAAAGAATTGAGGTTTGTGAAGTCAGAATGGAGGTGTGTGAAGTCAGGATGGAGGTGGGTGAAGTCACAGAATGGAGGTGTGGGAACTCAGAATGGAGGTGTGTGGTCACAGAACGGAGGTTTGTGAAGTCATAGAATGGAGGTGCGTGAAGTCATAGAATGGATGTTTCTGAAGTGAGAATGAAGGTGTATGAAGTCAAAGAATGGAGGTGTGTGAAGTCAAAATGGAGGTGTGTGAACTCATAGAATGGAGGTGTGTGAACTCATAGAATGGAGGTGTGTGAAGTCATGGAACGTAGGTGTGTAAAGTCAAAGAATGGAGGTGTGTGAAGTCAAACAATAAAGGTGTGTGAAGTCACAGAATGGAGGTGTGTGAACTCATAGAATGGATGTGCATGAAGACAAAGAATGGAGGTGTGTGAATTCATCGAATGGAGGTGTGTTAAGTCATGGAATGGAGGTGTGTGAAGTCAGATGGATGGGTGTGAAGTCATAGAATGGAGGTGTGTGAAGTCAGAATGGAGGTGTGTGAACTCATAGAATGGAGGTGTGTGAAGTCAGAATGGAGGTGTGTGAAGTCATAGAATGGAGGTGTGTGAAGTCACAGAATGGAGGTGTGTGAAGTCATAGAATGGAGCTGTGTGATGTCAGTTTGGAGGTGTGTGAAGTCACAGAATGGAGGTGTGTGAGCTCAGAATGGAGGTGTGTGAAGTCACAGAATGGAGGTGTGTGAAGTCATAGAATGGAGGTGTGTGAAGTCATAGAATGGACGTGTGTGAAGTCATAATGGAGGTGTGTGAAGTCACAGAATTGAGGTGTGTGAAGTCACAGAATGGAGGTGTGTGAAGTCATAGAATGGAGGTGTGTGAAGTCATAGAATGGAGGTGTGTGAAGTCATAGAATGGATGTTTGTTAAGTAAGAATGAAAGTCTGTTAAGTCATAGAATGGAGTTGTGTGAAGGCACAGAATGGAGGTGTGTGAAGTCATAGAATGGAGCTGTGTGAAGTCATAATGGAGGTGTGTGAAATCACAGAATGGACGTGTGCGAACTCAGAATGGAGGTGTGTGAAGTCACAGAATGGAGGTGTGTTAAGTCACAGAACGGAGGTGTTGGATCTCAGAATGGAGCTGTGTGAACTCAGTATGGAGGTGTGTGAAGTCACAGAATGGAGGTGTGTGAAGTCATTTTATGGAGCTGTGTGAAGTCAGAATAGAGGTGTGTGAAGTAACAGAATGGAGGTGTGTGAACTCAGAATGGAGGTGTGTGAAGTCACAGAATCTAGGTGTGTGAAGGCATAGAAGGGAGGTGTGTGAAGTCATAGAATGGAGGTGTGTGAAGTCATAATGGAGGCGTGTGAAGTCACAGAATTCAGGTGTGTGAAGTCAGAACGGAGGTGTGTGAACTCAGATTGGAGGTGTGGGAAGTCACAATGGAGGGTTGTGAAGTCCAAGACTGGAGGTGTGTGATGTCATAGAATGGAGGTGTGTGAACTCATAGAATGGAGGTGTGTGAAGTCATAGAATGGAGGTATGTGAAG
Organism: Megascapheus bottae; assembly: GCA_024803745.1. Lineage (NCBI taxonomy): Eukaryota > Metazoa > Chordata > Mammalia > Rodentia > Geomyidae > Megascapheus > Megascapheus bottae. Next base: position 302,734 of record JANJXV010000849.1, on the reverse strand, counting down.
TCACAGAATGAAGGTGCGTTAAGTCACAGAATAGAGGTTTGTGAACTCAGAATGGAGGTGTGTGAAGTCACAGAATGGAGGTGTGGGAAGTCATAGAATGGAGTTGTGTGAAGTCACAGAATGGAGGTGTGTGATTTAATAGAATGGAGGTGTGAGAAATCATAGTATGGAGGTGTGTGAAGTCACAGAATGGAGGTGTGTGAAGTTACAGAATGGAGGTGTGTGAAGTCACAGAATGGAGGTGTGTGAACTCACAATGGAGGTGTGTGAAATCAAAGAATTGTGGTGTGTGAAGTCATAGAATGGAATTGTGTGAAGTCATAGAATGGAGGTGTGTGAAGTGAGAATTGAGGTGTGTGAAGTCACGGAATTGAGGTGTGTGAACTCAGAATGGAGGTGTGTGAAGTCACAGAATGGAGGTTTGTGAAGTCATAGAATGGAGGTGTGTGAAGTCATAGAATGGATGTTTCTGAAGTAGAATGAAGGTGTGTGAAGTCATAGAATGGAGGTGTGTGAAGTCAAAATGGAGGTGTGTGAACTCATAAAATGGAGATGTGTGAAGTCATGGAATGGAGGTTTGTGAAGTCCAAGAATATAGGTTGTGAAGTCAAACAATGGTGGGGTGTGAAGTCACAGAATGCAGGTGTGTTAAGTCAAAGAATGGAAGTGTGTGAAGTCAAAATTGAGTTGTCTGAAGTCAGAATGCAGCTGTGTGAAGCCATAGAATGGAGGAGTGTGAAGTCAGAATGGAGGTGTGTGACCTCATAGAATGGAGTGTGTGAAGTCACAATGGGGGTGTGTGAAATCACAGAATGGAGGTGTGTTAAATCATAGAATGGAGGTGCATGCAGTCAAAGAATGGAGGTGTGTGAAGTCATCGAATGGAGGTGTGTGAAGTCATGGAATGGAGGTGTGTGAAGTCAGATGGAGTTGTGTGAAGTCATAGAATGGAGGTGTGTGAAGACAGAATGGAGGTGTGTGAAGTCATAGAATGGAGGTGTGTGAAGTCATAATGGAGGTGTGTGAAATCATAGAATGGAGGTGTGTGAAGTCACAATGCAGGTGTGCGAAGTCATAGAATGGAGGTGTGTGAGGTCATAGAATGGAGGTGTGTGAAGTCACAGAATGGAAGAATGGAGGTGTGTGAAGTCATACAAAGGAGGTGTGCGAAGTCACAGAATGGAGGTGTGTGAAGTCATTTTATGGAGCTGTGTGAAGTCAGAATGGAGGTGTGTGAAGTCACAGAATGGAGGTGTGTGAACTCAGAATGGAGGTGTGTGAAGTCACAGAATCTAGGTGTGTGAAGTCATAGAATGGAGGTGTGTGAAGTCATAGAATGGAGGTGTGTGAAGTCATAATGGAGGAGTGTGAAGTCACAGAATTCAGGTGTGTGAAGTCACAGAATGGAGGTGTGAGAAGTCACAGAATGGAGGTGTGTGAACTCACAATGGAGGTGTGTGAAATCAAAGAAAGGTGGTGTGTGAAGTCATAGAATGGAATTGTGTGAAGTCATAGAATGGAGGTGTGTGAAGTGAGAATTGAGGTGTGTGAAGTCACGGAATTGAGGTGTGTGAACTCAGAATGGAGGTGTGTGAAGTCACAGAATGGAGGTTTGTGAAGTCATAGAATGGAGGTGTGTGAAGTCATAGAGTGGATGTTTCTGAAGTAGAATGAAGGTGTGTGAAGTCAAAGAATGGAGGTGTGTGAAGTCAAAATGGAGGTGTGTGAACTCATAAAATGGAGATGTGTGAAGTCATGGAATGGAGGTGTGTGAAGTCCAAGAATATAGGTTGTGAAGTCAAACAATGGTGGTGTATGAAGTCACAGAATGCAGGTGTGTTAAGGCAAAGAATGGAAGTGTGTGAAGTCAAAATGGAGGTGTCTGAAGTCAGAATGCAGCTGTGTGAAGCCATAGAATGGAGGTGTGTGAAGTCAGAATGGAGGTGTGTGAACTCATAAATGGAGATGTGTGAAGTCATAGAATGGAGGTGAGTGAAGTCCAAGAATATATGTGTGTGAAGTCAAACAATGGTGGTGTGTGAAGTCACAGAATGCAGGTGTGTTAAGTCAAAGAATGGAAGTGTGTGAAGTCAAAATGGAGGTGTGTGAAGTCACAGAATGGAGGTGTGTGAAGTCACAGAATGAAGGTGTCTGAAGTCAGAATGCAGCTGTGTGAAGCCATAGAATGGAGGTGTGTGAAGTCAGAATGGAGGTGTGTGAACTCATAGAATGGAGTATGTGAAGTCACAATGGTGGTATGTGAAGTCATAGAATAGGGGTGTGTGAAGTCAAATTGGAGGTGTGTGAAATCACAGAATGGAGGTGTGTCAACTCAGAAATGAGGTGTGTGTAGTCATAGAATGGAGGTGTGTGAATTCATAGAATGGAAGTGGGCGAAATCATAGAATGGAGGTGTGTGAAGTCAAAGAATTGAGGTTTGTGAAGTCAGAATGGAGGTGTGTGAAGTCAGGATGGAGGTGGGTGAAGTCACAGAATGGAGGTGTGGGAACTCAGAATGGAGGTGTGTGGTCACAGAACAGAGGTTTGTGAAGTCATAGAATGGAGGTGCGTGAAGTCATAGAATGGATGTTTCTGAAGTGAGAATGAAGGTGTATGAAGTCAAAGAATGGAGGTGTGTGAAGTCAAAATGGAGGTGTGTGAACTCATAGAATGGAGGTGTGTGAACTCATAGAATGGAGGTGTGTGAAGTCATGGAACGTAGGTGTGTAAAGTCAAGAATGGAGGTGTGTGAAGTCAAACAATAAAGGTGTGTGAAGTCACAGAATGAGGTGTGTGAACTCATAGAATGGATGTGCATGAAGACAAAGAATGGAGGTGTGTGAATTCATCGAATGGAGGTGTGTTAAGTCATGGAATGGAGGTGTGTGAAGTCAGATGGATGGGTGTGAAGTCATAGAATGGAGGTGTGTGAAGTCAGAATGGAGGGGTGTGAAGTCATAGAATGGAGGTGTGTGAAGTCAGAATGGAGGGGTGTGAAGTCATAGAATGGAGGTGTGTGAAGTCACAATGCAGGTGTGCGAAGTCATAGAATGGAGGTGTGTGAGGTCATAGAATGCAGGTGTGTGAAGTCACAGAATGGAGGTGTGTGAAGTCATAGAATGGAGGTGTGTGAAGTCACAGAATGGAAGTGTGTGAAGTCACAGAATGGAGGTGTGTGAAGTCATAGAATGGAGGTGTGTGAAGTCATAGAATGGAGGTGTGTGAAGTCATAGAATGGATGTTTGTTAAGTAAGAATGAAAGTCTGTTAAGTCATAGAATGGAGTTGTGTGAAGGCACAGAATGGAGGTGTGTGAAGTCATAGAATGGAGCTATGTGAAGTCATAATGGAGGTGTGTGAAATCACAGAATGGACGTGTGCGAACTCAGAATGGAGGTGTGTGAAGACACAGAATGGAGGTGTGTTAAGTCACAGAACGGAGGTGTTGGATCTCAGAATGGAGCTGTGTGAAGTCAGTATGGAGGTGTGTGAAGTCACAGAATGGAGGTGTGTGAAGTCATTTTATGGAGCTGTGTGAAGTCAGAATAGAGGTGTGTGAAGTAACAGAATGGAGTGTGTGAACTCAGAATGGAGGTGTGTGAAGTCACAGAATCTAGGTGTGTGAAGGCATAGAAGGGAGGTGTGTGAAGTCATAGAATGGAGGTGTGTGAAGTCATAATGGAGGCGTGTGAAGTCACAGAATTCAGGTGTGTGAAGTCAGAACGGAGGTGTGTGAACTCAGATTGGAGGTGTGGGAAGTCACAATGGAGGGTTGTGAAGTCCAAGACTGGAGGTGTGTGATGTCATAGAATGGAGGTGTGTGAACTCATAGAATGGAGGTGTGTGAAGTCATAGAATGGAGGTGTGTGAAGTCACAGAATGAAGGTGCGTTAAGTCACAGAATAGAGGTTTGTGAACTCAGAATGGAGGTGTGTGAAGTCACAGAATGGAGGTGTGGGAAGTCATAGATGGAGTTGTGTGAAGTCACAGAATGGAGGTGTGTGATTTAATAGAATGGAGGTGTGAGAAATCATAGTATGGAGGTGTGTGAAGTCACAGAATGGAGGTGTGTGAAGTTACAGAATGGAGGTGTGTGAAGTCACAGAATGGAGGTGTGTGAACTCACAATGGAGGTGTGTGAAATCAAAGAATTGTGGTGTGTGAAGTCATAGAATGGAATTGTGTGAAGTCATAGAATGGAGGTGTGTGAAGTGAGAATTGAGGTGTGTGAAGTCACGGAATTGAGGTGTGTGAACTCAGAATGGAGGTGTGTGAAGTCACAGAATGGAGGTTTGTGAAGTCATAGAATGGAGGTGTGTGAAGTCATAGAATGGATGTTTCTGAAGTAGAATGAGGTGTGTGAAGTCATAGAATGGAGGTGTGTGAAGTCAAAATGGAGGTGTGTGAACTCATAAAATGGAGATGTGTGAAGTCATGGAATGGAGGTTTGTGAAGTCCAAGAATATAGGTTGTGAAGTCAAACAATGGTGGGGTGTGAAGTCACAGAATGCAGGTGTGTTAAGTCAAAGAATGGAAGTGTGTGAAGTCAAAATTGAGTTGTCTGAAGTCAGAATGCAGCTGTGTGAAGCCATAGAATGGAGGAGTGTGAAGTCAGAATGGAGGTGTGTGACCTCATAGAATGGAGTGTGTGAAGTCACAATGGGGGTGTGTGAAATCACAGAATGGAGGTGTGTTAAATCATAGAATGGAGGTGCATGCAGTCAAAGAATGGAGGTGTGTGAAGTCATCGAATGGAGGTGTGTGAAGTCATGGAATGGAGGTGTGTGAAGTCAGATGGAGTTGTGTGAAGTCATAGAATGAGGTGTGTGAAGACAGAATGGAGGTGTGTGAAGTCATAGAATGGAGGTGTGTGAAGTCATAATGGAGGTGTGTGAAATCATAGAATGGAGGTGTGTGAAGTCACAATGCAGGTGTGCGAAGTCATAGAATGGAGGTGTGTGAGGTCATAGAATGGAGGTGTGTGAAGTCATAATGGAGGAGTGTGAAGTCACAGAATTCAGGTGTGTGAAGTCACAGAATGGAGGTGTGAGAAGTCACAGAATGGAGGTGTGTGAACTCACAATGGAGGTGTGTGAAATCAAAGAAAGGTGGTGTGTGAAGTCATAGAATGGAATTGTGTGAAGTCATAGAATGGAGGTGTGTGAAGTGAGAATTGAGGTGTGTGAAGTCACGGAATTGAGGTGTGTGAACTCAGAATGGAGGTGTGTGAAGTCACAGAATGGAGGTTTGTGAAGTCATAGAATGGAGGTGTGTGAAGTCATAGAGTGGATGTTTCTGAAGTAGAATGAAGGTGTGTGAAGTCATAGAATGGAGGTGTGTGAAGTCAAAATGGAGGTGTGTGAACTCATAAAATGGAGATGTGTGAAGTCATGGAATGGAGGTGTGTGAAGTCCAAGAATATAGGTTGTGAAGTCAAACAATGGTGGTGTATGAAGTCACAGAATGCAGGTGTGTTAAGGCAAAGAATGGAAGTGTGTGAAGTCAAAATGGAGGTGTCTGAAGTCAGAATGCAGCTGTGTGAAGCCATAGAATGGAGGTGTGTGAAGTCAGAATGGAGGTGTGTGAACTCATAAAATGGAGATGTGTGAAGTCATAGAATGGAGGTGAGTGAAGTCCAAGAATATATGTGTGTGAAGTCAAACAATGGTGGTGTGTGAAGTCACAGAATGCAGGTGTGTTAAGTCAAAGAATGGAAGTGTGTGAAGTCAAAATGGAGGTGTGTGAAGTCACAGAATGGAGGTGTGTGAAGTCACAGAATGAAGGTGTCTGAAGTCAGAATGCAGCTGTGTGAAGCCATAGAATGGAGGTGTGTGAAGTCAGAATGGAGGTGTGTGAACTCATAGAATGGAGTGTGTGAAGTCACAATGGTGGTATGTGAAGTCATAGAATAGGGGTGTGTGAAGTCAAATTGGAGGTGTGTGAAATCACAGAATGGAGGTGTGTCAACTCAGAAATGAGGTGTGTGTAGTCATAGAATGGAGGTGTGTGAATTCATAGAATGGAAGTGGGCGAAATCATAGAATGGAGGTGTGTGAAGTCAAAGAATTGAGGTTTGTGAAGTCAGAATGGAGGTGTGTGAAGTCAGGATGGAGGTGGGTGAAGTCACAGAATGGAGGTGTGGGAACTCAGAATGGAGGTGTGTGGTCACAGAACAGAGGTTTGTGAAGTCATAGAATGGAGGTGCGTGAAGTCATAGAATGGATGTTTCTGAAGTGAGAATGAAGGTGTATGAAGTCAAAGAATGGAGGTGTGTGAAGTCAAAATGGAGGTGTGTGAACTCATAGAATGGAGGTGTGTGAACTCATAGAATGGAGGTGTGTGAAGTCATGGAACGTAGGTGTGTAAAGTCAAAGAATGGAGGTGTGTGAAGTCAAACAATAAAGGTGTGTGAAGTCACAGAATGGAGGTGTGTGAACTCATAGAATGGATGTGCATGAAGACAAAGAATGGAGGTGTGTGAATTCATCGAATGGAGGTGTGTTAAGTCATGGAATGGAGGTGTGTGAAGTCAGATGGATGGGTGTGAAGTCATAGAATGGAGGTGTGTGAAGTCAGAATGGAGGGGTGTGAAGTCATAGAATGGAGGTGTGTGAAGTCAGAATGGAGGGGTGTGAAGTCATAGAATGGAGGTGTGTGAAGTCACAATGCAGGTGTGCGAAGTCATAGAATGGAGGTGTGTGAGGTCATAGAATGCAGGTGTGTGAAGTCACAGAATGGAGGTGTGTGAAGTCATAGAATGGAGGTGTGTGAAGTCACAGAATGGAAGTGTGTGAAGTCATAGAATGGAGGTTTGTGAAGTCATAGAATTTAGGTGTGTGAAGTCATAGAATGAAGGTGTGTCTAGTCAGAGAATGGAGGTCTGTGAAATCACAAAATGGAGGTTGTGAACTCAGAATGGAGGTGTGTGAAGTCACAGAATTGAGGTGTGTGAAGTCATAGAAAGGAGGTGTGTGAAGTCACAGAATGGAGGTGTGTGAAGTCGTAGACTGGAGCTGTGTGAAGTCAGATTGGAGGTGTGTTAAGTCACAGAATGGAGGTGTGTGAACTCAGAATGGAAGTGTGTGAAATCACAGAATGGAGGTGTGTGAAGTCATAGAATGGAGGTGTGTGAAGTCATAGAATGGATGTGTGTGAAGTCATAATGGAGGTGTGTGAAGTCACAGAATTGAGGTGTGTGAAGTCACAGAATGGAGGTGCGTGAAGTCATAGAATGGAGGTGGGTGAAGTCATAGAATGGAGGTGTGTGAAGTCATAGAATGGATGTTTGTTAAGTAAGAATGAAGATGTATGAAGTCAAAGAATGGAGGTGTGTGAAGGTACAGAATGGAGGTGTGTGAAGTCATAGAATGGAGGTTTGTGAAGTCATAGAATTTAGGTGTGTGAAGTCATATAATGGAGGTGTGTGAAGTCACAGAATGGAGGTGTGTGAAATCACAAAATGGAAGTGTGTGAACTCAGAATGGAGGTGTGTGAAGTCACAGAATGGAGGTGTGTGAAGTCATAGAATGGAGGTGTGTGAAGTCACACAATGGGGGTGTGTGAAGTCATAGAATAGATGTGTGTGAAGTCATAGAATGGAGGTGTGTGAAGTCACAGAATGGAGGTGTGTGAAGTCAGAATGGAGTTGTGTGAAGTCATAGAATGGAGGTGTGTGAAGTCAGAATGGAGGTGTGTAAACTCATAGAATGGAGGTGTGTGAAGTCAGAATGGAGGTGTGTGAAGTCATAGAATGGAGGTGTGTGAAGTCACAGAATGGAGGTGTGTGAAGTCATAGAATGGAGCTGTGTGATGTCAGTTTGGAGGTGTGTGAAGTCACAGAATGGAGGTGTGTGAACTCAGAATGGAGGTGTGTGAAGTCAGAGAATGGAGGTGTGTGAAGTCATAGAATGGAGGTGTGTGAAGCCATAGAATGGATGTGTGTGAAGTCATAATGGAGGTGTGTGAAGTCACAGAATTGAGGTGTGTGAAGTCACAGAATGGAGGTGCGTGAAGTCATAGAATGGATGTGTGTGAAGTCATAGAATGGAGGTATGTGAAGTCATAGAATGGATATTTGTTAAGTAAGTATGAAAGTGTGTTAAGTCATAGAATGGAGGTGTGTGAAGGCACAGAATGGAGGTGTGTGAAGTCATAGAATGGAGCTGTGTGAAGTCATAATGGAGGTGAGTGAAGTCACAGAGTGGAGGTGTGCGAACTCAGAATGGAGGTGTGTGAAGTCACAGAATGGAGGTGTGTTAAGTCACAGAACCGAGGTGTTGGATCTCAGAATGGAGCTGTGTGAAGTCAGAATGGAGGTGTGCGAAGTCACAGAATGGAGGTGTGTGAAGTCATTTTATGGAGCTGTGTGAAGTCAGAATGGAGGTGTGTGAAGTCACAGAATGGAGGTGTGTGAACTCAGAACGGTGGTGTGTGAAGTCACAGAATCTAGGTGTGTGAAGTCATAGAATGGAGGTGTGTGAAGTCATAGAATGGAGGTGTGTGAAGTCATAATGGAGGCGTGTGAAGTCACAGAATTCAGGTGTGTGAAGTCACAGAATGGAGGTGTGTGAAGTCACAGAATGGAGGTGTGTGAACTCACAATGGAGGTGTGTGAAATCAAAGAATGGTGGTGTGTGAAGTCATAGAATGGAATTGTGTGAAGTCATAGAATGGAGGTGTGTGAAGTGAGAATTGAGGTGTGTGAAGTCATGGAATTGAGGTGTGTGAACTCAGAATGGAGGTGTGTGAAGTCACAGAATGGAGGTTTGTGAAGTCATAGAATGGAGGTGTGTGAAGTCATAGAATGGATGTTTCTGAAGTAGAATGAAGGTGTGTGAAGTCATAGAATGGAGGTGTGTGAAGTCAAAATAGAGGTGTGTGAACTCATAAAATGGAGATGTGTGAAGTCATGGAATGGAGGTGTGTGAAGTCCAAGAATATAGGTTGTGAAGTCAAACAATGGTGGTGTGTGAAGTCACAGAATGCAGGTGTGTTAAGTCAAAGAATGGAAGTGTGTGAAGTCAAAATGGAGGTGTCTGAAGTCAGAATGCAGCTGTGTGAAGCCATAGAATGGAGGTGTGTGAAGTCAGAATGGAGGTGTGTGAACTCATAGAATGGAGTGTGTGAAGTCACAATGGGGTTGTGTGAAATCACAGAATGGAGGTGTGTCAACTCAGAAATGAGGTGTGTGAAGTCATAGAATGGAGGTGTGTGAATTCATAGAATGGAAGAGTGTGAAATCAGAGAATGGAGGTGTGTGAAGTCAAAGAATTGAGGTTTGTGAAGTCAGAATGGAGGTGTGTGAAGTCAGGATGGAGGTGGGTGAAGTCACAGAATGGAGGTGTGGGAACTCAGAATGGAGGTGTGTGGTCACAGAACGGAGGTTTGTGAAGTCATAGAATGGAGGTGCCTGAAGTCATAGAATGGATGTTTCTGAAGTGAGAACGAAGGTGTATGAAGTCAAAGAATGGAGGTGTGTGAAGTCAAAATGGAGGTGTGTGAATCATAGAATGGAGGTGTGTGAACTCATAGAATGGAGGTGTGTGAAGTCATGGAATGGAGGTGTGTGAAGTCAAAGAATGGAGGTGTGTGAAGTCAAACAATAAAGGTGTGTGAAGTCACAGAATGGAGGTGTGTGAACTCATAGAATGGAGGTGCATGCAGTCAAAGAAGGGAGGTGTGTGAAGTCATCGAATGGAGGTGTGTGAAGTCATGGAATGGAGGTGTGTGAAGTCAGATGGAGTTGTGTGAAGTCATAGAATGGAGGTGTGTGAAGTCAGAATGGAGGTGTGTGAAGTCATAGAATGGAGGTGTGTGAAGTCATAATGGAGGTGTGTGAAATCATAGAATGGAGGTGTGTGAAGTCACAATGCAGGTGTGCGAAGTCATAGAATGGAGGTGTGTGAGGTCATAGAATGGAGGTGTGTGAAGTCATAGAATTGAGGTGGGTGAAGTCATAGAATGGAGGTGTGTGAATTCAGATAGGAGGTGTGTGAAGTCATAGAATGGAGGTGTGTCAACTCAGAAAGGAAGTTGTGTGAAGTCATAGAATGGAGGTGAGTGAAGTTAGATTGGAGGTGTGTGAAGTCACAGAATGGAGGTGTGTGAACTCAGAATGGAGGTGTGTGAAGTCACAGAATCGAGGTGTGTGAAGTCATAGAATGGAGTTGTGTGAAGTCATAGAATGGATGTGTGTGAAGTCATAATGGAGGTGTGTGAAGTCACAGAATTGAGGTGTGTGAAGTCACAGAATTGAGTTGTGTGAAGTCATAGAATGGAGGTGTGTGAAGTCATAGAATGGAGGTGTGTGAAGTCATAGAATGGATGTTTGTTAAGTAAGAATGAAGGTGTGTTAAGTCATAGAATGGAGGTGTGTGAAGGCACAGAATGGAGGTGTGTGAAGTCATAGAAGGGAGCTGTGTGAAGTCAGAATGGAGGTGTGTGAAGTCACAGAATGGCGGTGTGTGAACTCAGAATGGAGGTGTGTGAAGTCACAGAATGGAGGTGTGTTAAGTCGCAGAGTGGAGGTGTGTGAACTCAGAATGGAGGTGTGTGAAGTCACAGAATCTAGGTGTGTGAAGTCATAGAATGGAGGTGTGTGAAGTCATAGAATGGAGGTGTGTGAAGACATAATGGAGGCGTGTGAAGTCACAGAACTGAGGTGTGTGAAGTCACAGAATGGAGGTGTGTGAAGTCATAGAATGGAAGTGTGTGAAGTCAAAACGGAGGTGTGTGAACTCAGATTGGAGGTGTGGGAAGTCACAATGGAGGTGTGTGAAGTAATAGAATGGAGGTGTGTGAAGTCACAGAATGGAGGGGTGTGAAGTCAAAGACTGGAGGTGTGTAAACTCATAGAATGGAGGTGTGTGAAGTCATAAATGGAGGTGTGTGAAGTCACAGAATGAAGGTGCGTTATGTCACAGAATGGAGGTTTGTGAACTCAGAATGGAGGTGTGTGAAGTCACAGAATGGAGGTGTGGGAAGTCATAGAATGGAGTTGTGTGAAGTCACAGAATGGAGGTGTGTGAATTAATAGAATGGAGGTGTGAGAAATGATAGAATGGAGGTGCGTGAAGTCACAGAATGGAGGTGTGTGAACTCACAGAATGGAGGTGTGTGATGTCACAGAATGGAGGTTTGTGAACTCACAATGGAGTTGTGTGAAGTCAAAGAATGGAGGTGTGTGAAGTGAGAATTGACTTGTGTGAAGTCACGGAATTGAGGTGTGTGAACTCAGAATGGAGGTGTGTGAAGTCGCAGAATGGAGGTTTGTGAAGTCATAGAATGGAGGTGTGTGAAGTCATAGAATGGATGTTTCTGAAGTAGAATGAAGGTGTGTGAAGCCATAGAATGGAGGTGTGTGAAGTCAGAATGGAGGTGTGTGAACTCATAAAATGGAGATGTGTGAAGTCATGGAATGGAGGTGAGTGAAGTCCAAGAATGTATGTGTGTGAAGTCAAACAATGGTGGTGTGTGAAGTCACAGAATGCAGGTGTGTTAAGTCAAAAATGGAAGTGTGTGAAGTCAAAATGGAGGTGTGTGAAGTCACAGGATGGAGGTGTGTGAAGTCACAGAATGAAGGTGTCTGAAGTCAGAATGCAGCTGTGTGAAGCCATAGAATGGAGGTGTGTGAAGTCAGAATGGAGGTGTGTGAACTCATAGAATGGAGTGTGTGAAGTCACAATGGTGGTATGTGAAGTCATAGAATAGGGGTGTGTGAAGTCAAATTGGAGGTGTGTGAAATCACAGAATGGAGGTGTGTCAACTCAGAAATGAGGTGTGTGTAGTCATAGAATGGAGGTGTGTGAATTCATAGAATGGAAGTGGGTGAAATCATAGAATGGAGGTTTGTAAAGTCAAAGAATTGAGGTTTGTGAAGTCAGAATGGAGGTGTGTGAAGTCAGGATGGAGGTGGGTGAAGTCACAGAATGGAGGTGTGGGAACTCAGAATGGAGGTGTGTGGTCACAGAACGGAGGTTTGTGAAGTCATAGAATGGAGGTGCGTGAAGTCATAGAATGGATGTTTCTGAAGTGAGATTGAAGGTGTATGAAGTCAAAGAATGGAGGTGTGTGAAGTCAAAATGGAGGTGTGTGAACTCATAGAATGGAGGTGTGTGAACTCATAGAATGGAGGTGTGTGAAGTCATGGAACGTAGGTGTGTAAAGTCAAAGAATGGAGGTGTGTGAAGTCAAACAATAAAGGTGTGTGAAGTCACAGAATGGAGGTGTGTGAACTCATAGAATGGATGTGCATGAAGACAAAGAATGGAGGTGTGTGAATTCATCGAATGGAGGTGTGTGAAGTCATGGAATGGAGGTGTGTGAAGTCAGATGGATGGGTGTGAAGTCATAGAATGGAGGTGTGTGAAGTCAGAATGGAGGTGTGTGAAGTCATAGAATGGAGGTGTGTGAAGTCAGAATGGAGGTGTGTGAAGTCATAGAATGGAGGTGTGTGAAGTCACAATGCAGGTGTGCGAAGTCATAGAATGGAGGTGTGTGAGGTCATAGAATGCAGGTGTGTGAAGTCACAGAATGGAGGTGTGTGAAGTCATAGAATGGAGGTGTGTGAAGTCACAGAATGGAAGTGTGTGAAGTCATAGAATGGAGGTTTGTTAAGTCATAGAATTTAGGTGTGTGAAGTCATAGAATGGAGGTGTGTCTAGTCAGAGAATGGAGGTCTGTGAAATCACAAAATGGAGGTTGTGAACTCAGAATGGAGGTGTGTGAAGTCACAGAATGGAGGTGTGTGAAGTCATAGAATGGAGGTGTGTGAAGTCACACAATGGGGGTGTGTGAAGTCATAGATTAGAGGTGTGTGAATTCATAGAATGGAGGTGTGTGAAGTCACAGAATGGAAGTGTTTGACGTCAGAGAATGGAGGTGTGTGAAATCAGAATGGAGGTGTGTGAAGTCACAGAATGGAGGTGTGTGAAGTCAGAATAGATGTGTGCGAAGTCATAGAATGGAGCTGTGTGTAGTCAGAATGGAGCTGTGTGAAGTCATACAGTGGAGGTGAGTGAAGTCAGAATGGCGGTGTGTGAACTCATAGAATGATGGTGTGTGAAGTCACAATGGAGGTGTGTGAAGTCATAGAATGGAGGTTTTTGAAGTCACAGAATGGAAGTGTGAGAAGTCATAAAATGGAGGTGTGTGAAGTCAGATTGGAGGTGTGTGAAGTCATAGAATGGAGGTGTGTCAACTAAGAAAGGAGGTGTGTGAAGTCAGAATTGAGGTGTGTGAAGTCAGAATGGAGGTGTGTGAAGTCATAGAATGGAGGTGTGTGAATTCACAATGCATTTTTGTGAACTCATACAATGGAGGTCTGAGAAGTCACAATGTAGGTGTGTGAAATCACAGAATGGAGGTGTGTGAAGTCATAGAATGGAGGTGTGTGAAGTCAGAATGGAGGTGTGTGAACTCATAGAATGGAGGTGTGTGAAGTCACAATGGAGGTGTGTGAAGTCATAGAAAGGAGGTGTGTGAAGTCACAGAATGGAGGTGTGTGAAGTCGTAGACTGGAGCTGTGTGAAGTCAGATTGGAGGTGTGTGAAGTCACAGAATGGAGGTGTGTGAACTCAGAATGGAAGTGTGTGAAATCACAGAATGGAGGTGTGTGAAGTCATAGAATGGAGGTGTGTGAAGTCATAGAATGGATGTGTGTGAAGTCATAATGGAGGTGTGTGAAGTCACAGAATTGAGGTGTGTGAAGTCACAGAATGGAGGTGCGTGAAGTCATAGAATGGAGGTGGGTGAAGTCATAGAATGGAGGTGTGTGAAGTCATAGAATGGATGTGTGTGAAGTCATAATGGAGGTGTGTGAAGTCACAGAATTGAGGTGTGTGAAGTCACAGAATGGAGGTGCGTGAAGTCATAGAATGGAGGTGGGTGAAGTCATAGAATGGAGGTGTGTGAAGTCATAGAATGGATGTTTGTTAAGTAAGAATGAAAGTGTGTTAAGTCATAGAATGGAGGTGTGTGAAGGCACAGAATGGAGGTGTGTGAAGTCATAGAATGGAGCTGTGTGAAGTCGTAATGGAGGTGAGTGAAGTCACAGAATGGAGGTGTGCGAACTCAGAATGGAGGAGTGTGAAGTCACAGAATGGAGGTGTGTTTAGTCACAGAACGGAGGTGTTGGAACTCAGAATGGAGCTGTGTGAAGTCAGAATGGAGGTGTGCGAAGTCACAGAATGGAGGTGTGCGAACTCAGAATGGAGGAGTGTGAAGTCACAGAATGGAGGTGTGTTTAGTCACAGAACGGAGGTGTTGGAACTCAGAATGGAGCTGTGTGAAGTCAGAATGGAGGTGTGCGAAGTCACAGAATGGAGGTGTGTGAAGTCATTTTATGGAGCTGTGTGAAGTCAGAATGGAGGTGTGTGAAGTCACAGAATGGAGGTGTGTGAACTCAGAATGGAGGTGTGTGAAGTCACAGAATCTAGGTGTGTGAAGTCATAGAATGGAGGTGTGTGAAATCATAGAATGGAGGTGTGTGAAGTCATAATGGAGGCGTGTGAAGTCACAGAATTCAGGTGTGTGAAGTCACAGAATGGAGGTGTGAGAAGTCACAGAATGGAGGTGTGTGAACTCACAATGGAGGTGTGTGAAATCAAAGAAAGGTGGTGTGTGAAGTCATAGAATGGAATTGTGTGAAGTCATAGAATGGAGGTGTGTGAAGTGAGAATTGAGGTGTGTGAAGTCACGGAATTGAGGTGTGTGAACTCAGAATGGAGGTGTGTGAAGTCACAGAATGGAGGTTTGTGAAGTCATAGAATGGAGGTGTGTGAAGTCATAGAGTGGATGCTTCTGAAGTAGAATGAAAGTGTGTGAAGTCATAGAATGGAGGTGTGTGAAGTCAAAATGGAGGTGTGTGAACTCATAAAATGGAGATGTGTGAAGTCATGGAATGGAGGTGTGTGAAGTCCAAGAATATAGGTTGTGAAGTCAAACAATGGTGGTGTATGAAGTCACAGAATGCAGGTGTGTTAAGGCAAAGAATGGAAGTGTGTGAAGTCAAAATGGAGGTGTCTGAAGTCAGAATGCAGCTGTGTGAAGCCATAGAATGGAGGTGTGTGAAGTCAGAATGGAGGTGTGTGAACTCATAAAATGGAGATGTGTGAAGTCATAGAATGGAGGTGAGTGAAGTCCAAGAATATATGTGTGTGAAGTCAAACAATGGTGGTGTGTGAAGTCACAGAATGCAGGTGTGTTAAGTCAAAGAATGGAAGTGTGTGAAGTCAAAATGGAGGTGTGTGAAGTCACAGAATGGAGGTGTGTGAAGTCACAGAATGAAGGTGTCTGAAGTCAGAATGCAGCTGTGTGAAGCCATAGAATGGAGGTGTGTGAAGTCAGAATGGAGGTGTGTGAACTCATAGAATGGAGTGTGTGAAGTCACAATGGTGGTATGTGAAGTCATAGAATAGGGGTGTGTGAAGTCAAATTGGAGGTGTGTGAAATCACAGAATGGAGGTGTGTCAACTCAGAAATGAGGTGTGTGTAGTCATAGAATGGAGGTGTGTGAATTCATAGAATGGAAGTGGGTGAAATCATAGAATGGAGGTGTGTGAAGTCAAAGAATTGAGGTTTGTGAAGTCAGAATGGAGGTGTGTGAAGTCAGGATGGAGGTGGGTGAAGTCACAGAATGGAGGTGTGGGAACTCAGAATGGAGGTGTGTGGTCACAGAACAGAGGTTTGTGAAGTCATAGAATGGAGGTGCGTGAAGTCATAGAATGGATGTTTCTGAAGTGAGAATGAAGGTGTATGAAGTCAAAGAATGGAGGTGTGTGAAGTCAAAATGGAGGTGTGTGAACTCATAGAATGGAGGTGTGTGAACTCATAGAATGGAGGTGTGTGAAGTCATGGAACGTAGGTGTGTAAAGTCAAAAAATGGAGGTGTGTGAAGTCAAACAATAAAGGTGTGTGAAGTCACAGAATGGAGGTGTGTGAACTCATAGAATGGATGTGCATGAAGACAAAGAATGGAGGTGTGTGAATTCATCGAATGGAGGTGTGTTAAGTCATGGAATGGAGGTGTGTGAAGTCAGATGGATGGGTGTGAAGTCATAGAATGGAGGTGTGTGAAGTCAGAATGGAGGGGTGTGAAGTCATAGAATGGAGGTGTGTGAAGTCAGAATGGAGGGGTGTGAAGTCATAGAATGGAGGTGTGTGAAGTCACAATGCAGGTGTGCGAAGTCATAGAATGGAGGTGTGTGAGGTCATAGAATGCAGGTGTGTGAAGTCACAGAATGGAGGTGTGTGAAGTCATAGAATGGAGGTGTGTGAAGTCACAGAATGGAGGTGTGTGAAGTCATTTTATGGAGCTGTGTGAAGTCAGAATGGAGGTGTGTGAAGTCACAGAATGGAGGTGTGTGAACTCAGAATGGAGGTGTGTGAAGTCACAGAATCTAGGTGTGTGAAGTCATAGAATGGAGGTGTGTGAAGTCATAGAATGGAGGTGTGTGAAGTCATAATGGAGGCGTGTGAAGTCCCAGAATTCAGGTGTGTGAAGTCACAGAATGGAGGTGTGAGAAGTCACAGAATGGAGGTGTGTGAACTCACAATGGAGGTGTGTGAAATCAAAGAATGGTGGTGTGTGAAGTCATAGAATGGAATTGTGTGAAGTCATAGAATGGAGGTGTGTGAAGTGAGAATTGAGGTGTGTGAAGTCACGGAATTGAGGTGTGTGAACTCAGAATGGAGGTGTGTAAAGTCACAGAATGGAGGTTTGTGAAGTCATAGAATGGAGGTGCGTGAAGTCATAGAGTGGATGTTTCTGAAGTGAGAATGAAGGTGTATGAAGTCAAAGAATGGAGGTGTGTGAAGTCAAAATGGAGGTGTGTGAACTCATAGAATGGAGGTGTGTGAACTCATAGAATGGAGGTGTGTGAAGTCATGGAACGTAGGTGTGTAAAGTCAAAAAATGGAGGTGTGTGAAGTCAAACAATAAAGGTGTGTGAAGTCACAGAATGGAGGTGTGTGAACTCATAGAATGGATGTGCATGAAGACAAAGAATGGAGGTGTGTGAATTCATCGAATGGAGGTGTGTTAAGTCATGGAATGGAGGTGTGTGAATTCAGATGGATGGGTGTGAAGTCATAGAATGGAGGTGTGTGAAGTCAGAATGGAGGGGTGTGAAGTCATAGAATGGAGGTGTGTGAGGTCATAGAATGCAGGTGTGTGAAGTCACAGAATGGAGGTGTGTGAAGTCATAGAATGGAGGTGTGTGAAGTCACAGAATGGAAGTGTGTGAAGTCATAGAATGGAGGTTTGTGAAGTCATAGAATTTAGGTGTGTGAAGTCATAGAATGGAGGTGTGTCTAGTCAGAGAATGGAGGTCTGTGAAATCACAAAATGGAGGTTGTGAACTCAGAATGGAGGTGTGTGAAGTCACAGAATGGAGGTGTGTGAAGTCATAGAATGGAGGTGTGTGAAGTCACACAATGGGGGTGTGTGAAGTCATAGAATAGAGGTGTGTGAAGTCATAGAATGGAGGTGTGTGAAGTCACAGAATGGAAGTGTTTGACGTCAGAGAATGGAGGTGTGTGAAATCAGAATGGAGGTGTGTGAAGTCACAGAATGGAGGTGTGTGAAGTCAGAATAGATGTGTGCGAAGTCATAGAATGGAGCTGTGTGTAGTCAGAATGGAGCTGTGTGAAGTCATACAATGGAGGTGAGTGAAGTCAGAATGGCGGTGTGTGAACTCATAGAATGATGGTGTGTGAAGTCACAATGGAGGTGTGTGAAGTCATAGAATGGAGGTTTTTGAAGTCACAGAATGGAAGTGTGTGAAGTCATAAAATGGAGGTGTGTGAAGTCAGATTGGAGGTGTGTGAAGTCATAGAATGGAGGTGTGTCAACTAAGAAAGGAGGTGTGTGAAGTCACAATTGAGGTGTGTGAAGTCAGAATGGAGGTGTGTGAAGTCATAGAATGGAGGTGTGTGAAGTCACAATGCAGGTGTGCGAAGTCATAGAATGGAGGTGTGTGAGGTCATAGAATGCAGGTGTGTGAAGTCACAGAATGGAGGTGTGTGAAGTCATAGAATGGAGGTGTGTGAAGTCACAGAATGGAAGTGTGTGAAGTCATAGAATGGAGGTTTGTGAAGTCATAGAATTTAGGTGTGTGAAGTCATAGAATGGAGGTGTGTCTAGTCAGAGAATGGAGGTCTGTGAAATCACAAAATGGAGGTTGTGAACTCAGAATGGAGGTGTGTGAAGTCACAGAATGGAGGTGTGTGAAGTCATAGAATGGAGGTGTTTGAAGTCACACAATGGGGGTGTGTGAAGTCATAGAATAGAGGTGTGTGAAGTCATAGAATGGAGGTGTGTGAAGTCACAGAATGGAAGTGTTTGACGTCAGAGAATGGAGGTGTGTGAAATCAGAATGGAGGTGTGTGAAGTCACAGAATGGAGGTGTGTGAAGTCAGAATAGATGTGTGCGAAGTCATAGAATGGAGCTGTGTGTAGTCAGAATGGAGCTGTGTGAAGTCATACAATGGAGGTGAGTGAAGTCAGAATGGCGGTGTGTGAACTCATAGAATGATGGTGTGTGAAGTCACAATGGAGGTGTGTGAAGTCATAGAATGGAGGTTTTTGAAGTCACAGAATGGAAGTGTGTGAAGTCATAAAATGGATGTGTTTGAAGTCAGAATTGAGGTGTGTGAAGTCAGAATGGAGGTGTGTGAAGTCATAGAATGGAGGTGTGTGAATTCACAATGCATTTTTGTGAACTCATACAATGGAGGTCTGAGAAGTCACAATGTAGGTGTGTGAAATCACAGAATGGAGGTGTGTGAAGTCATAGAATGGAGGTGTGTGAAGTCAGAATGGAGGTGTGTGAACTCATAGAATGGAGGTGTGTGAAGTCACAATGGAGGTGTGTGAAGTCATAGAAAGGAGGTGTGTGAAGTCACAGAATGGAGGTGTGTGAAGTCGTAGACTGGAGCTGTGTGAAGTCAGATTGGAGGTGTGTTAAGTCACAGAATGGAGGTGTGTGAATTCACAATGCATATGTGCGAACTCATAGAATGGTGGTCTGTGAAGTCACAATGTAGGTGTGTTTAGTCACAGAATGGAGGTGTGTGAAGTCATAGAATGGAGGTTTGTGAAGTCATAGAATTTAGGTGTGTGAAGTCATATAATGGAGGTGTGTGAAGTCACAGAATGGAGGTGTGTGAAATCACAAAATGGAAGTGTGTGAACTCAGAATGGAGGTGTGTGAAGTCACAGAATCGAGGTGTGTGAAGTCATAGAATGGAGGTGTGTGAAGTCACACAATGGGGGTGTGTGAAGTCATAGAATAGATGTGTGTGAAGTCATAGAATGGAGGTGTGTGAAGTCACAGAATGGAGGTGTGTGAAGTCAGAATAGATGTGTGCGAAGTCATAGAATGGAGCTGTGTGTAGTCAGAATGGAGCTCTGTGAAGTCATACAATGGAGGTGAGTGAAGTCAGAATGGCGGTGTGTGAACTCATAGAATGAAGGTGTGTGAAGTCACAATGGAGGTGTGTGAAGTCATAGAATGGAGGTTTTTGAAGTCACAGAATGGAAGTGTGTGAAGTCATGGAATGGAGCTGTGTGAAGTCAGATTGGAGGTGTGTGAACTCATAGAATGGAGGTGCGTCAACTCAGAAAGGAGGTGTGTGAAGTCATAGAATGGAGGTGTGTGAAGTCATAGAATGGAGGTGTGTGAAATCATAGAATGGAGTTGTGTTAAGTCACAGAATTGAGGTGTGTGAAGTCAGAATGTAGGTGTGTGAAGTCAGAATGGAGGTGTGTGAAGTCATAGAATGGAGGTGTGTGAATTCACAATGCATTTGTGTGAACTCATAGAATGGAGGTCTGTGAAGTCACAATGTAGGTGTGTGAAATCACAGAATGGAGGTGTGTGAAGTCATAGAATGGAGGTGTGTGAAGTCACAGAATGGAGGTGTGTGAAGTCAGAATGGAGTTGTGTGAAGTCATAGAATGGAGGTGTGTGAAGTCAGAATGGAGGTGTGTGAACTCATAGAATGGAGGTGTGTGAAGTCAGAATGGAGGTGTGTGAAGTCATAGAATGGAGGTGTGTGAAGTCACAGAATGGAGGTGTGTGAAGTCATAGAATGGAGCTGTGTGATGTCAGTTTGGAGGTGTGTGAAGTCACAGAATGGAGGTGTGTGAACTCAGAATGGAGGTGTGTGAATTCACAGAATGGAGGTGTGTGAAGTCATAGAATGGAGGTGTGTGAAGTCATAGAATGGATGTGTGTGAAGTCATAATGGAGGTGTGTGAAGTCACAGAATTGAGGTGTGTGAAGTCACAGAATGGAGGTGTGTGAAGTCATAGAATGGAGGTGTGTGAAGTCATAGAATGGAGGTGTGTGAAGTCATAGAATGGATGTTTGTTAAGTAAGAATGAAAGTCTGTTAAGTCATAGAATGGAGTTGTGTGAAGGCACAGAATGGAGGTGTGTGAAGTCATAGAATGGAGCTGTGTGAAGTCATAATGGAGGTGTGTGAAATCACAGAATGGACGTGTGCGAACTCAGAATGGAGGTGTGTGAAGTCACAGAATGGAGGTGTGTTAAGTCACAGAACGGAGGTGTTGGATCTCAGAATGGAGCTGTGTGAAGTCAGAATGGAGGTGTGTGAAGTCACAGAATGGAGGTGTGTGAAGTCATTTTATGGAGCTGTGTGAAGTCAGAATAGAGGTGTGTGAAGTAACAGAATGGAGGTGTGTGAACTCAGAATGGAGGTGTGTGAAGTCACAGAATCTAGGTGTGTGAAGGCATAGAAGGGAGGTGTGTGAAGTCATAGAATGGAGGTGTGTGAAGTCATAATGGAGGCGTGTGAAGTCACAGAATTCAGGTGTGTGAAGTCAGAACGGAGGTGTGTGAACTCAGATTGGAGGTGTGGGAAGTCACAATGGAGGGTTGTGAAGTCCAAGACTGGAGGTGTGTGATGTCATAGAATGGAGGTGTGTGAACTCATAGAATGGAGGTGTGTGAAGTCATAGAATGGAGGTGTGTGAAGTCACAGAATGAAGGTGCGTTAAGTCACAGAATAGAGGTTTGTGAACTCAGAATGGAGGTGTGTGAAGTCACAGAATGGAGGTGTGGGAAGTCATAGAATGGAGTTGTGAAGTCACAGAATGGAGGTGTGTGATTTAATAGAATGGAGGTGTGAGAAATCATAGTATGGAGGTGTGTGAAGTCACAGAATGGAGGTGTGTGAAGTTACAGAATGGAGGTGTGTGAAGTCACAGAATGGAGGTGTGTGAACTCACAATGGAGGTGTGTGAAATCAAAGAATTGTGGTGTGTGAAGTCATAGAATGGAATTGTGTGAAGTCATAGAATGGAGGTGTGTGAAGTGAGAATTGAGGTGTGTGAAGTCACGGAATTGAGGTGTGTGAACTCAGAATGGAGGTGTGTGAAGTCACAGAATGGAGGTTTGTGAAGTCATAGAATGGAGGTGTGTGAAGTCATAGAATGGATGTTTCTGAAGTAGAATGAAGGTGTGTGAAGTCATAGAATGGAGGTGTGTGAAGTCAAAATGGAGGTGTGTGAACTCATAAAATGGAGATGTGTGAAGTCATGGAATGGAGGTTTGTGAAGTCCAAGAATATAGGTTGTGAAGTCAAACAATGGTGGGGTGTGAAGTCACAGAATGCAGGTGTGTTAAGTCAAAGAATGGAAGTGTGTGAAGTCAAAATTGAGTTGTCTGAAGTCAGAATGCAGCTGTGTGAAGCCATAGAATGGAGGAGTGTGAAGTCAGAATGGAGGTGTGTGACCTCATAGAATGGAGTGTGTGAAGTCACAATGGGGGTGTGTGAAATCACAGAATGGAGGTGTGTTAAATCATAGAATGGAGGTGCATGCAGTCAAAGAATGGAGGTGTGTGAAGTTATCGAATGGAGGTGTGTGAAGTCATGGAATGGAGGTGTGTGAAGTCAGATGGAGTTGTGTGAAGTCATAGAATGGAGGTGTGTGAAGACAGAATGGAGGTGTGTGAAGTCATAGAATGGAGGTGTGTGAAGTCATAATGGAGGTGTGTGAAATCATAGAATGGAGGTGTGTGAAGTCACAATGCAGGTGTGCGAAGTCATAGAATGGAGGTGTGTGAGGTCATAGAATGGAGGTGTGTGAAGTCACAGAATGGAGGTGTGTGAAGTCATAGAATGGAGGTGTGTGAAGTCACAGAATGGAGGTGTGTGAAATCATAGAATGGAGGTGTGTGAAGTCACAGAACTGAGGTGTGTGAAGTCAGAATGGAGGTGTGTGAAGTCAGAATGGAGGTGTGTGAAGTCATAGAATGGAGGTGTGTGAATTCACAATGCATATGTGTGAACTCAAAGAATGGTGGTCTGTGAAGTCACAATGTAGGTGTGTTTAGTCACAGAATGGAGGTGTGTGAAGTCATAGAATGGAGGTGTGTGAAGTCACAGAATGGAGATGTGTGAAGTCATATATTGAAGGTTTGTGAAGTCATAGAATGGAGGTGTGTGAAGTAATAGAATGGAGGTGTGTCAAGTCACAGATTGAAGGTGTGTGAAGTCACAGAATGGGGGTGTGTGAAGTCAGAATGGAGGTGTTTGAAGTCACTGAATGGAGGTGTGTGAAGTCACAGAATGAAGGTTTGCGAAGTCACAGAATGGAGTTGCGGGAAGTCATAAAATGGATGTTTCTGAATTAAGAATGAAGGTGGGTGAGGTCATAGAATGGAGGTGTGTGAAGTCATAGAATGCAGGTGTGTGAAATCATAGAATGGAGGTGTGTGAAGTCACAGAACTGAGGTGTGTGAAGTCAGAATGGAGGTGTGTGAAGTCAGAATGGAGGTGTGTGAAGTCATAGAATGGAGGTGTGTGAATTCACAATGCATATGTGCGAACTCATAGAATGGTGGTCTGTGAAGTCACAATGTAGGTGTGTTTAGTCACAGAATGGAGGTGTGTGAAGTCATAGAATGGAGGTGTGTGAAGTCACAGAATGGAGGTGTGTGAAGTCATATATTGAAGGTTTGTGAAGACATAGAATGGAGGTGTGTGAAGTAATAGAATGGAGGTGTGTCAAGTCACAGATTGAAGGTGTGTGAAGTCACAGAATGGGGGTGTGTGAAATCAGAATGAGGTGTGTGAAGTCACAGAATGGAGGTGTGTGAAGTCATAGAATGGATGTTTCTGAAGTAAGAATGAAGGTGTGTAAAGTCATAGAATGGAGGTGTGTGAAGTCATAATGGAGGCGTGTGAACTCACAGAATTGAGGTGTGTGAAGTCACAGAATGGAGGTGTGTGAAGTCATAGAATGGAAGTGTGTGAAGTCAGAACGGAGGTGTGTGAACTCAGATTGGAGGTGTGGGAAGTCACAATGGAGGTGTGTGCAGTTATAGAATGGAGGTGTGTGAAGTCACAGAATGGAGGGGTGTGAAGTCAAAGACTGGAGGTGTGTGAAGTCATAGAATGGAGGTGTGTGAACTCATAGAATGGAGGTGTGTGAAGTCACAGAATGAAGGTGCGTTACGTCACAGAATGGAGGTTTGTGAACTCAGAATGGAGGTGTGTGAAGTCACAGAATGGAGGTGTGTGAAGTCATAGAATGGAGTTGTGTGAAGTCACAGAATGGAGGTGTGTGAATTAATAGAATGGAGGTGTGAGAAATCATAGAATGGAGGTGCGTGCAGTCACAGAATGGAGGTGTGTGAACTCAGAATGGAGGTGTCTGAAGTCACAGAATGGAGGAGTGTGAACTCACAATGGAGTTGTGTGAAGTCAAAGAATGGAGGTGTGTGAAGTCATAGAATGGAATTGTGTGAAGTCATAGAATGGAGGTGTGTGAAGTGAGAATTGAGGTGTGTGAAGTCACGGAATTGAGGTGTGTGAACTCAGAATGGAGGTGTGTGAAGTCACAGAATGGAGGTTTGTGAAGTCATAGAATGGAGGTGTGTGAAGTCATAGAATGGATGTTTCTGAAGTAGAATGAAGGTGTGTGAAGTCATAGAATGGAGGTGTGTGAAGTCACAGAATGGAAGGGTTTGACGTAAGAGAATGGAGGTGTGTGAAATCAGAATGGAGGTGTGTGAAGTCACAGAATGGAGGTGTGTGAAGTCAGAATAGATGTGTGCGAAGTCATAGAATGGAGCTGTGTGTAATCAGAATGGAGCTGTGTGAAGTCATACAATGGAGGTGAGTGAAGTCAGAATGGCGGTGTGTGAACTCATAGAATGATGGTGTGTGAAGTCACAATGGAGATGTGTGAAGTCATAGAATGGAGGTTTTTGAAGTCACAGAATGGAAGTGTGTGAAGTCATAAAATGGAGGTGTGTGAAGTCAGATTGGAGGTGTGTGAAGTCATAGAATGGAGGTGTGTCAACTCAGAAAGGAGTTGTGTGAAGTCATAGAATGGAGGTGTGTGAAGTCATAGAATGGAGGTGTGTCAACTAAGAAAGGAGGTGTGTGAAGTCACAATTGAGGTGTGTGAAGTCAGAATGGAGGTGTGTGAAGTCATAGAATGGAGGTGTGTGAAGTCACAATGCAGGTGTGCGAAGTCATAGAATGGAGGTGTGTGAGGTCATAGAATGCAGGTGTGTGAAGTCACAGAATGGAGGTGTGTGAAGTCATAGAATGGAGGTGTGTGAAGTCACAGAATGGAAGTGTGTGAAGTCATAGAATGGAGGTTTGTGAAGTCATAGAATTTAGGTGTGTGAAGTCATAGAATGGAGGTGTGTCTAGTCAGAGAATGGAGGTCTGTGAAATCACAAAATGGAGGTTGTGAACTCAGAATGGAGGTGTGTGAAGTCACAGAATGGAGGTGTGTGAAGTCATAGAATGGAGGTGTTTGAAGTCACACAATGGGGGTGTGTGAAGTCATAGAATAGAGGTGTGTGAAGTCATAGAATGGAGGTGTGTGAAGTCACAGAATGGAAGTGTTTGACGTCAGAGAATGGAGGTGTGTGAAATCAGAATGGAGGTGTGTGAAGTCACAGAATGGAGGTGTGTGAAGTCAGAATAGATGTGTGCGAAGTCATAGAATGGAGCTGTGTGTAGTCAGAATGGAGCTGTGTGAAGTCATACAATGGAGGTGAGTGAAGTCAGAATGGCGGTGTGTGAACTCATAGAATGATGGTGTGTGAAGTCACAATGGAGGTGTGTGAAGTCATAGAATGGAGGTTTTTGAAGTCACAGAATGGAAGTGTGTGAAGTCATAAAATGGATGTGTTTGAAGTCAGAATTGAGGTGTGTGAAGTCAGAATGGAGGTGTGTGAAGTCATAGAATGGAGGTGTGTGAATTCACAATGCATTTTTGTGAACTCATACAATGGAGGTCTGAGAAGTCACAATGTAGGTGTGTGAAATCACAGAATGGAGGTGTGTGAAGTCATAGAATGGAGGTGTGTGAAGTCAGAATGGAGGTGTGTGAACTCATAGAATGGAGGTGTGTGAAGTCACAATGGAGGTGTGTGAAGTCATAGAAAGGAGGTGTGTGAAGTCACAGAATGGAGGTGTGTGAAGTCGTAGACTGGAGCTGTGTGAAGTCAGATTGGAGGTGTGTTAAGTCACAGAATGGAGGTGTGTGAACTCAGAATGGAAGTGTGTGAAATCACAGAATGGAGGTGTGTGAAGTCATAGAATGGAGGTGTGTGAAGTCATAGAATGGATGTGTGTGATGTCATGATGGAGGTGTGTGAAGTCACAGAATTGAGGTGTGTGAAGTCACAGAATGGAGGTGCGTGAAGTCATAGAATGGAGGTGGGTGAAGTCATAGAATGGAGGTGTGTGAAGTCATAGAATGGATGTTTGTTAAGTAAGAATGAAGATGTATGAAGTCAAAGAATGGAGGTGTGTGAAGGTACAGAATGGAGGTGTGTGAAGTCATAGAATGGAGGTTTGTGAAGTCATAGAATTTAGGTGTGTGAAGTCATATAATGGAGGTGTGTGAAGTCACAGAATGGAGGTGTGTGAAATCACAAAATGGAAGTGTGTGAACTCAGAATGGAGGTGTGTGAAGTCACAGAATCGAGGTGTGTGAAGTCATAGAATGGAGGTGTGTGAAGTCACACAATGGGGGTGTGTGAAGTCATAGAATAGATGTGTGTGAAGTCATAGAATGGAGGTGTGTGAAGTCACAGAATGGAGGTGTGTGAAGTCAGAATAGATGTGTGCGAAGTCATAGAATGGAGCTGTGTGTAGTCAGAATGGAGCTCTGTGAAGTCATACAATGGAGGTGAGTGAAGTCAGAATGGCGGTGTGTGAACTCATAGAATGAAGGTGTGTGAAGTCACAATGGAGGTGTGTGAAGTCATAGAATGGAGGTTTTTGAAGTCACAGAATGGAAGTGTGTGAAGTCATGGAATGGAGCTGTGTGAAGTCAGATTGGAGGTGTGTGAACTCATAGAATGGAGGTGCGTCAACTCAGAAAGGAGGTGTGTGAAGTCATAGAATGGAGGTGTGTGAAGTCATAGAATGGAGGTGTGTGAAATCATAGAATGGAGTTGTGTTAAGTCACAGAATTGAGGTGTGTGAAGTCAGAATGTAGGTGTGTGAAGTCAGAATGGAGGTGTGTGAAGTCATAGAATGGAGGTGTGTGAATTCACAATGCATTTGTGTGAACTCATAGAATGGAGGTCTGTGAAGTCACAATGTAGGTGTGTGAAATCACAGAATGGAGGTGTGTGAAGTCATAGAATGGAGGTGTGTGAAGTCACAGAATGGAGGTGTGTGAAGTCAGAATGGAGTTGTGTGAAGTCATAGAATGGAGGTGTGTGAAGTCAGAATGGAGGTGTGTGAACTCATAGAATGGAGGTGTGTGAAGTCAGAATGGAGGTGTGTGAAGTCATAGAATGGAGGTGTGTGAAGTCACAGAATGGAGGTGTGTGAAGTCATAGAATGGAGCTGTGTGATGTCAGTTTGGAGGTGTGTGAAGTCACAGAATGGAGGTGTGTGAACTCAGAATGGAGGTGTGTGAATTCACAGAATGGAGGTGTGTGAAGTCATAGAATGGAGGTGTGTGAAGTCATAGAATGGATGTGTGTGAAGTCATAATGGAGGTGTGTGAAGTCACAGAATTGAGGTGTGTGAAGTCACAGAATGGAGGTGTGTGAAGTCATAGAATGGAGGTGTGTGAAGTCATAGAATGGAGGTGTGTGAAGTCATAGAATGGATGTTTGTTAAGTAAGAATGAAAGTCTGTTAAGTCATAGAATGGAGTTGTGTGAAGGCACAGAATGGAGGTGTGTGAAGTCATAGAATGGAGCTGTGTGAAGTCATAATGGAGGTGTGTGAAATCACAGAATGGACGTGTGCGAACTCAGAATGGAGGTGTGTGAAGTCACAGAATGGAGGTGTGTTAAGTCACAGAACGGAGGTGTTGGATCTCAGAATGGAGCTGTGTGAAGTCAGAATGGAGGTGTGTGAAGTCACAGAATGGAGGTGTGTGAAGTCATTTTATGGAGCTGTGTGAAGTCAGAATAGAGGTGTGTGAAGTAACAGAATGGAGGTGTGTGAACTCAGAATGGAGGTGTGTGAAGTCACAGAATCTAGGTGTGTGAAGGCATAGAAGGGAGGTGTGTGAAGTCATAGAATGGAGGTGTGTGAAGTCATAATGGAGGCGTGTGAAGTCACAGAATTCAGGTGTGTGAAGTCAGAACGGAGGTGTGTGAACTCAGATTGGAGGTGTGGGAAGTCACAATGGAGGGTTGTGAAGTCCAAGACTGGAGGTGTGTGATGTCATAGAATGGAGGTGTGTGAAGTCATAGAATGGAGGTGTGTGAAGTCATAGAATGGAGGTGTGTGAAGTCACAGAATGAAGGTGCGTTAAGTCACAGAATAGAGGTTTGTGAACTCAGAATGGAGGTGTGTGAAGTCACAGAATGGAGGTGTGGGAAGTCATAGAATGGAGTTGTGAAGTCACAGAATGGAGGTGTGTGATTTAATAGAATGGAGGTGTGAGAAATCATAGTATGGAGGTGTGTGAAGTCACAGAATGGAGGTGTGTGAAGTTACAGAATGGAGGTGTGTGAAGTCACAGAATGGAGGTGTGTGAACTCACAATGGAGGTGTGTGAAATCAAAGAATTGTGGTGTGTGAAGTCATAGAATGGAATTGTGTGAAGTCATAGAATGGAGGTGTGTGAAGTGAGAATTGAGGTGTGTGAAGTCACGGAATTGAGGTGTGTGAACTCAGAATGGAGGTGTGTGAAGTCACAGAATGGAGGTTTGTGAAGTCATAGAATGGAGGTGTGTGAAGTCATAGAATGGATGTTTCTGAAGTAGAATGAAGGTGTGTGAAGTCATAGAATGGAGGTGTGTGAAGTCAAAATGGAGGTGTGTGAACTCATAAAATGGAGATGTGTGAAGTCATGGAATGGAGGTTTGTGAAGTCCAAGAATATAGGTTGTGAAGTCAAACAATGGTGGGGTGTGAAGTCACAGAATGCAGGTGTGTTAAGTCAAAGAATGGAAGTGTGTGAAGTCAAAATTGAGTTGTCTGAAGTCAGAATGCAGCTGTGTGAAGCCATAGAATGGAGGAGTGTGAAGTCAGAATGGAGGTGTGTGACCTCATAGAATGGAGTGTGTGAAGTCACAATGGGGGTGTGTGAAATCACAGAATGGAGGTGTGTTAAATCATAGAATGGAGGTGCATGCAGTCAAAGAATGGAGGTGTGTGAAGTCATCGAATGGAGGTGTGTGAAGTCATGGAATGGAGGTGTGTGAAGTCAGATGGAGTTGTGTGAAGTCATAGAATGGAGGTGTGTGAAGACAGAATGGAGGTGTGTGAAGTCATAGAATGGAGGTGTGTGAAGTCATAATGGAGGTGTGTGAAATCATAGAATGGAGGTGTGTGAAGTCACAATGCAGGTGTGCGAAGTCATAGAATGGAGGTGTGTGAGGTCATAGAATGGAGGTGTGTGAAGTCACAGAATGGAGGTGTGTGAAGTCATAGAATGGAGGTGTGTGAAGTCACAGAATGGAGGTGTGTGAAATCATAGAATGGAGGTGTGTGAAGTCACAGAACTGAGGTGTGTGAAGTCAGAATGGAGGTGTGTGAAGTCAGAATGGAGGTGTGTGAAGTCATAGAATGGAGGTGTGTGAATTCACAATGCATATGTGTGAACTCAAAGAATGGTGGTCTGTGAAGTCACAATGTAGGTGTGTTTAGTCACAGAATGGAGGTGTGTGAAGTCATAGAATGGAGGTGTGTGAAGTCACAGAATGGAGATGTGTGAAGTCATATATTGAAGGTTTGTGAAGTCATAGAATGGAGGTGTGTGAAGTAATAGAATGGAGGTGTGTCAAGTCACAGATTGAAGGTGTGTGAAGTCACAGAATGGGGGTGTGTGAAGTCAGAATGGAGGTGTTTGAAGTCACTGAATGGAGGTGTGTGAAGTCACAGAATGAAGGTTTGCGAAGTCACAGAATGGAGTTGCGGGAAGTCATAAAATGGATGTTTCTGAATTAAGAATGAAGGTGGGTGAGGTCATAGAATGGAGGTGTGTGAAGTCATAGAATGCAGGTGTGTGAAATCATAGAATGGAGGTGTGTGAAGTCACAGAACTGAGGTGTGTGAAGTCAGAATGGAGGTGTGTGAAGTCAGAATGGAGGTGTGTGAAGTCATAGAATGGAGGTGTGTGAATTCACAATGCATATGTGCGAACTCATAGAATGGTGGTCTGTGAAGTCACAATGTAGGTGTGTTTAGTCACAGAATGGAGGTGTGTGAAGTCATAGAATGGAGGTGTGTGAAGTCACAGAATGGAGGTGTGTGAAGTCATATATTGAAGGTTTGTGAAGACATAGAATGGAGGTGTGTGAAGTAATAGAATGGAGGTGTGTCAAGTCACAGATTGAAGGTGTGTGAAGTCACAGAATGGGGGTGTGTGAAATCAGAATGAGGTGTGTGAAGTCACAGAATGGAGGTGTGTGAAGTCATAGAATGGATGTTTCTGAAGTAAGAATGAAGGTGTGTAAAGTCATAGAATGGAGGTGTGTGAAGTCATAATGGAGGCGTGTGAACTCACAGAATTGAGGTGTGTGAAGTCACAGAATGGAGGTGTGTGAAGTCATAGAATGGAAGTGTGTGAAGTCAGAACGGAGGTGTGTGAACTCAGATTGGAGGTGTGGGAAGTCACAATGGAGGTGTGTGCAGTTATAGAATGGAGGTGTGTGAAGTCACAGAATGGAGGGGTGTGAAGTCAAAGACTGGAGGTGTGTGAAGTCATAGAATGGAGGTGTGTGAACTCATAGAATGGAGGTGTGTGAAGTCACAGAATGAAGGTGCGTTACGTCACAGAATGGAGGTTTGTGAACTCAGAATGGAGGTGTGTGAAGTCACAGAATGGAGGTGTGTGAAGTCATAGAATGGAGTTGTGTGAAGTCACAGAATGGAGGTGTGTGAATTAATAGAATGGAGGTGTGAGAAATCATAGAATGGAGGTGCGTGCAGTCACAGAATGGAGGTGTGTGAACTCAGAATGGAGGTGTCTGAAGTCACAGAATGGAGGAGTGTGAACTCACAATGGAGTTGTGTGAAGTCAAAGAATGGAGGTGTGTGAAGTCATAGAATGGAATTGTGTGAAGTCATAGAATGGAGGTGTGTGAAGTGAGAATTGAGGTGTGTGAAGTCACGGAATTGAGGTGTGTGAACTCAGAATGGAGGTGTGTGAAGTCACAGAATGGAGGTTTGTGAAGTCATAGAATGGAGGTGTGTGAAGTCATAGAATGGATGTTTCTGAAGTAGAATGAAGGTGTGTGAAGTCATAGAATGGAGGTGTGTGAAGTCACAGAATGGAAGGGTTTGACGTAAGAGAATGGAGGTGTGTGAAATCAGAATGGAGGTGTGTGAAGTCACAGAATGGAGGTGTGTGAAGTCAGAATAGATGTGTGCGAAGTCATAGAATGGAGCTGTGTGTAGTCAGAATGGAGCTGTGTGAAGTCATACAATGGAGGTGAGTGAAGTCAGAATGGCGGTGTGTGAACTCATAGAATGATGGTGTGTGAAGTCACAATGGAGATGTGTGAAGTCATAGAATGGAGGTTTTTGAAGTCACAGAATGGAAGTGTGTGAAGTCATAAAATGGAGGTGTGTGAAGTCAGATTGGAGGTGTGTGAAGTCATAGAATGGAGGTGTGTCAACTCAGAAAGGAGTTGTGTGAAGTCATAGAATGGAGGTGTGTGAAGTCATAGAATGGAGGTGTGTGAAATCATAGAATGGAGTTGTGTTAAGTCACAGAATTGAGGTGTGTGAAGTCAGAATGGAGGTGTGTGAAGTCAGAATGGAGGTGTGTGAAGTCATAGAATGGAGGTGTGTGAATTCACAATGCATTTGTGTGAACTCATAGAATGGAGGTATGTGAAGTCACAATGTAGGTGTGTGAAATCACAAAATGGAGTTGTGTGAAGTCATAGAATGGAGGTGTGTGAAGTCACAGAATGGAGTTGTGTGAAGTCATAGAATGGAGGTGTGTGAAGACAGAATGGAGGTGTGTGAAGTCATAGAATGGAGGTGTGTGAAGTCATAATGGAGGTGTGTGAAATCATAGAATGGAGGTGTGTGAAGTCACAATGCAGGTGTGCGAAGTCATAGAATGGAGGTGTGTGAGGTCATAGAATGGAGGTGTGTGAAGTCACAGAATGGAGGTGTGTGAAGTCATAGAATGGAGGTGTGTGAAGTCACAGAATGGAGGTGTGTGAAATCATAGAATGGAGGTGTGTGAAGTCACAGAACTGAGGTGTGTGAAGTCAGAATGGAGGTGTGTGAAGTCAGAATGGAGGTGTGTGAAGTCATAGAATGGAGGTGTGTGAATTCACAATGCATATGTGTGAACTCAAAGAATGGTGGTCTGTGAAGTCACAATGTAGGTGTGTTTAGTCACAGAATGGAGGTGTGTGAAGTCATAGAATGGAGGTGTGTGAAGTCACAGAATGGAGATGTGTGAAGTCATATATTGAAGGTTTGTGAAGTCATAGAATGGAGGTGTGTGAAGTAATAGAATGGAGGTGTGTCAAGTCACAGATTGAAGGTGTGTGAAGTCACAGAATGGGGGTGTGTGAAGTCAGAATGGAGGTGTTTGAAGTCACTGAATGGAGGTGTGTGAAGTCACAGAATGAAGGTTTGCGAAGTCACAGAATGGAGTTGCGGGAAGTCATAAAATGGATGTTTCTGAATTAAGAATGAAGGTGGGTGAGGTCATAGAATGGAGGTGTGTGAAGTCATAGAATGCAGGTGTGTGAAATCATAGAATGGAGGTGTGTGAAGTCACAGAACTGAGGTGTGTGAAGTCAGAATGGAGGTGTGTGAAGTCAGAATGGAGGTGTGTGAAGTCATAGAATGGAGGTGTGTGAATTCACAATGCATATGTGCGAACTCATAGAATGGTGGTCTGTGAAGTCACAATGTAGGTGTGTTTAGTCACAGAATGGAGGTGTGTGAAGTCATAGAATGGAGGTGTGTGAAGTCACAGAATGGAGGTGTGTGAAGTCATATATTGAAGGTTTGTGAAGTCATAGAATGGAGGTGTGTGAAGTAATAGAATGGAGGTGTGTCAAGTCACAGATTGAAGGTGTGTGAAGTCACAGAATGGGGGTGTGTGAAATCAGAATGAGGTGTGTGAAGTCACAGAATGGAGGTGTGTGAAGTCATAGAATGGATGTTTCTGAAGTAAGAATGAAGGTGTGTAAAGTCATAGAATGGAGGTGTGTGAAGTCATAATGGAGGCGTGTGAACTCACAGAATTGAGGTGTGTGAAGTCACAGAATGGAGGTGTGTGAAGTCATAGAATGGAAGTGTGTGAAGTCAGAACGGAGGTGTGTGAACTCAGATTGGAGGTGTGGGAAGTCACAATGGAGGTGTGTGCAGTTATAGAATGGAGGTGTGTGAAGTCACAGAATGGAGGGGTGTGAAGTCAAAGACTGGAGGTGTGTGAAGTCATAGAATGGAGGTGTGTGAACTCATAGAATGGAGGTGTGTGAAGTCACAGAATGAAGGTGCGTTACGTCACAGAATGGAGGTTTGTGAACTCAGAATGGAGGTGTGTGAAGTCACAGAATGGAGGTGTGTGAAGTCATAGAATGGAGTTGTGTGAAGTCACAGAATGGAGGTGTGTGAATTAATAGAATGGAGGTGTGAGAAATCATAGAATGGAGGTGCGTGCAGTCACAGAATGGAGGTGTGTGAACTCAGAATGGAGGTGTCTGAAGTCACAGAATGGAGGAGTGTGAACTCACAATGGAGTTGTGTGAAGTCAAAGAATGGAGGTGTGTGAAGTCATAGAATGGAATTGTGTGAAGTCATAGAATGGAGGTGTGTGAAGTGAGAATTGAGGTGTGTGAAGTCACGGAATTGAGGTGTGTGAACTCAGAATGGAGGTGTGTGAAGTCACAGAATGGAGGTTTGTGAAGTCATAGAATGGAGGTGTGTGAAGTCATAGAATGGATGTTTCTGAAGTAGAATGAAGGTGTGTGAAGTCATAGAATGGAGGTGTGTGAAGTCACAGAATGGAAGGGTTTGACGTAAGAGAATGGAAGTGTGTGAAATCAGAATGGAGGTGTGTGAAGTCACAGAATGGAAGTGTGTGAAGTCAGAATAGATGTGTGCGAAGTCATAGAATGGAGCTGTGTGTAGTCAGAATGGAGCTGTGTGAAGTCATACAATGGAGGTGAGTGAAGTCAGAATGGCGGTGTGTGAACTCATAGAATGATGGTGTGTGAAGTCACAATGGAGGTGTGTGAAGTCATAGAATGGAGGTTTTTGAAGTCACAGAATGGAAGTGTGTGAAGTCATAAAATGGAGGTGTGTGAAGTCAGATTGGAGGTGTGTGAAGTCATAGAATGGAGGTGTGTGAAGTCATAGAATGGAGGTGTGTGAAATCATAGAATGGAGTTGTGTTAAGTCACAGAATTGAGGTGTGTGAAGTCAGAATGGAGGTGTGTGAAGTCAGAATGGAGGTGTGTGAAGTCATAGAATGGAGGTGTGTGAATTCACAATGCATTTGTGTGAACTCATAGAATGGAGGTATGTGAAGTCACAATGTAGGTGTGTGAAATCACAAAATGGAGTTGTGTGAAGTCATAGAATGGAGGTGTGTGAAGTCACAGAATGGAGGTGTGTAAAGTCATATAATGGAGGTGTGTGAAGTCAAAGAATGGTGGTGTGTGAAGTCAGAATGGAGGTGTGTGAAGTCAGAATGGAGGTGTGTGAAGTCATAGAATGGATATTTGTTAAGTAAGTATGAAAGTGTGTTAAGTCATAGAATGGAGGTGTGTGAAGGCACAGAATGGAGGTGTGTGAAGTCATAGAATGGAGCTGTGTGAAGTCATAATGGAGGTGAGTGAAGTCACAGAGTGGAGGTGTGCGAACTCAGAATGGAGGTGTGTGAAGTCACAGAATGGAGGTGTGTTAAGTCACAGAACGGAGGTGTTGGAACTCAGAATGGAGCTGTGTGAAGTCAGAATGGAGGTGTGCGAAGTCACAGAATGGAGGTGTGTGAAGTCATTTTATGGAGCTGTGTGAAGTCAGAATGGAGGTGTGTGAAGTCACAGAATGGAGGTGTGTGAACTCAGAACGGTGGTGTGTGAAGTCACAGAATCTAGGTGTGTGAAGTCATAGAATGGAGGTGTGTGAAGTCATAGAATGGAGGTGTGTGAAGTCATAATGGAGGCGTGTGAAGTCACAGAATTCAGGTGTGTGATGTCACAGAATGGAGGTGTGTGAAGTCACAGAATGGAGGTGTGTGAACTCACAATGGAGGTGTGTGAAATCAAAGAATGGTGGTGTGTGAAGTCATAGAATGGAATTGTGTGAAGTCATAGAATGGAGGTGTGTGAAGTGAGAATTGAGGTGTGTGAAGTCATGGAATTGAGGTGTGTGAACTCAGAATGGAGGTGTGTGAAGTCACAGAATGGAGGTTTGTGAAGTCATAGAATGGAGGTGTGTGAAGTCATAGAATGGATGTTTCTGAAGTAGAATGAAGGTGTGTGAAGTCATAGAATGGAGGTGTGTGAAGTCAAAATGGAGGTGTGTGAACTCATAAAATGGAGATGTGTGAAGTCATGGAATGGAGGTGTGTGAAGTCCAAGAATATAGGTTGTGAAGTCAAACAATGGTGGTGTGTGAAGTCACAGAATGCAGGTGTGTTAAGTCAAAGAATGGAAGTGTGTGAAGTCAAAATGGAGGTGTCTGAAGTCAGAATGCAGCTGTGTGAAGCCATAGAATGGAGGTGTGTGAAGTCAGAATGGAGGTGTGTGAACTCATAGAATGGAGTGTGAGAAGTCACAATGGGGTTGTGTGAAATCACAGAATGGAGGTGTGTCAACTCAGAAATGAGGTGCGTGAAGTCATAGAATGGAGGTGTGTGAATTCATAGAATGGAAGAGTGTGAAATCAGAGAATGGAAAGTGTGTGAAGTCAAAGAATTGAGGTTTGTGAAGTCAGAATGGAGGTGTGTGAAGTCAGGATGGAGGTGGGTGAAGTCACAGAATGGAGGTGTGGGAACTCAGAATGGAGGTGTGTGGTCACAGAACGGAGGTTTGTGAAGTCATAGAATGGAGGTGCCTGAAGTCATAGAATGGATGTTTCTGAAGTGAGAACGAAGGTGTATGAAGTCAAAGAATGGAGGTGTGTGAAGTCAAAATGGAGGTGTGTGAATCATAGAATGGAGGTGTGTGAACTCATAGAATGGAGGTGTGTGAAGTCATGGAATGGAGGTGTGTGAAGTCAAAGAATGGAGGTGTGTGAAGTCAAACAATAAAGGTGTGTGAAGTCACAGAATGGAGGTGTGTGAACTCATAGAATGGAGGTGCATGCAGTCAAAGAAGGGAGGTGTGTGAAGTCATCGAATGGAGGTGTGTGAAGTCATGGAATGGAGGTGTGTGAAGTCAGATGGAGTTGTGTGAAGTCATAGAATGGAGGTGTGTGAAGTCAGAATGGAGGTGTGTGAAGTCATAGAATGGAGGTGTGTGAAGTCATAATGGAGGTGTGTGAAATCATAGAATGGAGGTGTGTGAAGTCACAATGCAGGTGTGCGAAGTCATAGAATGGAGGTGTGTGAGGTCATAGAATGGAGGTATGTGAAGTCATAGAATTGAGGTGGGTGAAGTCATAGAATGGAGGTGTGTGAATTCAGATAGGAGGTGTGTGAAGTCATAGAATGGAGGTGTGTCAACTCAGAAAGGAAGTTGTGTGAAGTCATAGAATGGAGGTGAGTGAAGTTAGATTGGAGGTGTGTGAAGTCACAGAATGGAGGTGTGTGAACTCAGAATGGAGGTGTGTGAAGTCACAGAATGGAGGTGTGTGAAGTCATAGAATGGAGTTGTGTGAAGTCATAGAATGGATGTGTGTGAAGTCATAATGGAGGTGTGTGAAGTCACAGAATTGAGGTGTGTGAAGTCACAGAATTGAGGTGTGTGAAGTCATAGAATGGAGGTGTGTGAAGTCATAGAATGGAGGTGTGTGAAGTCATAGAATGGATGTTTGTTAAGTAAGAATGAAGGTGTGTTAAGTCATAGAATGGAGGTGTGTGAAGGCACAGAATGGAGGTGTGTGAAGTCATAGAAGGGAGCTGTGTGAAGTCAGAATGGAGGTGTGTGAAGTCACAGAATGGCGGTGTGTGAACTCAGAATGGAGGTGTGTGAAGTCACAGAATGGAGGTGTGTTAAGTCGCAGAGTGGAGGTGTGTGAACTCAGAATGGAGGTGTGTGAAGTCACAGAATCTAGGTGTGTGAAGTCATAGAATGGAGGTGTGTGAAGTCATAGAATGGAGGTGTGTGAAGACATAATGGAGGCGTGTGAAGTCACAGAACTGAGGTGTGTGAAGTCACAGAATGGAGGTGTGTGAAGTCATAGAATGGAAGTGTGTGAAGTCAAAACGGAGGTGTGTGAACTCAGATTGGAGGTGTGGGAAGTCACAATGGAGGTGTGTGAAGTAATAGAATGGAGGTGTGTGAAGTCACAGAATGGAGGGGTGTGAAGTCAAAGACTGGAGGTGTGTAAACTCATAGAATGGAGGTGTGTGAAGTCATAAATGGAGGTGTGTGAAGTCACAGAATGAAGGTGCGTTATGTCACAGAATGGAGGTTTGTGAACTCAGAATGGAGGTGTGTGAAGTCACAGAATGGAGGTGTGGGAAGTCATAGAATGGAGTTGTGTGAAGTCACAGAATGGAGGTGTGTGAATTAATAGAATGGAGGTGTGAGAAATGATAGAATGGAGGTGCGTGAAGTCACAGAATGGAGGTGTGTGAACTCACAGAATGGAGGTGTGTGATGTCACAGAATGGAGGTTTGTGAACTCACAATGGAGTTGTGTGAAGTCAAAGAATGGAGGTGTGTGAAGTGAGAATTGACTTGTGTGAAGTCACGGAATTGAGGTGTGTGAACTCAGAATGGAGGTGTGTGAAGTCGCAGAATGGAGGTTTGTGAAGTCATAGAATGGAGGTGTGTGAAGTCATAGAATGGATGTTTCTGAAGTAGAATGAAGGTGTGTGAAGCCATAGAATGGAGGTGTGTGAAGTCAGAATGGAGGTGTGTGAATTCATAAAATGGAGATGTGTGAAATCATGGAATGGAGGTGAGTGAAGTCCAAGAATATATGTGTGTGAAGTCAAACAATGGTGGTGTGTGAAGTCACAGAATGCAGGTGTGTTAAGTCAAAAATGGAAGTGTGTGAAGTCAAAATGGAGGTGTGTGAAGTCACAGAATGGAGGTGTGTGAAGTCACAGAATGAAGGTGTCTGAAGTCAGAATGCAGCTGTGTGAAGCCATAGAATGGAGGTGTGTGAAGTCAGAATGGAGGTGTGTGAACTCATAGAATGGAGTGTGTGAAGTCACAATGGTGGTATGTGAAGTCATAGAATAGGGGTGTGTGAAGTCAAATTGGAGGTGTGGGAAATCACAGAATGGAGGTGTGTCAACTCAGAAATGAGGTGTGTGTAGTCATAGAATGGAGGTGTGTGAATTCATAGAATGGAAGTGGGTGAAATCATAGAATGGAGGTTTGTAAAGTCAAAGAATTGAGGTTTGTGAAGTCAGAATGGAGGTGTGTGAAGTCAGGATGGAGGTGGGTGAAGTCACAGAATGGAGGTGTGGGAACTCAGAATGGAGGTGTGTGGTCACAGAACGGAGTTTTGTGAAGTCATAGAATGGAGGTGCGTGAAGTCATAGAATGGATGTTTCTGAAGTGAGATTGAAGGTGTATGAAGTCAAAGAATGGAGGTGTGTGAAGTCAAAATGGAGGTGTGTGAACTCATAGAATGGAGGTGTGTGAAGTCATGGAACGTAGGTGTGTAAAGTCAAAGAATGGAGGTGTGTGAAGTCAAACAATAAAGGTGTGTGAAGTCACAGAATGGAGGTGTGTGAACTCATAGAATGGATGTGCATGAAGACAAAGAATGGAGGTGTGTGAATTCATCGAATGGAGGTGTGTGAAGTCATGGAATGGAGGTGTGTGAAGTCAGATGGATGGGTGTGAAGTCATAGAATGGAGGTGTGTGAAGTCAGAATGGAGGTGTGTGAAGTCATAGAATGGAGGTGTGTGAAGTCACAGAATGGAGGGGTGTGAAGTCATAGAATGGAGGTGTGTGAAGTCATAGAATGGAGGTGTGTGAAGTCATAGAATGGATGTTTGTTAAGTAAGAATGAAAGTCTGTTAAGTCATAGAATGGAGTTGTGTGAAGGCACAGAATGGAGGTGTGTGAAGTCATAGAATGCAGCTGTGTGAAGTCATAATGGAGGTGTGTGAAATCACAGAATGGACGTGTGCGAACTCAGAATGGAGGTGTGTGAAGTCACAGAATGGAGGTGTGTTAAGTTACAGAACGGAGGTGTTGGATCTCAGAATGGAGCTGTGTGAAGTCAGAATGGAGGTGTGTGAAGTCACAGAATGGAGGTGTGTGAAGTCATTTTATGGAGCTGTGTGAAGTCAGAATAGAGGTGTGTGAAGTAACAGAATGGCGGTGTGTGAACTCAGAATGGAGGTGTGTGAAGTCACAGAATCTAGGTGTGTGAAGGCATAGAAGGGAGGTGTGTGAAGTCATAGAATGGAGGTGTGTGAAGTCATAATGGAGGCGTGTGAAGTCACAGAATTCAGGTGTGTGAAGTCAGAACGGAGGTGTGTGAACTCAGATTGGAGGTGTGGGAAGTCACAATGGAGGGTTGTGAAGTCCAAGACTGGAGGTGTGTGATGTCATAGAATGGAGGTGTGTGAACTCATAGAATGGAGGTGTGTGAAGTCATAGAATGGAGGTGTGTGAAGTCACAGAATGAAGGTGCGTTAAGTCACAGAATAGAGGTTTGTGAACTCAGAATGGAGGTGTGTGAAGTCACAGAATGGAGGTGTGGGAAGTCATAGAATGGAGTTGTGTGAAGTCACAGAATGGAGGTGTGTGATTTAATAGAATGGAGGTGTGAGAAATCATAGTATGGAGGTGTGTGAAGTCACAGAATGGAGGTGTGTGAAGTTACAGAATGGAGGTGTGTGAACTCACAATGGAGGTGTGTGAAATCAAAGAATTGTGGTGTGTGAAGTCATAGAATGGAATTGTGTGAAGTCATAGAATGGAGGTGTGTGAAGTGAGAATTGAGGTGTGTGAAGTCACGGAATTGAGGTGTGTGAACTCAGAATGGAGGTGTGTGAAGTCACAGAATGGAGGTTTGTGAAGTCATAGAATGGAGGTGTGTGAAGTCATAGAATGGATGTTTCTGAAGTAGAATGAAGGTGTGTGAAGTCATTGAATGGAGGTATGTGAAGTCAAAATGGAGGTGTGTGAACTCATAAAATGGAGATGTGTGAAGTCATGGAATGGAGGTTTGTGAAGTCCAAGAATATAGGTTGTGAAGTCAAACAATGGTGGGGTGTGAAGTCACAGAATGCAGGTGTGTTAAGTCAAAGAATGGAAGTGTGTGAAGTAAAAATTGAGTTGTCTGAAGTCAGAATGCAGCTGTGTGAAGCCATAGAATGGAGGAGTGTGAAGTCAGAATGGAGGTGTGTGAACTCATAGAATGGAGTGTGTGAAGTCACAATGGGGGTGTGTGAAATCACAGAATGGAGGTGTGTTAAATCATAGAATGGAGGTGCATGCAGTCAAAGAATGGAGGTGTGTGAAGTCATCGAATGGAGGTGTGTGAAGTCATGGAATGGAGGTGTGTGAAGTCAGATGGAGTTGTGTGAAGTCATAGAATGGAGGTGTGTGAAGACAGAATGGAGGTGTGTGAAGTCATAGAATGGAGGTGTGTGAAGTCATAATGGAGGTGTGTGAAATCATAGAATGGAAGTGTGTGAAGTCACAATGCAGGTGTGCGAAGTCATAGAATGGAGGTGTGTGAGGTCATAGAATGGAGGTGTGTGAAGTCACAGAATGGAGGTGTGTGAAGTCATAGAATGGAGGTGTGTGAAGTCACAGAATGGAGGTGTGTGAAATCATAGAATGGAGGTGTGTGAAGTCACAGAACTGAGGTGTGTGAAGTCAGAATGGAGGTGTGTGAAGTCAGAATGGAGGTGTGTGAAGTCATAGAATGGAGGTGTGTGAATTCACAATGCATATGTGTGAACTCAAAGAATGGTGGTCTGTGAAGTCACAATGTAGGTGTGTTTAGTCACAGAATGGAGGTGTGTGAAGTCATAGAATGGAGGTGTGTGAAGTCACAGAATGGAGGTGTGTGAAGTCATATATTGAAGGTGTGTGAAGTCATAGAATGGAGGTGTGTGAAGTAATAGAATGGAGGTGTGTCAAGTCACAGATTGAAGGTGTGTGAAGTCACAGAATGGGGGTGTGTGAAGTCAGAATGGAGGTGTTTGAAGTCACTGAATGGAGGTGTGTGAAGTCACAGAATGAAGGTTTGCGAAGTCACAGAATGGAGTTGCGGGAAGTCATAAAATGGATGTTTCTGAATTAAGAATGAAGGTGGGTGAAGTCATAGAATGGAGGAGTGTGAAGTCATAGAATGCAGGTGTGTGAAATCATAGAATGG
Source organism: Megascapheus bottae (assembly GCA_024803745.1). Lineage (NCBI taxonomy): Eukaryota > Metazoa > Chordata > Mammalia > Rodentia > Geomyidae > Megascapheus > Megascapheus bottae. The sequence goes on along the minus strand of JANJXV010000849.1, from coordinate 261,820 downwards.
AGGTGTGTGAAGTCACAGAACTGAGGTGTGTGAAGTCAGAATGGAGGTGTGTGAAGTCAGAATGGAGGTGTGTGAAGTCATAGAATGGAGGTGTGTGAATTCACAATGCATATGTGCGAACTCATAGAATGGTGGTCTGTGAAGTCACAATGTAGGTGTGTTTAGTCACAGAATGGAGGTGTGTGAAGTCATAGAATGGAGGTGTGTGAAGTCACAGAATGGAGGTGTGTGAAGTCATATATTGAAGGTTTGTGAAGTCATAGAATGGAGGTGTGTGAAGTAATAGAATGGAGGTGTGTCAAGTCACAGATTGAAGGTGTGTGAAGTCACAGAATGGGGGTGTGTGAAATCAGAATGAGGTGTGTGAAGTCACAGAATGGAGGTGTGTGAAGTCATAGAATGGATGTTTCTGAAGTAAGAATGAAGGTGTGTAAAGTCATAGAATGGAGGTGTGTGAAGTCATAATGGAGGCGTGTGAACTCACAGAATTGAGGTGTGTGAAGTCACAGAATGGAGGTGTGTGAAGTCATAGAATGGAAGTGTGTGAAGTCAGAACGGAGGTGTGTGAACTCAGATTGGAGGTGTGGGAAGTCACAATGGAGGTGTGTGCAATTATAGAATGGAGGTGTGTGAAGTCACAGAATGGAGGGGTGTGAAGTCAAAGACTGGAGGTGTGTGAAGTCATAGAATGGAGGTGTGTGAACTCATAGAATGGAGGTGTGTGAAGTCACAGAATGAAGGTGCGTTACGTCACAGAATGGAGGTTTGTGAACTCAGAATGGAGGTGTGTGAAGTCACAGAATGGAGGTGTGTGAAGTCATAGAATGGAGTTGTGTGAAGTCACAGAATGGAGGTGTGTGAATTAATAGAATGGAGGTGTGAGAAATCATAGAATGGAGGTGCGTGCAGTCACAGAATGGAGGTGTGTGAACTCAGAATGGAGGTGTCTGAAGTCACAGAATGGAGGAGTGTGAACTCACAATGGAGTTGTGTGAAGTCAAAGAATGGAGGTGTGTGAAGTCATAGAATGGAATTGTGTGAAGTCATAGAATGGAGGTGTGTGAAGTGAGAATTGAGGTGTGTGAAGTCACGGAATTGAGGTGTGTGAACTCAGAATGGAGGTGTGTGAAGTCACAGAATGGAGGTTTGTGAAGTCATAGAATGGAGGTGTGTGAAGTCATAGAATGGATGTTTCTGAAGTAGAATGAAGGTGTGTGAAGTCATAGAATGGAGGTGTGTGAAGTCACAGAATGGAAGGGTTTGACGTAAGAGAATGGAGGTTTGTGAAATCAGAATGGAGGTGTGTGAAGTCACAGAATGGAGGTGTGTGAAGTCAGAATAGATGTGTGCGAAGTCATAGAATGGAGCTGTGTGTAGTCAGAATGGAACTGTGTGAAGTCATACAATGGAGGTGAGTGAAGTCAGAATGGCGGTGTGTGAACTCATAGAATGATGGTGTGTGAAGTCACAATGGAGGTGTGTGAAGTCATAGAATGGAGGTTTTTGAAGTCACAGAATGGAAGTGTGTGAAGTCATAAAATGGAGGTGTGTGAAGTCAGATTGGAGGTGTGTGAAGTCATAGAATGGAGGTGTGTCAACTCAGAAAGGAGTTGTGTGAAGTCATAGAATGGAGGTGTGTGAAGTCATAGAATGGAGGTGTGTGAAATCATAGAATGGAGTTGTGTTAAGTCACAGAATTGAGGTGTGTGAAGTCAGAATGGAGGTGTGTGAAGTCAGAATGGAGGTGTGTGAAGTCATAGAATGGAGGTGTGTGAATTCACAATGCATTTGTGTGAACTCATAGAATGGAGGTATGTGAAGTCACAATGTAGGTGTGTGAAATCACAAAATGGAGTTGTGTGAAGTCATAGAATGGAGGTGTGTGAAGTCACAGAATGGAGGTGTGTAAAGTCATATAATGGAGGTGTGTGAAGTCAAAGAATGGAGGTGTGTGAAGTCAGAATGGAGGTGTGTGAAGTCAGAATGGAGGTGTGTGAAGTCATAGAATGGATATTTGTTAAGTAAGTATGAAAGTGTGTTAAGTCATAGAATGGAGGTGTGTGAAGGCACAGAATGGAGGTGTGTGAAGTCATAGAATGGAGCTGTGTGAAGTCATAATGGAGGTGAGTGAAGTCACAGAGTGGAGGTGTGCGAACTCAGAATGGAGGTGTGTGAAGTCACAGAATGGAGGTGTGTTAAGTCACAGAGCGGAGGTGTTGGAACTCAGAATGGAGCTGTGTGAAGTCAGAATGGAGGTGTGCGAAGTCACAGAATGGAGGTGTGTGAAGTCATTTTATGGAGCTGTGTGAAGTCAGAATGGAGGTGTGTGAAGTCACAGAATGGAGGTGTGTGAACTCAGAACGGTGGTGTGTGAAGTCACAGAATCTAGGTGTGTGAAGTAATAGAATGGAGGTGTGTGAAGTCATAGAATGGAGGTGTGTGAAGTCATAATGGAGGCGTGTGAAGTCACAGAATTCAGGTGTGTGAAGTCACAGAATGGAGGTGTGTGAAGTCACAGAATGGAGGTGTGTGAACTCACAATGGAGGTGTGTGAAATCAAAGAATGGTGGTGTGTAGTCATAGAATGGAATTGTGTGAAGTCATAGAATGGAGGTGTGTGAAGTGAGAATTGAGGTGTGTGAAGTCATGGAATTGAGGTGTGTGAACTCAGAATGGAGGTGTGTGAAGTCACAGAATGGAGGTTTGTGAAGTCATAGAATGGAGGTGTGTGAAGTCATAGAATGGATGTTTCTGAAGTAGAATGAAGGTGTGTGAAGTCATAGAATGGAGGTGTGTGAAGTCAAAATAGAGGTGTGTGAACTCATAAAATGGAGATGTGTGAAGTCATGGAATGGAGGTGTGTGAAGTCCAAGAATATAGGTTGTGAAGTCAAACAATGGTGGTGTGTGAAGTCACAGAATGCAGGTGTGTTAAGTCAAAGAATGGAAGTGTGTGAAGTCAAAATGGAGGTGTCTGAAGTCAGAATGCAGCTGTGTGAAGCCATAGAATGGAGGTGTGTGAAGTCAGAATGGAGGTGTGTGAACTCATAGAATGGAGTGTGTGAAGTCACAATGGGGTTGTGTGAAATCACGGAATGGAGGTGTGTCAACTCAGAAATGAGGTGTGTGAAGTCATAGAATGGAGGTGTGTGAATTCATAGAATGGAAGAGTGTGAAATCAGAGAATGGAGGTGTGTGAAGTCAAAGAATTGAGGTTTGTGAAGTCAGAATGGAGGTGTGTGAAGTCAGGATGGAGGTGGGTGAAGTCACAGAATGGAGGTGTGGGAACTCAAAATGGAGGTGTGTGGTCACAGAACGGAGGTTTGTGAAGTCATAGAATGGAGGTGCCTGAAGTCATAGAATGGATGTTTCTGAAGTGAGAACGAAGGTGTATGAAGTCAAAGAATGGAGGTGTGTGAAGTCAAAATGGATGTGTGAATCATAGAATGGAGGTGTGTGAACTCATAAAATGGAGGTGTGTGAAGTCATGGAATGGAGGTGTGTGAAGTCAAAGAATGGAGGTGTGTGAAGTCAAACAATAAAGGTGTGTGAAGTCACAGAATGGAGGTGTGTGAACTCATAGAATGGAGGTGCATGCAGTCAAAGAAGGGAGGTGTGTGAAGTCATCGAATGGAGGTGTGTGAAGTCATGGAATGGAGGTGTGTGAAGTCAGATGGAGTTGTGTGAAGTCATAGAATGGAGGTGTGTGAAGTCAGAATGGAGGTGTGTGAAGTCATAGAATGGAGGTGTGTGAAGTCATAATGGAGGTGTGTGAAATCATAGAATGGAGGTGTGTGAAGTCACAATGCAGGTGTGCGAAGTCATAGAATGGAGGTGTGTGAGGTCATAGAATGGAGGTGTGTGAAGTCATAGAATTGAGGTGGGTGAAGTCATAGAATGGAGGTGTGTGAATTCAGATAGGAGGTGTGTGAAGTCATAGAATGGAGGTGTGTCAACTCAGAAAGGAAGTTGTGTGAAGTCATAGAATGGAGGTGAGTGAAGTTAGATTGGAGGTGTGTGAAGTCACAGAATGGAGGTGTGTGAACTCAGAATGGAGGTGTGTGAAGTCACAGAATGGAGGTGTGTGAAGTCATAGAATGGAGTTGTGTGAAGTCATAGAATGGATGTGTGTGAAGTCATAATGGAGGTGTGTGAAGTCACAGAATTGAGGTGTGTGAAGTCACAGAATTGAGGTGTGTGAAGTCATAGAATGGAGGTGTGTGAAGTCATAGAATGGAGGTGTGTGAAGTCATAGAATGGATGTTTGTTAAGTAAGAATGAAGGTGTGTTAAGTCATAGAATGGAGGTGTGTGAAGGCACAGAATGGAGGTGTGTGAAGTCATAGAAGGGAGCTGTGTGAAGTCAGAATGGAGGTGTGTGAAGTCACAGAATGGCGGTGTGTGAACTCAGAATGGAGGAGTGTGAAGTCACAGAATGGAGGTGTGTTAAGTCGCAGAGTGGAGGTGTGTGAACTCAGAATGGAGGTGTGTGAAGTCACAGAATCTAGGTGTGTGAAGTCATAGAATGGAGGTGTGTGAAGTCATAGAATGGAGGTGTGTGAAGACATAATGGAGGCGTGTGAAGTCACAGAACTGAGGTGTGTGAAGTCACAGAATGGAGGTGTGTGAAGTCATAGAATGGAAGTGTGTGAAGTCAAAACGGAGGTGTGTGAACTCAGATTGGAGGTGTGGGAAGTCACAATGGAGGTGTGTGAAGTAATAGAATGGAGGTGTGTGAAGTCACAGAATGGAGGGGTGTGAAGTCAAAGACTGGAGGTGTGTAAACTCATAGAATGGAGGTGTGTGAAGTCATAAATGGAGGTGTGTGAAGTCACAGAATGAAGGTGCGTTATGTCACAGAATGGAGGTGTGTGAACTCAGAATGGAGGTGTGTGAAGTCACAGAATGGAGGTTTGTGAAGTCATAGAATGGAGGTGTGTGAAGTCATAGAGTGGATGCTTCTGAAGTAGAATGAAAGTGTGTGAAGTCATAGAATGGAGGTGTGTGAAGTCAAAATGGAGGTGTGTGAACTCATACAATGGAGATGTGTGAAGTCATGGAATGGAGGTGTGTGAAGTCCAAGAATATAGGTTGTGAAGTCAAACAATGGTGGTGTATGAAGTCACAGAATGCAGGTGTGTTAAGGCAAAGAATGGAAGTGTGTGAAGTCAAAATGGAGGTGTCTGAAGTCAGAATGCAGCTGTGTGAAGCCATAGAATGGAGGTGTGTGAAGTCAGAATGGAGGTGTGTGAACTCATAAAATGGAGATGTGTGAAGTCATAGAATGGAGGTGAGTGAAGTCCAAGAATATATGTGTGTGAAGTCAAACAATGGTGGTGTGTGAAGTCACAGAATGCAGGTGTGTTAAGTCAAAGAATGGAAGTGTGTGAAGTCAAAATGGAGGTGTGTGAAGTCACAGAATGGAGGTGTGTGAAGTCACAGAATGAAGGTGTCTGAAGTCAGAATGCAGCTGTGTGAAGCCATAGAATGGAGGTGTGTGAAGTCAGAATGGAGGTGTGTGAACTCATAGAATGGAGTGTGTGAAGTCACAATGGTGGTATGTGAAGTCATAGAATAGGGGTGTGTGAAGTCAAATTGGAGGTGTGTGAAATCACAGAATGGAGGTGTGTCAACTCAGAAATGAGGTGTGTGTAGTCATAGAATGGAGGTGTGTGAATTCATAGAATGGAAGTGGGTGAAATCATAGAATGGAGGTGTGTGAAGTCAAAGAATTGAGGTTTGTGAAGTCAGAATGGAGGTGTGTGAAGTCAGGATGGAGGTGGGTGAAGTCACAGAATGGAGGTGTGGGAACTCAGAATGGAGGTGTGTGGTCACAGAACGGAGGATTGTGAAGTCATAGAATGGAGGTGCGTGAAGTCATAGAATGGATGTTTCTGAAGTGAGAATGAAGGTGTATGAAGTCAAAGAATGGAGGTGTGTGAAGTCAAAATGGAGGTGTGTGAACTCATAGAATGGAGGTGTGTGAACTCATAGAATGGAGGTGTGTGAAGTCATGGAACGTAGGTGTGTAAAGTCAAAGAATGGAGGTGTGTGAAGTCAAACAATAAAGGTGTGTGAAGTCACAGAATGGAGGTGTGTGAACTCATAGAATGGATGTGCATGAAGACAAAGAATGGAGGTGTGTGAATTCATCGAATGGAGGTGTGTTAAGTCATGGAATGGAGGTGTGTGAAGTCAGATGGATGGGTGTGAAGTCATAGAATGGAGGTGTGTGAAGTCAGAATGGAGGGGTGTGAAGTCATAGAATGGAGGTGTGTGAAGTCAGAATGGAGGGGTGTGAAGTCATAGAATGGAGGTGTGTGAAGTCACAATGCAGGTGTGCGAAGTCATAGAATGGAGGTGTGTGAGGTCATAGAATGCAGGTGTGTGAAGTCACAGAATGGAGGTGTGTGAAGTCATAGAATGGAGGTGTGTGAAGTCACAGAATGGAGGTGTGTGAAGTCATTTTATGGAGCTGTGTGAAGTCAGAATGGAGGTGTGTGAAGTCACAGAATGGAGGTGTGTGAACTCAGAATGGAGGTGTGTGAAGTCACAGAATCTAGGTGTGTGAAGTCATAGAATGGAGGTGTGTGAAGTCATAGAATGGAGGTGTGTGAAGTCATAATGGAGGCGTGTGAAGTCCCAGAATTCAGGTGTGTGAAGTCACAGAATGGAGGTGTGAGAAGTCACAGAATGGAGGTGTGTGAACTCACAATGGAGGTGTGTGAAATCAAAGAATGGTGGTGTGTGAAGTCATAGAATGGAATTGTGTGAAGTCATAGAATGGAGGTGTGTGAAGTGAGAATTGAGGTGTGTGAAGTCACGGAATTGAGGTGTGTGAACTCAGAATGGAGGTGTGTAAAGTCACAGAATGGAGGTTTGTGAAGTCATAGAATGGAGGTGCGTGAAGTCATAGAGTGGATGTTTCTGAAGTGAGAATGAAGGTGTATGAAGTCAAAGAATGGAGGTGTGTGAAGTCAAAATGGAGGTGTGTGAACTCATAGAATGGAGGTGTGTGAACTCATAGAATGGAGGTGTGTGAAGTCATGGAACGTAGGTGTGTAAAGTCAAAGAATGGAGGTGTGTGAAGTCAAACAATAAAGGTGTGTGAAGTCACAGAATGGAGGTGTGTGAAGTCAGAATAGATGTGTGCGAAGTCATAGAATGGAGCTGTGTGTAGTCAGAATGGAGCTGTGTGAAGTCATACAATGGAAGTGAGTGAAGTCAGAATGGCGGTGTGTGAACTCATAGAATGATGGTGTGTGAAGTCACAATGGAGGTGTGTGAAGTCATAGAATGGAGGTTTTTGAAGTCACAGAATGGAAGTGTGTGAAGTCATAAAATGGAGGTGTGTGAAGTCAGATTGGAGGTGTGTGAAGTCATAGAATGGAGGTGTGTCAACTAAGAAAGGAGGTGTGTGAAGTCAGAATTGAGGTGTGTGAAGTCAGAATGGAGGTGTGTGAAGTCATAGAATGGAGGTGTGTGAATTCACAATGCATTTTTGTGAACTCATACAATGGAGGTCTGAGAAGTCACAATGTAGGTGTGTGAAATCACAGAATGGAGGTGTGTGAAGTCATAGAATGGAGGTGTGTGAAGTCAGAATGGAGGTGTGTGAACTCATAGAATGGAGGTGTGTGAAGTCACAATGGAGGTGTGTGAAGTCATAGAAAGGAGGTGTGTGAAGTCACAGAATGGAGGTGTGTGAAGTCGTAGACTGGAGCTGTGTGAAGTCAGATTGGAGGTGTGTTAAGTCAAAGAATGGATGTGTGTGAAGTCATAGAATGGATGTGTGTGAAGTCATAGAATGGATGTGTGTGAAGTCATAATGGAGGTGTGTGAAGTCACAGAATTGAGGTGTGTGAAGTCACAGAATGGAGGTGCGTGAAGTCATAGAATGGAGGTGGGTGAAGTCATAGAATGGAGGTGTGTGAAGTCATAGAATGGATGTTTGTTAAGTAAGAATGAAGATGTATGAAGTCAAAGAATGGAGGTGTGTGAAGGTACAGAATGGAGGTGTGTGAAGTCATAGAATGGAGGTTGTGAAGTCATAGAATTTAGGTGTGTGAAGTCATATAATGGAGGTGTGTGAAGTCACAGAATGGAGGTGTGTGAAATCACAAAATGGAAGTGTGTGAACTCAGAATGGAGGTGTGTGAAGTCACAGAATGGAGGTGTGTGAAGTCATAGAATGGAGGTGTGTGAAGTCACACAATGGGGGTGTGTGAAGTCATAGAATAGATGTGTGTGAAGTCATAGAATGGAGGTGTGTGAAGTCACAGAATGGAGGTGTGTGAAGTCAGAATGGAGTTGTGTGAAGTCATAGAATGGAGGTGTGTGAAGTCAGAATGGAGGGGTGTGAAGTCATAGAATGGAGGTGTGTGAAGTCACAATGCAGGTGTGCGAAGTCATAGAATGGAGGTGTGTGAGGTCATAGAATGCAGGTGTGTGAAGTCACAGAATGGATGTGTGTGAAGTCATAGAATGGAGGTGTGTGAAGTCACAGAATGGAAGTGTGTGAAGTCATAGAATGGAGGTTTGTGAAGTCATAGAATTTAGGTGTGTGAAGTCATAGAATGAAGGTGTGTCTAGTCAGAGAATGGAGGTCTGTGAAATCACAAAATGGAGGTTGTGAACTCAGAATGGAGGTGTGTGAAGTCACAGAATGGAGGTGTGTGAAGTCATAGAATGGAGGTGTGTGAAGTCACACAATGGGGGTGTGTGAAGACATAGAATAGAGGTGTGTGAAGTCATAGAATGGAGGTGTGTGAAGTCACAGAATGGAAGTGTTTGACGTCAGAGAATGGAGGTGTGTGAAATCAGAATGGAGGTGTGTGAAGTCACAGAATGGAGGTGTGTGAAGTCAGAATAGATGTGTGCGAAGTCATAGAATGGAGCTGTGTGTAGTCAGAATGGAGCTGTGTGAAGTCATACAATGGAGGTGAGTGAAGTTAGAATGGCGGTGTGTGAACTCATAGAATGATGGTGTGTGAAGTCACAATGGAGGTGGGTGAAGTCATAGAATGGAGGTTTTTGAAGTCACAGAATGGAAGTGTGTGAAGTCATAAAATGGAGGTGTGTGAAGTCAGATTGGAGGTGTGTGAAGTCATAGAATGGAGGTGTGTCAACTAAGAAAGGAGGTGTGTGAAGTCAGAATTGAGGTGTGTGAAGTCAGAATGGAGGTGTGTGAAGTCATAGAATGGAGGTGTGTGAATTCACAATGCATTTTTGTGAACTCATACAATGGAGGTCTGAGAAGTCACAATGTAGGTGTGTGATATCACAGAATGGAGGTGTGTGAAGTCATAGAATGGAGGTGTGTGAAGTCAGAATGGAGGTGTGTGAACTCATAGAATGGAGGTGTGTGAAGTCAAATTGGAGGTGTGTGAAGTCATAGAAAGGAGGTGTGTGAAGTCACAGAATGGAGGTGTGTGAAGTCGTAGACTGGAGCTGTGTGAAGTCAGATTGGAGGTGTGTTAAGTCACAGAATGGAGGTGTGTGAACTCAGAATGGAAGTGTGTGAAATCACAGAATGGAGGTGTGTGAAGTCATAGAATGGAGGTGTGTGAAGTCATAGAATGGATGTGTGTGAAGTCATAATGGAGGTGTGTGAAGTCACAGAATTGAGGTGTGTGAAGTCACAGAATGGAGGTGCGTGAAGTCATAGAATGGAGGTGGGTGAAGTCATAGAATGGAGGTGTGTGAAGTCATAGAATGGATGTTTGTTAAGTAAGAATGAAGATGTATGAAGTCAAAGAATGGAGGTGTGTGAAGGTACAGAATGGAGGTGTGTGAAGTCATAGAATGGAGGTTTGTGAAGTCATAGAATTTAGGTGTGTGAAGTCATATAATGGAGGTGTGTGAAGTCACAGAATGGAGGTGTGTGAAATCACAAAATGGAAGTGTGTGAACTCAGAATGGAGGTGTGTGAAGTCACAGAATGGAGGTGTGTGAAGTCATAGAATGGAGGTGTGTGAAGTCACACAATGGGGGTGTGTGAAGTCATAGAATAGATGTGTGTGAAGTCATAGAATGGAGGTGTGTGAAGTCACAGAATGGAGGTGTGTGAAGTCAGAATGGAGTTGTGTGAAGTCATAGAATGGAGGTGTGTGAAGTCAGAATGGAGGTGTGTGAACTCATAGAATGGAGGTGTGTGAAGTCAGAATGGAGGTGTGTGAAGTCATAGAATGGAGGTGTGTGAAGTCACAGAATGGAGGTGTGTGAAGTCATAGAATGGAGCTGTGTGATGTCAGTTTGGAGGTGTGTGAAGTCACAGAATGGAGGTGTGTGAACTCAGAATGGAGGTGTGTGAAGTCACAGAATGGAGGTGTGTGAAGTCATAGAATGGAGGTGTGTGAAGTCATAGAATGGATGTGTGTGAAGTCATAATGGAGGTGTGTGAAGTCACAGAATTGAGGTGTGTGAAGTCACAGAATGGAGGTGTGTGAAGTCATAGAATGGAGGTGTGTGAAGTCATAGAATGGAGGTGTGTGAAGTCATAGAATGGATGTTTGTTAAGTAAGAATGAAAGTCTGTTAAGTCATAGAATGGAGTTGTGTGAAGGCACAGAATGGAGGTGTGTGAAGTCATAGAATGGAGCTGTGTGAAGTCATAATGGAGGTGTGTGAAATCACAGAATGGACGTGTGCGAACTCAGAATGGAGGTGTGTGAAGTCACAGAATGGAGGTGTGTTAAGTCACAGAACGGAGGTGTTGGATCTCAGAATGGAGCTGTGTGAAGTCAGTATGGAGGTGTGTGAAGTCACAGAATGGAGGTGTGTGAAGTCATTTTATGGAGCTGTGTGAAGTCAGAATAGAGGTGTGTGAAGTAACAGAATGGAGGTGTGTGAACTCATAGAATGGAGGTGTGTGAACTCATAGAATGGAGGTGTGTGAAGTCATGGAACGTAGGTGTGTAAAGTCAAAGAATGGAGGTGTGTGAAGTCAAACAATAAAGGTGTGTGAAGTCACAGAATGGAGGTGTGTGAACTCATAGAATGGATGTGCATGAAGACAAAGAATGGAGGTGTGTGAATTCATCGAATGGAGGTGTGTTAAGTCATGGAATGGAGGTGTGTGAAGTCAGATGGATGGGTGTGAAGTCATAGAATGGAGGTGTGTGAAGTCAGAATGGAGGGGTGTGAAGTCATAGAATGGAGGTGTGTGAAGTCAGAATGGAGGGGTGTGAAGTCATAGAATGGAGGTGTGTGAAGTCACAATGCAGGTGTGCGAAGTCATAGAATGGAGGTGTGTGAGGTCATAGAATGCAGGTGTGTGAAGTCACAGAATGGAGGTGTGTGAAGTCATAGAATGGAGGTGTGTGAAGTCACAGAATGGAGGTGTGTGAAGTCATTTTATGGAGCTGTGTGAAGTCAGAATGGAGGTGTGTGAAGTCACAGAATGGAGGTGTGTGAACTCAGAATGGAGGTGTGTGAAGTCACAGAATCTAGGTGTGTGAAGTCATAGAATGGAGGTGTGTGAAGTCATAGAATGGAGGTGTGTGAAGTCATAATGGAGGCGTGTGAAGTCCCAGAATTCAGGTGTGTGAAGTCACAGAATGGAGGTGTGAGAAGTCACAGAATGGAGGTGTGTGAACTCACAATGGAGGTGTGTGAAATCAAAGAATGGTGGTGTGTGAAGTCATAGAATGGAATTGTGTGAAGTCATAGAATGGAGGTGTGTGAAGTGAGAATTGAGGTGTGTGAAGTCACGGAATTGAGGTGTGTGAACTCAGAATGGAGGTGTGTAAAGTCACAGAATGGAGGTTTGTGAAGTCATAGAATGGAGGTGCGTGAAGTCATAGAGTGGATGTTTCTGAAGTGAGAATGAAGGTGTATGAAGTCAAAGAATGGAGGTGTGTGAAGTCAAAATGGAGGTGTGTGAACTCATAGAATGGAGGTGTGTGAACTCATAGAATGGAGGTGTGTGAAGTCATGGAACGTAGGTGTGTAAAGTCAAAGAATGGAGGTGTGTGAAGTCAAACAATAAAGGTGTGTGAAGTCACAGAATGGAGGTGTGTGAAGTCAGAATAGATGTGTGCGAAGTCATAGAATGGAGCTGTGTGTAGTCAGAATGGAGCTGTGTGAAGTCATACAATGGAAGTGAGTGAAGTCAGAATGGCGGTGTGTGAACTCATAGAATGATGGTGTGTGAAGTCACAATGGAGGTGTGTGAAGTCATAGAATGGAGGTTTTTGAAGTCACAGAATGGAAGTGTGTGAAGTCATAAAATGGAGGTGTGTGAAGTCAGATTGGAGGTGTGTGAAGTCATAGAATGGAGGTGTGTCAACTAAGAAAGGAGGTGTGTGAAGTCAGAATTGAGGTGTGTGAAGTCAGAATGGAGGTGTGTGAAGTCATAGAATGGAGGTGTGTGAATTCACAATGCATTTTTGTGAACTCATACAATGGAGGTCTGAGAAGTCACAATGTAGGTGTGTGAAATCACAGAATGGAGGTGTGTGAAGTCATAGAATGGAGGTGTGTGAAGTCAGAATGGAGGTGTGTGAACTCATAGAATGGAGGTGTGTGAAGTCACAATGGAGGTGTGTGAAGTCATAGAAAGGAGGTGTGTGAAGTCACAGAATGGAGGTGTGTGAAGTCGTAGACTGGAGCTGTGTGAAGTCAGATTGGAGGTGTGTTAAGTCAAAGAATGGATGTGTGTGAAGTCATAGAATGGAGGTGTGTGAAGTCATAGAATGGATGTGTGTGAAGTCATAATGGAGGTGTGTGAAGTCACAGAATTGAGGTGTGTGAAGTCACAGAATGGAGGTGCGTGAAGTCATAGAATGGAGGTGGGTGAAGTCATAGAATGGAGGTGTGTGAAGTCATAGAATGGATGTTTGTTAAGTAAGAATGAAGATGTATGAAGTCAAAGAATGGAGGTGTGTGAAGGTACAGAATGGAGGTGTGTGAAGTCATAGAATGGAGGTTGTGAAGTCATAGAATTTAGGTGTGTGAAGTCATATAATGGAGGTGTGTGAAGTCACAGAATGGAGGTGTGTGAAATCACAAAATGGAAGTGTGTGAACTCAGAATGGAGGTGTGTGAAGTCACAGAATGGAGGTGTGTGAAGTCATAGAATGGAGGTGTGTGAAGTCACACAATGGGGGTGTGTGAAGTCATAGAATAGATGTGTGTGAAGTCATAGAATGGAGGTGTGTGAAGTCACAGAATGGAGGTGTGTGAAGTCAGAATGGAGTTGTGTGAAGTCATAGAATGGAGGTGTGTGAAGTCAGAATGGAGGGGTGTGAAGTCATAGAATGGAGGTGTGTGAAGTCACAATGCAGGTGTGCGAAGTCATAGAATGGAGGTGTGTGAGGTCATAGAATGCAGGTGTGTGAAGTCACAGAATGGATGTGTGTGAAGTCATAGAATGGAGGTGTGTGAAGTCACAGAATGGAAGTGTGTGAAGTCATAGAATGGAGGTTTGTGAAGTCATAGAATTTAGGTGTGTGAAGTCATAGAATGAAGGTGTGTCTAGTCAGAGAATGGAGGTCTGTGAAATCACAAAATGGAGGTTGTGAACTCAGAATGGAGGTGTGTGAAGTCACAGAATGGAGGTGTGTGAAGTCATAGAATGGAGGTGTGTGAAGTCACACAATGGGGGTGTGTGAAGACATAGAATAGAGGTGTGTGAAGTCATAGAATGGAGGTGTGTGAAGTCACAGAATGGAAGTGTTTGACGTCAGAGAATGGAGGTGTGTGAAATCAGAATGGAGGTGTGTGAAGTCACAGAATGGAGGTGTGTGAAGTCAGAATAGATGTGTGCGAAGTCATAGAATGGAGCTGTGTGTAGTCAGAATGGAGCTGTGTGAAGTCATACAATGGAGGTGAGTGAAGTTAGAATGGCGGTGTGTGAACTCATAGAATGATGGTGTGTGAAGTCACAATGGAGGTGGGTGAAGTCATAGAATGGAGGTTTTTGAAGTCACAGAATGGAAGTGTGTGAAGTCATAAAATGGAGGTGTGTGAAGTCAGATTGGAGGTGTGTGAAGTCATAGAATGGAGGTGTGTCAACTAAGAAAGGAGGTGTGTGAAGTCAGAATTGAGGTGTGTGAAGTCAGAATGGAGGTGTGTGAAGTCATAGAATGGAGGTGTGTGAATTCACAATGCATTTTTGTGAACTCATACAATGGAGGTCTGAGAAGTCACAATGTAGGTGTGTGATATCACAGAATGGAGGTGTGTGAAGTCATAGAATGGAGGTGTGTGAAGTCAGAATGGAGGTGTGTGAACTCATAGAATGGAGGTGTGTGAAGTCAAATTGGAGGTGTGTGAAGTCATAGAAAGGAGGTGTGTGAAGTCACAGAATGGAGGTGTGTGAAGTCGTAGACTGGAGCTGTGTGAAGTCAGATTGGAGGTGTGTTAAGTCACAGAATGGAGGTGTGTGAACTCAGAATGGAAGTGTGTGAAATCACAGAATGGAGGTGTGTGAAGTCATAGAATGGAGGTGTGTGAAGTCATAGAATGGATGTGTGTGAAGTCATAATGGAGGTGTGTGAAGTCACAGAATTGAGGTGTGTGAAGTCACAGAATGGAGGTGCGTGAAGTCATAGAATGGAGGTGGGTGAAGTCATAGAATGGAGGTGTGTGAAGTCATAGAATGGATGTTTGTTAAGTAAGAATGAAGATGTATGAAGTCAAAGAATGGAGGTGTGTGAAGGTACAGAATGGAGGTGTGTGAAGTCATAGAATGGAGGTTTGTGAAGTCATAGAATTTAGGTGTGTGAAGTCATATAATGGAGGTGTGTGAAGTCACAGAATGGAGGTGTGTGAAATCACAAAATGGAAGTGTGTGAACTCAGAATGGAGGTGTGTGAAGTCACAGAATGGAGGTGTGTGAAGTCATAGAATGGAGGTGTGTGAAGTCACACAATGGGGGTGTGTGAAGTCATAGAATAGATGTGTGTGAAGTCATAGAATGGAGGTGTGTGAAGTCACAGAATGGAGGTGTGTGAAGTCAGAATGGAGTTGTGTGAAGTCATAGAATGGAGGTGTGTGAAGTCAGAATGGAGGTGTGTGAACTCATAGAATGGAGGTGTGTGAAGTCAGAATGGAGGTGTGTGAAGTCATAGAATGGAGGTGTGTGAAGTCACAGAATGGAGGTGTGTGAAGTCATAGAATGGAGCTGTGTGATGTCAGTTTGGAGGTGTGTGAAGTCACAGAATGGAGGTGTGTGAACTCAGAATGGAGGTGTGTGAAGTCACAGAATGGAGGTGTGTGAAGTCATAGAATGGAGGTGTGTGAAGTCATAGAATGGATGTGTGTGAAGTCATAATGGAGGTGTGTGAAGTCACAGAATTGAGGTGTGTGAAGTCACAGAATGGAGGTGTGTGAAGTCATAGAATGGAGGTGTGTGAAGTCATAGAATGGAGGTGTGTGAAGTCATAGAATGGATGTTTGTTAAGTAAGAATGAAAGTCTGTTAAGTCATAGAATGGAGTTGTGTGAAGGCACAGAATGGAGGTGTGTGAAGTCATAGAATGGAGCTGTGTGAAGTCATAATGGAGGTGTGTGAAATCACAGAATGGACGTGTGCGAACTCAGAATGGAGGTGTGTGAAGTCACAGAATGGAGGTGTGTTAAGTCACAGAACGGAGGTGTTGGATCTCAGAATGGAGCTGTGTGAAGTCAGTATGGAGGTGTGTGAAGTCACAGAATGGAGGTGTGTGAAGTCATTTTATGGAGCTGTGTGAAGTCAGAATAGAGGTGTGTGAAGTAACAGAATGGAGGTGTGTGAACTCAGAATGGAGGTGTGTGAAGTCACAGAATCTAGGTGTGTGAAGGCATAGAAGGGAGGTGTGTGAAGTCATAGAATGGAGGTGTGTGAAGTCATAATGGAGGCGTGTGAAGTCACAGAATTCAGGTGTGTGAAGTCAGAACGGAGGTGTGTGAACTCAGATTGGAGGTGTGGGAAGTCACAATGGAGGGTTGTGAAGTCCAAGACTGGAGGTGTGTGATGTCATAGAATGGAGGTGTGTGAACTCATAGAATGGAGGTGTGTGAAGTCATAGAATGGAGGTGTGTGAAGTCACAGAATGAAGGTGCGTTAAGTCACAGAATAGAGGTTTGTGAACTCAGAATGGAGGTGTGTGAAGTCACAGAATGGAGGTGTGGGAAGTCATAGAATGGAGTTGTGTGAAGTCACAGAATGGAGGTGTGTGATTTAATAGAATGGAGGTGTGAGAAATCATAGTATGGAGGTGTGTGAAGTCACAGAATGGAGGTGTGTGAAGTTACAGAATGGAGGTGTGTGAAGTCACAGAATGGAGGTGTGTGAACTCACAATGGAGGTGTGTGAAATCAAAGAATTGTGGTGTGTGAAGTCATAGAATGGAATTGTGTGAAGTCATAGAATGGAGGTGTGTGAAGTGAGAATTGAGGTGTGTGAAGTCACGGAATTGAGGTGTGTGAACTCAGAATGGAGGTGTGTGAAGTCACAGAATGGAGGTTTGTGAAGTCATAGAATGGAGGTGTGTGAAGTCATAGAATGGATGTTTCTGAAGTAGAATGAAGGTGTGTGAAGTCATAGAATGGAGGTGTGTGAAGTCAAAATGGAGGTGTGTGAACTCATAAAATGGAGATGTGTGAAGTCATGGAATGGAGGTTTGTGAAGTCCAAGAATATAGGTTGTGAAGTCAAACAATAGTGGGGTGTGAAGTCACAGAATGCAGGTGTGTTAAGTCAAAGAATGGAAGTGTGTGAAGTCAAAATTGAGTTGTCTGAAGTCAGAATGCAGCTGTGTGAAGCCATAGAATGGAGGAGTGTGAAGTCAGAATGGAGGTGTGTGACCTCATAGAATGGAGTGTGTGAAGTCACAATGGGGGTGTGTGAAATCACAGAATGGAGGTGTGTTAAATCATAGAATGGAGGTGCATGCAGTCAAAGAATGGAGGTGTGTGAAGTCATCGAATGGAGGTGTGTGAATTCATGGAATGGAGGTGTGTGAAGTCAGATGGAGTTGTGTGAAGTCATAGAATGGAGGTGTGTGAAGACAGAATGGAGGTGTGTGAAGTCATAGAATGGAGGTGTGTGAAGTCATAATGGAGGTGTGTGAAATCATAGAATGGAGGTGTGTGAAGTCACAATGCAGGTGTGCGAAGTCATAGAATGGAGGTGTGTGAGGTCATAGAATGGAGGTGTGTGAA
This sequence comes from Megascapheus bottae, assembly GCA_024803745.1. Classification (NCBI taxonomy): domain Eukaryota; kingdom Metazoa; phylum Chordata; class Mammalia; order Rodentia; family Geomyidae; genus Megascapheus; species Megascapheus bottae. The sequence goes on along the minus strand of JANJXV010000849.1, from coordinate 244,677 downwards.
GTCACAGAATGGAGGTGTGTGAAGTCATACAATGGAGGTGTGCGAAGTCACAGAATGGAGGTGTGTGAAGTCATTTTATGGAGCTGTGTGAAGTCAGAATGGAGGTGTGTGAAGTCACAGAATGGAGGTGTGTGAACTCAGAATGGAGGTGTGTGAAGTCACAGAATCTAGGTGTGTGAAGTCATAGAATGGAGGTGTGTGAAGTCATAGAATGGAGGTGTGTGAAGTCATAATGGAGGAGTGTGAAGTCACAGAATTCAGGTGTGTGAAGTCACAGAATGGAGGTGTGAGAAGTCACAGAATGGAGGTGTGTGAACTCACAATGGAGGTGTGTGAAATCAAAGAAAGGTGGTGTGTGAAGTCATAGAATGGAATTGTGTGAAGTCATAGAATGGAGGTGTGTGAAGTGAGAATTGAGGTGTGTGAAGTCACGGAATTGAGGTGTGTGAACTCAGAATGGAGGTGTGTGAAGTCACAGAATGGAGGTTTGTGAAGTCATAGAATGGAGGTGTGTGAAGTCATAGAGTGGATGTTTCTGAAGTAGAATGAAGGTGTGTGAAGTCATAGAATGGAGGTGTGTGAAGTCAAAATGGAGGTGTGTGAACTCATAAAATGGAGATGTGTGAAGTCATGGAATGGAGGTGTGTGAAGTCCAAGAATATAGGTTGTGAAGTCAAACAATGGTGGTGTATGAAGTCACAGAATGCAGGTGTGTTAAGGCAAAGAATGGAAGTGTGTGAAGTCAAAATGGAGGTGTCTGAAGTCAGAATGCAGCTGTGTGAAGCCATAGAATGGAGGTGTGTGAAGTCAGAATGGAGGTGTGTGAACTCATAAAATGGAGATGTGTGAAGTCATAGAATGGAGGTGAGTGAAGTCCAAGAATATATGTGTGTGAAGTCAAACAATGGTGGTGTGTGAAGTCACAGAATGCAGGTGTGTTAAGTCAAAGAATGGAAGTGTGTGAAGTCAAAATGGAGGTGTGTGAAGTCACAGAATGGAGGTGTGTGAAGTCACAGAATGAAGGTGTCTGAAGTCAGAATGCAGCTGTGTGAAGCCATAGAATGGAGGTGTGTGAAGTCAGAATGGAGGTGTGTGAACTCATAGAATGGAGTGTGTGAAGTCACAATGGTGGTATGTGAAGTCATAGAATAGGGGTGTGTGAAGTCAAATTGGAGGTGTGTGAAATCACAGAATGGAGGTGTGTCAACTCAGAAATGAGGTGTGTGTAGTCATAGAATGGAGGTGTGTGAATTCATAGAATGGAAGTGGGCGAAATCATAGAATGGAGGTGTGTGAAGTCAAAGAATTGAGGTTTGTGAAGTCAGAATGGAGGTGTGTGAAGTCAGGATGGAGGTGGGTGAAGTCACAGAATGGAGGTGTGGGAACTCAGAATGGAGGTGTGTGGTCACAGAACGGAGGTTTGTGAAGTCATAGAATGGAGGTGCGTGAAGTCATAGAATGGATGTTTCTGAAGTGAGAATGAAGGTGTATGAAGTCAAAGAATGGAGGTGTGTGAAGTCAAAATGGAGGTGTGTGAACTCATAGAATGGAGGTGTGTGAACTCATAGAATGGAGGTGTGTGAAGTCATGGAACGTAGGTGTGTAAAGTCAAAGAATGGAGGTGTGTGAAGTCAAACAATAAAGGTGTGTGAAGTCACAGAATGGAGGTGTGTGAACTCATAGAATGGATGTGCATGAAGACAAAGAATGGAGGTGTGTGAATTCATCGAATGGAGGTGTGTTAAGTCATGGAATGGAGGTGTGTGAAGTCAGATGGATGGGTGTGAAGTCATAGAATGGAGGTGTGTGAAGTCAGAATGGAGGGGTGTGAAGTCATAGAATGGAGGTGTGTGAAGTCAGAATGGAGGGGTGTGAAGTCATAGAATGGAGGTGTGTGAAGTCACAATGCAGGTGTGCGAAGTCATAGAATGGAGGTGTGTGAGGTCATAGAATGCAGGTGTGTGAAGTCACAGAATGGAGGTGTGTGAAGTCATAGAATGGAGGTGTGTGAAGTCACAGAATGGAAGTGTGTGAAGTCATAGAATGGAGGTTTGTGAAGTCATAGAATTTAGGTGTGTGAAGTCATAGAATGAAGGTGTGTCTAGTCAGAGAATGGAGGTCTGTGAAATCACAAAATGGAGGTTGTGAACTCAGAATGGAGGTGTGTGAAGTCACAGAATTGAGGTGTGTGAAGTCATAGAAAGGAGGTGTGTGAAGTCACAGAATGGAGGTGTGTGAAGTCGTAGACTGGAGCTGTGTGAAGTCAGATTGGAGGTGTGTTAAGTCACAGAATGGAGGTGTGTGAACTCAGAATGGAAGTGTGTGAAATCACAGAATGGAGGTGTGTGAAGTCATAGAATGGAGGTGTGTGAAGTCATAGAATGGATGTGTGTGAAGTCATAATGGAGGTGTGTGAAGTCACAGAATTGAGGTGTGTGAAGTCACAGAATGGAGGTGCGTGAAGTCATAGAATGGAGGTGGGTGAAGTCATAGAATGGAGGTGTGTGAAGTCATAGAATGGATGTTTGTTAAGTAAGAATGAAGATGTATGAAGTCAAAGAATGGAGGTGTGTGAAGGTACAGAATGGAGGTGTGTGAAGTCATAGAATGGAGGTTTGTGAAGTCATAGAATTTAGGTGTGTGAAGTCATATAATGGAGGTGTGTGAAGTCACAGAATGGAGGTGTGTGAAATCACAAAATGGAAGTGTGTGAACTCAGATGGAGGTGTGTGAAGTCACAGAATGGAGGTGTGTGAAGTCATAGAATGGAGGTGTGTGAAGTCACACAATGGGGGTGTGTGAAGTCATAGAATAGATGTGTGTGAAGTCATAGAATGGAGGTGTGTGAAGTCACAGAATGGAGGTGTGTGAAGTCAGAATGGAGTTGTGTGAAGTCATAGAATGGAGGTGTGTGAAGTCAGAATGGAGGTGTGTGAACTCATAGAATGGAGGTGTGTGAAGTCAGAATGGAGGTGTGTGAAGTCATAGAATGGAGGTGTGTGAAGTCACAGAATGGAGGTGTGTGAAGTCATAGAATGGAGCTGTGTGATGTCAGTTTGGAGGTGTGTGAAGTCACAGAATGGAGGTGTGTGAACTCAGAATGGAGGTGTGTGAAGTCACAGAATGGAGGTGTGTGAAGTCATAGAATGGAGGTGTGTGAAGTCATAGAATGGATGTGTGTGAAGTCATAATGGAGGTGTGTGAAGTCACAGAATTGAGGTGTGTGAAGTCACAGAATGGAGGTGTGTGAAGTCATAGAATGGAGGTGTGTGAAGTCATAGAATGGAGGTGTGTGAAGTCATAGAATGGATGTTTGTTAAGTAAGAATGAAAGTCTGTTAAGTCATAGAATGGAGTTGTGTGAAGGCACAGAATGGAGGTGTGTGAAGTCATAGAATGGAGCTGTGTGAAGTCATAATGGAGGTGTGTGAAATCACAGAATGGACGTGTGCGAACTCAGAATGGAGGTGTGTGAAGTCACAGAATGGAGGTGTGTTAAGTCACAGAACGGAGGTGTTGGATCTCAGAATGGAGCTGTGTGAAGTCAGTATGGAGGTGTGTGAAGTCACAGAATGGAGGTGTGTGAAGTCATTTTATGGAGCTGTGTGAAGTCAGAATAGAGGTGTGTGAAGTAACAGAATGGAGGTGTGTGAACTCAGAATGGAGGTGTGTGAAGTCACAGAATCTAGGTGTGTGAAGGCATAGAAGGGAGGTGTGTGAAGTCATAGAATGGAGGTGTGTGAAGTCATAATGGAGGCGTGTGAAGTCACAGAATTCAGGTGTGTGAAGTCAGAACGGAGGTGTGTGAACTCAGATTGGAGGTGTGGGAAGTCACAATGGAGGGTTGTGAAGTCCAAGACTGGAGGTGTGTGATGTCATAGAATGGAGGTGTGTGAACTCATAGAATGGAGGTGTGTGAAGTCATAGAATGGAGGTGTGTGAAGTCACAGAATGAAGGTGCGTTAAGTCACAGAATAGAGGTTTGTGAACTCAGAATGGAGGTGTGTGAAGTCACAGAATGGAGGTGTGGGAAGTCATAGAATGGAGTTGTGTGAAGTCACAGAATGGAGGTGTGTGATTTAATAGAATGGAGGTGTGAGAAATCATAGTATGGAGGTGTGTGAAGTCACAGAATGGAGGTGTGTGAAGTTACAGAATGGAGGTGTGTGAAGTCACAGAATGGAGGTGTGTGAACTCACAATGGAGGTGTGTGAAATCAAAGAATTGTGGTGTGTGAAGTCATAGAATGGAATTGTGTGAAGTCATAGAATGGAGGTGTGTGAAGTGAGAATTGAGGTGTGTGAAGTCACGGAATTGAGGTGTGTGAACTCAGAATGGAGGTGTGTGAAGTCACAGAATGGAGGTTTGTGAAGTCATAGAATGGAGGTGTGTGAAGTCATAGAATGGATGTTTCTGAAGTAGAATGAAGGTGTGTGAAGTCATAGAATGGAGGTGTGTGAAGTCAAAATGGAGGTGTGTGAACTCATAAAATGGAGATGTGTGAAGTCATGGAATGGAGGTTTGTGAAGTCCAAGAATATAGGTTGTGAAGTCAAACAATAGTGGGGTGTGAAGTCACAGAATGCAGGTGTGTTAAGTCAAAGAATGGAAGTGTGTGAAGTCAAAATTGAGTTGTCTGAAGTCAGAATGCAGCTGTGTGAAGCCATAGAATGGAGGAGTGTGAAGTCAGAATGGAGGTGTGTGACCTCATAGAATGGAGTGTGTGAAGTCACAATGGGGGTGTGTGAAATCACAGAATGGAGGTGTGTTAAATCATAGAATGGAGGTGCATGCAGTCAAAGAATGGAGGTGTGTGAAGTCATCGAATGGAGGTGTGTGAATTCATGGAATGGAGGTGTGTGAAGTCAGATGGAGTTGTGTGAAGTCATAGAATGGAGGTGTGTGAAGACAGAATGGAGGTGTGTGAAGTCATAGAATGGAGGTGTGTGAAGTCATAATGGAGGTGTGTGAAATCATAGAATGGAGGTGTGTGAAGTCACAATGCAGGTGTGCGAAGTCATAGAATGGAGGTGTGTGAGGTCATAGAATGGAGGTGTGTGAAGTCACAGAATGGAGGTGTGTGAAGTCATACAATGGAGGTGTGCGAAGTCACAGAATGGAGGTGTGTGAAGTCATTTTATGGAGCTGTGTGAAGTCAGAATGGAGGTGTGTGAAGTCACAGAATGGAGGTGTGTGAACTCAGAATGGAGGTGTGTGAAGTCACAGAATCTAGGTGTGTGAAGTCATAGAATGGAGGTGTGTGAAGTCATAGAATGGAGGTGTGTGAAGTCATAATGGAGGAGTGTGAAGTCACAGAATTCAGGTGTGTGAAGTCACAGAATGGAGGTGTGAGAAGTCACAGAATGGAGGTGTGTGAACTCACAATGGAGGTGTGTGAAATCAAAGAAAGGTGGTGTGTGAAGTCATAGAATGGAATTGTGTGAAGTCATAGAATGGAGGTGTGTGAAGTGAGAATTGAGGTGTGTGAAGTCACGGAATTGAGGTGTGTGAACTCAGAATGGAGGTGTGTGAAGTCACAGAATGGAGGTTTGTGAAGTCATAGAATGGAGGTGTGTGAAGTCATAGAGTGGATGTTTCTGAAGTAGAATGAAGGTGTGTGAAGTCATAGAATGGAGGTGTGTGAAGTCAAAATGGAGGTGTGTGAACTCATAAAATGGAGATGTGTGAAGTCATGGAATGGAGGTGTGTGAAGTCCAAGAATATAGGTTGTGAAGTCAAACAATGGTGGTGTATGAAGTCACAGAATGCAGGTGTGTTAAGGCAAAGAATGGAAGTGTGTGAAGTCAAAATGGAGGTGTCTGAAGTCAGAATGCAGCTGTGTGAAGCCATAGAATGGAGGTGTGTGAAGTCAGAATGGAGGTGTGTGAACTCATAAAATGGAGATGTGTGAAGTCATAGAATGGAGGTGAGTGAAGTCCAAGAATATATGTGTGTGAAGTCAAACAATGGTGGTGTGTGAAGTCACAGAATGCAGGTGTGTTAAGTCAAAGAATGGAAGTGTGTGAAGTCAAAATGGAGGTGTGTGAAGTCACAGAATGGAGGTGTGTGAAGTCACAGAATGAAGGTGTCTGAAGTCAGAATGCAGCTGTGTGAAGCCATAGAATGGAGGTGTGTGAAGTCAGAATGGAGGTGTGTGAACTCATAGAATGGAGTGTGTGTAGTCACAATGGTGGTATGTGAAGTCATAGAATAGGGGTGTGTGAAGTCAAATTGGAGGTGTGTGAAATCACAGAATGGAGGTGTGTCAACTCAGAAATGAGGTGTGTGTAGTCATAGAATGGAGGTGTGTGAATTCATAGAATGGAAGTGGGCGAAATCATAGAATGGAGGTGTGTGAAGTCAAAGAATTGAGGTTTGTGAAGTCAGAATGGAGGTGTGTGAAGTCAGGATGGAGGTGGGTGAAGTCACAGAATGGAGGTGTGGGAACTCAGAATGGAGGTGTGTGGTCACAGAACGGAGGTTTGTGAAGTCATAGAATGGAGGTGCGTGAAGTCATAGAATGGATGTTTCTGAAGTGAGAATGAAGGTGTATGAAGTCAAAGAATGGAGGTGTGTGAAGTCAAAATGGAGGTGTGTGAACTCATAGAATGGAGGTGTGTGAACTCATAGAATGGAGGTGTGTGAAGTCATGGAACGTAGGTGTGTAAAGTCAAAGAATGGAGGTGTGTGAAGTCAAACAATAAAGGTGTGTGAAGTCACAGAATGGAGGTGTGTGAACTCATAGAATGGATGTGCATGAAGACAAAGAATGGAGGTGTGTGAATTCATCGAATGGAGGTGTGTTAAGTCATGGAATGGAGGTGTGTGAAGTCAGATGGATGGGTGTGAAGTCATAGAATGGAGGTGTGTGAAGTCAGAATGGAGGGGTGTGAAGTCATAGAATGGAGGTGTGTGAAGTCAGAATGGAGGGGTGTGAAGTCATAGAATGGAGGTGTGTGAAGTCACAATGCAGGTGTGCGAAGTCATAGAATGGAGGTGTGTGAGGTCATAGAATGCAGGTGTGTGAAGTCACAGAATGGAGGTGTGTGAAGTCATAGAATGGAGGTGTGTGAAGTCACAGAATGGAAGTGTGTGAAGTCATAGAATGGAGGTTTGTGAAGTCATAGAATTTAGGTGTGTGAAGTCATAGAATGAAGGTGTGTCTAGTCAGAGAATGGAGGTCTGTGAAATCACAAAATGGAGGTTGTGAACTCAGAATGGAGGTGTGTGAAGTCACAGAATTGAGGTGTGTGAAGTCATAGAAAGGAGGTGTGTGAAGTCACAGAATGGAGGTGTGTGAAGTCGTAGACTGGAGCTGTGTGAAGTCAGATTGGAGGTGTGTTAAGTCACAGAATGGAGGTGTGTGAACTCAGAATGGAAGTGTGTGAAATCACAGAATGGAGGTGTGTGAAGTCATAGAATGGAGGTGTGTGAAGTCATAGAATGGATGTGTGTGAAGTCATAATGGAGGTGTGTGAAGTCACAGAATTGAGGTGTGTGAAGTCACAGAATGGAGGTGCGTGAAGTCATAGAATGGAGGTGGGTGAAGTCATAGAATGGAGGTGTGTGAAGTCATAGAATGGATGTTTGTTAAGTAAGAATGAAGATGTATGAAGTCAAAGAATGGAGGTGTGTGAAGGTACAGAATGGAGGTGTGTGAAGTCATAGAGTGGATGTTTCTGAAGTAGAATGAAGGTGTGTGAAGTCATAGAATGGAGGTGTGTGAAGTCAAAATGGAGGTGTGTGAACTCATAAAATGGAGATGTGTGAAGTCATGGAATGGAGGTGTGTGAAGTCCAAGAATATAGGTTGTGAAGTCAAACAATGGTGGTGTATGAAGTCACAGAATGCAGGTGTGTTAAGGCAAAGAATGGAAGTGTGTGAAGTCAAAATGGAGGTGTCTGAAGTCAGAATGCAGCTGTGTGAAGCCATAGAATGGAGGTGTGTGAAGTCAGAATGGAGGTGTGTGAACTCATAAAATGGAGATGTGTGAAGTCATAGAATGGAGGTGAGTGAAGTCCAAGAATATATGTGTGTGAAGTCAAACAATGGTGGTGTGTGAAGTCACAGAATGCAGGTGTGTTAAGTCAAAGAATGGAAGTGTGTGAAGTCAAAATGGAGGTGTGTGAAGTCACAGAATGGAGGTGTGTGAAGTCACAGAATGAAGGTGTCTGAAGTCAGAATGCAGCTGTGTGAAGCCATAGAATGGAGGTGTGTGAAGTCAGAATGGAGGTGTGTGAACTCATAGAATGGAGTGTGTGAAGTCACAATGGTGGTATGTGAAGTCATAGAATAGGGGTGTGTGAAGTCAAATTGGAGGTGTGTGAAATCACAGAATGGAGGTGTGTCAACTCAGAAATGAGGTGTGTGTAGTCATAGAATGGAGGTGTGTGAATTCATAGAATGGAAGTGGGCGAAATCATAGAATGGAGGTGTGTGAAGTCAAAGAATTGAGGTTTGTGAAGTCAGAATGGAGGTGTGTGAAGTCAGGATGGAGGTGGGTGAAGTCACAGAATGGAGGTGTGGGAACTCAGAATGGAGGTGTGTGGTCACAGAACGGAGGTTTGTGAAGTCATAGAATGGAGGTGCGTGAAGTCATAGAATGGATGTTTCTGAAGTGAGAATGAAGGTGTATGAAGTCAAAGAATGGAGGTGTGTGAAGTCAAAATGGAGGTGTGTGAACTCATAGAATGGAGGTGTGTGAACTCATAGAATGGAGGTGTGTGAAGTCATGGAACGTAGGTGTGTAAAGTCAAAGAATGGAGGTGTGTGAAGTCAAACAATAAAGGTGTGTGAAGTCACAGAATGGAGGTGTGTGAACTCATAGAATGGATGTGCATGAAGACAAAGAATGGAGGTGTGTGAATTCATCGAATGGAGGTGTGTTAAGTCATGGAATGGAGGTGTGTGAAGTCAGATGGATGGGTGTGAAGTCATAGAATGGAGGTGTGTGAAGTCAGAATGGAGGGGTGTGAAGTCATAGAATGGAGGTGTGTGAAGTCAGAATGGAGGGGTGTGAAGTCATAGAATGGAGGTGTGTGAAGTCACAATGCAGGTGTGTGAAGTCATAGAATGGAGGTGTGTGAGGTCATAGAATGCAGGTGTGTGAAGTCACAGAATGGAGGTGTGTGAAGTCATAGAATGGAGGTGTGTGAAGTCACAGAATGGAAGTGTGTGAAGTCATAGAATGGAGGTTTGTGAAGTCATAGAATTTAGGTGTGTGAAGTCATAGAATGAAGGTGTGTCTAGTCAGAGAATGGAGGTCTGTGAAATCACAAAATGGAGGTTGTGAACTCAGAATGGAGGTGTGTGAAGTCACAGAATTGAGGTGTGTGAAGTCATAGAAAGGAGGTGTGTGAAGTCACAGAATGGAGGTGTGTGAAGTCGTAGACTGGAGCTGTGTGAAGTCAGATTGGAGGTGTGTTAAGTCACAGAATGGAGGTGTGTGAACTCAGAATGGAAGTGTGTGAAATCACAGAATGGAGGTGTGTGAAGTCATAGAATGGAGGTGTGTGAAGTCATAGAATGGATGTGTGTGAAGTCATAATGGAGGTGTGTGAAGTCACAGAATTGAGGTGTGTGAAGTCACAGAATGGAGGTGCGTGAAGTCATAGAATGGAGGTGGGTGAAGTCATAGAATGGAGGTGTGTGAAGTCATAGAATGGATGTTTGTTAAGTAAGAATGAAGATGTATGAAGTCAAAGAATGGAGGTGTGTGAAGGTACAGAATGGAGGTGTGTGAAGTCATAGAATGGAGGTTTGTGAAGTCATAGAATTTAGGTGTGTGAAGTCATATAATGGAGGTGTGTGAAGTCACAGAATGGAGGTGTGTGAAATCACAAAATGGAAGTGTGTGAACTCAGAATGGAGGTGTGTGAAGTCACAGAATGGAGGTGTGTGAAGTCATAGAATGGAGGTGTGTGAAGTCACACAATGGGGGTGTGTGAAGTCATAGAATAGATGTGTGTGAAGTCATAGAATGGAGGTGTGTGAAGTCACAGAATGGAGGTGTGTGAAGTCAGAATGGAGTTGTGTGAAGTCATAGAATGGAGGTGTGTGAAGTCAGAATGGAGGTGTGTGAACTCATAGAATGGAGGTGTGTGAAGTCAGAATGGAGGTGTGTGAAGTCATAGAATGGAGGTGTGTGAAGTCACAGAATGGAGGTGTGTGAAGTCATAGAATGGAGCTGTGTGATGTCAGTTTGGAGGTGTGTGAAGTCACAGAATGGAGGTGTGTGAACTCAGAATGGAGGTGTTTGAAGTCAGAGAATGGAGGTGTGTGAAGTCATAGAATGGAGGTGTGTGAAGCCATAGAATGGATGTGTGTGAAGTCATAATGGAGGTGTGTGAAGTCACAGAATTGAGGTGTGTGAAGTCACAGAATGGAGGTGTGTGAAGTCATAGAATGGAGGTGTGTGAAGTCATAGAATGGAGGTGTGTGAAGTCATAGAATGGATGTTTGTTAAGTAAGAATGAAAGTCTGTTAAGTCATAGAATGGAGTTGTGTGAAGGCACAGAATGGAGGTGTGTGAAGTCATAGAATGGAGCTGTGTGAAGTCATAATTGAGGTGTGTGAAATCACAGAATGGACGTGTGCGAACTCAGAATGGAGGTGTGTGAAGTCAAAGAATGGAGGTGTGTTAAGTCACAGAACGGAGGTGTTGGATCTCAGAATGGAGCTGTGTGAAGTCAGTATGGAGGTGTGTGAAGTCACAGAATGGAGGTGTGTGAAGTCATTTTATGGAGCTGTGTGAAGTCAGAATAGAGGTGTGTGAAGTAACAGAATGGAGGTGTGTGAACTCAGAATGGAGGTGTGTGAAGTCACAGAATCTAGGTGTGTGAAGGCATAGAAGGGAGGTGTGTGAAGTCATAGAATGGAGGTGTGTGAAGTCATAATGGAGGCGTGTGAAGTCACAGAATTCAGGTGTGTGAAGTCAGAACGGAGGTGTGTGAACTCAGATTGGAGGTGTGGGAAGTCACAATGGAGGGTTGTGAAGTCCAAGACTGGAGGTGTGTGATGTCATAGAATGGAGGTGTGTGAACTCATAGAATGGAGGTGTGTGAAGTCATAGAATGGAGGTGTGTGAAGTCACAGAATGAAGGTGCGTTAAGTCACAGAATAGAGGTTTGTGAACTCAGAATGGAGGTGTGTGAAGTCACAGAATGGAGGTGTGGGAAGTCATAGAATGGAGTTGTGTGAAGTCACAGAATGGAGGTGTGTGATTTAATAGAATGGAGGTGTGAGAAATCATAGTATGGAGGTGTGTGAAGTCACAGAATGGAGGTGTGTGAAGTTACAGAATGGAGGTGTGTGAAGTCACAGAATGGAGGTGTGTGAACTCACAATGGAGGTGTGTGAAATCAAAGAATTGTGGTGTGTGAATTCATAGAATGGAATTGTGTGAAGTCATAGAATGGAGGTGTGTGAAGTTAGAATTGAGGTGTGTGAAGTCACGGAATTGAGGTGTGTGAACTCAGAATGGAGGTGTGTGAAGTCACAGAATGGAGGTTTGTGAAGTCATAGAATGGAGGTGTGTGAAGTCATAGAATGGATGTTTCTGAAGTAGAATGAAGGTGTGTGAAGTCATAGAATGGAGGTGTGTGAAGTCAAAATGGAGGTGTGTGAACTCATAAAATGGAGATGTGTGAAGTCATGGAATGGAGGTTTGTGAAGTCCAAGAATATAGGTTGTGAAGTCAAACAATGGTGGGGTGTGAAGTCACAGAATGCAGGTGTGTTAAGTCAAAGAATGGAAGTGTGTGAAGTAAAAATTGAGTTGTCTGAAGTCAGAATGCAGCTGTGTGAAGCCATAGAATGGAGGAGTGTGAAGTCAGAATGGAGGTGTGTGACCTCATATAATGGAGTGTGTGAAGTCACAATGGGGGTGTGTGAAATCACAGAATGGAGGTGTGTTAATCATAGAATGGAGGTGCATGCAGTCAAAGAATGGAGGTGTGTGAAGTCATCGAATGGAGGTGTGTGAAGTCATGGAATGGAGGTGTGTGAAGTCAGATGGAGTTGTGTGAAGTCATAGAATGGAGGTGTGTGAAGACAGAATGGAGGTGTGTGAAGTCACAGAATGGAGGTGTGTGAAGTCATAATGGAGGTGTGTGAAATCATAGAATGGAGGTGTGTGAAGTCACAATGCAGGTGTGCGAAGTCATAGAATGGAGGTGTGTGAGGTCATAGAATGGAGGTGTGTGAAGTCACAGAATGGAGGTGTGTGAAGTCATAGAATGGAGGTGTGCGAAGTCACAGAATGGAGGTGTGTGAAGTCATTTTATGGAGCTGTGTGAAGTCAGAATGGAGGTGTGTGAAGTCACAGAATGGAGGTGTGTGAACTCAGAATGGAGGTGTGTGAAGTCACAGAATCTAGGTGTGTGAAGTCATAGAATGGAGGTGTGTGAAGTCATAGAATGGAGGTGTGTGAAGTCATAATGGAGGAGTGTGAAGTCACAGAATTCAGGTGTGTGAAGTCACAGAATGGAGGTGTGAGAAGTCACAGAATGGAGGTGTGTGAACTCACAATGGAGGTGTGTGAAATCAAAGAAAGGTGGTGTGTGAAGTCATAGAATGGAATTGTGTGAAGTCATAGAATGGAGGTGTGTGAAGTGAGAATTGAGGTGTGTGAAGTCACGGAATTGAGGTGTGTGAACTCAGAATGGAGGTGTGTGAAGTCACAGAATGGAGGTTTGTGAAGTCATAGAATGGAGGTGTGTGAAGTCATAGAGTGGATGTTTCTGAAGTAGAATGAAGGTGTGTGAAGTCATAGAATGGAGGTGTGTGAAGTCAAAATGGAGGTGTGTGAACTCATAAAATGGAGATGTGTGAAGTCATGGAATGGAGGTGTGTGAAGTCCAAGAATATAGGTTGTGAAGTCAAACAATGGTGGTGTATGAAGTCACAGAATGCAGGTGTGTTAAGGCAAAGAATGGAAGTGTGTGAAATCAAAATGTAGGTGTCTGAAGTCAGAATGCAGCTGTGTGAAGCCAAAGAATGGAGGTGTGTGAAGTCAGAATGGAGGTGTGTGAACTCATAAAATGGAGATGTGTGAAGTCATAGAATGGAGGTGAGTGAAGTCCAAGAATATATGTGTGTGAAGTCAAACAATGGTGGTGTGTGAAGTCACAGAATGCAGGTGTGTTAAGTCAAAGAATGGAAGTGTGTGAAGTCAAAATGGAGGTGTGTGAAGTCACAGAATGGAGGTGTGTGAAGTCACAGAATGAAGGTGTCTGAAGTCAGAATGCAGCTGTGTGAAGCCATAGAATGGAGGTGTGTGAAGTCAGAATGGAGGTGTGTGAACTTATAGAATGGAGTGTGTGAAGTCACAATGGTGGTATGTGAAGTCATAGAATAGGGGTGTGTGAAGTCAAATTGGAGGTGTGTGAAATCACAGAATGGAGGTGTGTCAACTCAGAAATGAGGTGTGTGTAGTCATAGAATGGAGGTGTGTGAATTCATAGAATGGAAGTGGGTGAAATCATAGAATGGAGGTGTGTGAAGTCAAAGAATTGAGGTTTGTGAAGTTAGAATGGAGGTGTGTGAAGTCAGGATGGAGGTGGGTGAAGTCACAGAATGGAGGTGTGGGAACTCAGAATGGAGGTGTGTGGTCACAGAACGGAGGTTTGTGAAGTCATAGAATGGAGGTGCGTGAAGTCATAGAATGGATGTTTCTGAAGTGAGAATGAAGGTGTATGAAGTCAAAGAATGGAGGTGTGTGAAGTCAAAATGGAGGTGTGTGAACTCATAGAATGGAGGTGTGTGAACTCATAGAATGGAGGTGTGTGAAGTCATGGAACGTAGGTGTGTAAAGTCAAAGAATGGAGGTGTGTGAAGTCAAACAATAAAGGTGTGTGAAGTCACAGAATGGAGGTGTGTGAACTCATAGAATGGATGTGCATGAAGACAAAGAATGGAGGTGTGTGAATTCATCGAATGGAGGTGTGTTAAGTCATGGAATGGAGGTGTGTGAAGTCAGATGGATGGGTGTGAAGTCATAGAATGGAGGTGTGTGAAGTCAGAATGGAGGGGTGTGAAGTCATAGAATGGAGGTGTGTGAAGTCAGAATGGAGGGGTGTGAAGTCATAGAATGGAGGTGTGTGAAGTCACAATGCAGGTGTGCGAAGTCATAGAATGGAGGTGTGTGAGGTCATAGAATGCAGGTGTGTGAAGTCACAGAATGGAGGTGTGTGAAGTCATAGAATGGAGGTGTGTGAAGTCACAGAATGGAAGTGTGTGAAGTCATAGAATGGAGGTTTGTGAAGTCATAGAATTTAGGTGTGTGAAGTCATAGAATGAAGGTGTGTCTAGTCAGAGAATGGAGGTCTGTGAAATCACAAAATGGAGGTTGTGAACTCAGAATGGAGGTGTGTGAAGTCACAGAATTGAGGTGTGTGAAGTCATAGAATGGATGTGTGTGAAGTCACACAATGGGGGTGTGTGAAGTCATAGAATAGAGGTGTGTGAAGTCATAGAATGGAGGTGTGTGAAGTCACAGAATGGAAGTGTTTGACGTCAGAGAATGGAGGTGTGTGAAATCAGAATGGAGGTGTGTGAAGTCACAGAATGGAGGTGTGTGAAGTCAGAATAGATGTGTGCGAAGTCGTAGAATGGAGCTGTGTGTAGTCAGAATGGAGCTGTGTGAAGTCATACAATGGAGGTGAGTGAAGTCAGAATGGCGGTGTGTGAACTCATAGAATGAGGGGGGGGAAGTCACAATGGAGGTGTGTGAAGTCATAGAATGGAGGTTTTTGAAGTCACAGAATGGAAGTGTGTGAAGTCATAAAATGGAGGTGTGTGAAGTCAGATTGGAGGTGTGTGAAGTCATAGAATGGAGGTGTGTCAACTAAGAAAGGAGGTGTGTGAAGTCAGAATTGAGGTGTGTGAAGTCAGAATGGAGGTGTGTGAAGTCATAGAATGGAGGTGTGTGAATTCACAATGCATTTTTGTGAACTCATACAATGGAGGTCTGAGAAGTCACAATGTAGGTGTGTGAAATCACAGAATGGAGGTGTGTGAAGTCATAGAATGGAGGTGTGTGAAGTCAGAATGGAGGTGTGTGAACTCATAGAATGGAGGTGTGTGAAGTCACAATGGAGGTGTGTGAAGTCATAGAAAGGAGGTGTGTGAAGTCACAGAATGGAGGTGTGTGAAGTCGTAGACTGGAGCTGTGTGAAGTCAGATTGGAGGTGTGTTAAGTCACAGAATGGAGGTGTGTGAACTCAGAATGGAAGTGTGTGAAATCACAGAATGGAGGTGTGTGAAGTCATAGAATGGAGGTGTGTGAAGTCATAAAATGGATGTGTGTGAAGTCATAATGGAGGTGTGTGAAGTCACAGAATTGAGGTGTGTGAAGTCACAGAATGGAGGTGCGTGAAGTCATAGAATGGAGGTGGGTGAAGTCATAGAATGGAGGTGTGTGAAGTCATAGAATGGATGTTTGTTAAGTAAGAATGAAGATGTATGAAGTCAAAGAATGGAGGTGTGTGAAGGTACAGAATGGAGGTGTGTGAAGTCACAGAATGGAGGTTTGTGAAGTCATAGAATTTAGGTGTGTGAAGTCATATAATGGAGGTGTGTGAAGTCACAGAATGGAGGTGTGTGAAATCACAAAATGGAAGTGTGTGAACTCAGAATGGAGGTGTGTGAAGTCACAGAATGGAGGTGTGTGAAGTCATAGAATGGAGGTGTGTGAAGTCACACAATGGGGGTGTGTGAAGTCATAGAATAGATGTGTGTGAAGTCATAGAATGGAGGTGTGTGAAGTCACAGAACGGAGGTGTGTGAAGTCAGAATGGAGTTGTGTGAAGTCATAGAATGGAGGTGTGTGAAGTCAGAATGGAGGTGTGTGAACTCATAGAATGGAGGTGTGTGAAGTCAGAATGGAGGTGTGTGAAGTCATAGAATGGAGCTGTGTGATGTCAGTTTGGAGGTGTGTGAAGTCACAGAATGGAGGTGTGTGAACTCAGAATGGAGGTGTGTGAAGTCACAGAATGGAGGTGTGTGAAGTCATAGAATGGAGGTGTGTGAAGTCATAGAATGGATGTGTGTGAAGTCATAATGGAGGTGTGTGAAGTCACCGAATTGAGGTGTGTGAAGTCACAGAATGGAGGTGTGTGAAGTCATAGAATGGAGGTGTGTGAAGTCATAGAATGGAGGTGTGTGAAGTCATAGAATGGATGTTTGTTAAGTAAGAATGAAAGTCTGTTAAGTCATAGAATGGAGTTGTGTGAAGGCACAGAATGGAGGTGTGTGAAGTCATAGAATGGAGCTGTGTGAAGTCATAATGGAGGTGTGTGAAATCACAGAATGGACGTGTGCGAACTCAGAATGGAGGTGTGTGAAGTCACAGAATGGAGGTGTGTTAAGTCACAGAACGGAGGTGTTGGATCTCAGAATGGAGCTGTGTGAAGTCAGTATGGAGGTGTGTGAAGTCACAGAATGGAGGTGTGTGAAGTCATTTTATGGAGCTGTGTGAAGTCAGAATAGAGGTGTGTGAAGTAACAGAATGGAGGTGTGTGAACTCAGAATGGAGGTGTGTGAAGTCACAGAATCTAGGTGTGTGAAGGCATAGAAGGGAGGTGTGTGAAGTCATAGAATGGAGGTGTGTGAAGTCATAATGGAGGCGTGTGAAGTCACAGAATTCAGGTGTGTGAAGTCAGAACGGAGGTGTGTGAACTCAGATTGGAGGTGTGGGAAGTCACAATGGAGGGTTGTGAAGTCCAAGACTGGAGGTGTGTGATGTCATAGAATGGAGGTGTGTGAAGTCATAGAATGGAGGTGTGTGAAGTCATAGAATGGAGGTGTGTGAAGTCACAGAATGAAGGTGCGTTAAGTCACAGAATAGAGGTTTGTGAACTCAGAATGGAGGTGTGTGAAGTCACAGAATGGAGGTGTGGGAAGTCATAGAATGGAGTTGTGTGAAGTCACAGAATGGAGGTGTGTGATTTAATAGAATGGAGGTGTGAGAAATCATAGTATGGAGGTGTGTGAAGTCACAGAATGGAGGTGTGTGAAGTTACAGAATGGAGGTGTGTGAAGTCACAGAATGGAGGTGTGTGAACTCACAATGGAGGTGTGTGAAATCAAAGAATTGTGGTGTGTGAAGTCATAGAATGGAATTGTGTGAAGTCATAGAATGGAGGTGTGTGAAGTGAGAATTGAGGTGTGTGAAGTCACGGAATTGAGGTGTGTGAACTCAGAATGGAGGTGTGTGAAGTCACAGAATGGAGGTTTGTGAAGTCATAGAATGGAGGTGTGTGAAGTCATAGAATGGATGTTTCTGAAGTAGAATGAAGGTGTGTGAAGTCATAGAATGGAGGTGTGTGAAGTCAAAATGGAGGTGTGTGAACTCATAAAATGGAGATGTGTGAAGTCATGGAATGGAGGTTTGTGAAGTCCAAGAATATAGGTTGTGAAGTCAAACAATGGTGGGGTGTGAAGTCACAGAATGCAGGTGTGTTAAGTCAAAGAATGGAAGTGTGTGAAGTAAAAATTGAGTTGTCTGAAGTCAGAATGCAGCTGTGTGAAGCCATAGAATGGAGGAGTGTGAAGTCAGAATGGAGGTGTGTGACCTCATAGAATGGAGTGTGTGAAGTCACAATGGGGGTGTGTGAAATCACAGAATGGAGGTGTGTTAAATCATAGAATGGAGGTGCATGCAGTCAAAGAATGGAGGTGTGTGAAGTCATCGAATGGAGGTGTGTGAAGTCATGGAATGGAGGTGTGTGAAGTCAGATGGAGTTGTGTGAAGTCATAGAATGGAGGTGTGTGAAGACAGAATGGAGGTGTGTGAAGTCATAGAATGGAGGTGTGTGAAGTCATAATGGAGGTGTGTGAAATCATAGAATGGAGGTGTGTGAAGTCACAATGCAGGTGTGCGAAGTCATAGAATGGAGGTGTGTGAGGTCATAGAATGGAGGTGTGTGAAGTCACAGAATGGAGGTGTGTGAAGTCATAGAATGGAGGTGTGTGAAGTCACAGAATGGAGGTGTGTGAAATCATAGAATGGAGGTGTGTGGAGTCACAGAACTGAGGTGTGTGAAGTCAGAATGGAGGTGTGTGAAGTCAGAATGGAGGTGTGTGAAGTCATAGAATGGAGGTGTGTGAATTCACAATGCATATGTGTGAACTCAAAGAATGGTGGTCTGTGAAGTCACAATGTAGGTGTGTTTAGTCACAGAATGGAGGTGTGTGAACTCAGAATGGAAGTGTGTGAAATCACAGAATGGAGGTGTGTGAAGTCATAGAATGGAGGTGTGTGAAGTCATAAAATGGATGTGTGTGAAGTCATAATGGAGGTGTGTGAAGTCACAGAATTGAGGTGTGTGAAGTCACAGAATGGAGGTGTGTGAAGTCACAGAATGGAGGTTTGTGAAGTCATAGAATGGAGGTGTGTGAAGTCATAGAATGGATGTTTCTGAAGTAGAATGAAGGTGTGTGAAGTCATAGAATGGAGGTGTGTGAAGTCAAAATGGAGGTGTGTGAACTCATAAAATGGAGATGTGTGAAGTCATGGAATGGAGGTTTGTGAAGTCCAAGAATATAGGTTGTGAAGTCAAACAATGGTGGGGTGTGAAGTCACAGAATGCAGGTGTGTTAAGTCAAAGAATGGAAGTGTGTGAAGTCAAAATTGAGTTGTCTGAAGTCAGAATGCAGCTGTGTGAAGCCATAGAATGGAGGAGTGTGAAGTCAGAATGGAGGTGTGTGACCTCATAGAATGGAGTGTGTGAAGTCACAATGGGGGTGTGTGAAATCACAGAATGGAGGTGTGTAAAATCATAGAATGGAGGTGCATGCAGTCAAAGAATGGAGGTGTGTGAAGTCATCGAATGGAGGTGTGTGAAGTCATGGAATGGAGGTGTGTGAAGTCAGATGGAGTTGTGTGAAGTCATAGAATGGAGGTGTGTGAAGACAGAATGGAGGTGTGTGAAGTCATAGAATGGAGGTGTGTGAAGTCATAATGGAGGTGTGTGAAATCATAGAATGGAGGTGTGTGAAGTCACAATGCAGTTGTGCGAAGTCATAGAATGGAGGTGTGTGAGGTCATAGAATGGAGGTGTGTGAAGTCACAGAATGGAGGTGTGTGAAGTCATAGAATGGAGGTGTGTGAAGTCACAGAATGGAGGTGTGTGAAATCATAGAATGGAGGTGTGTGGAGTCACAGAACTGAGGTGTGTGAAGTCAGAATGGAGGTGTGTGAAGTCAGAATGGAGGTGTGTGAAGTCATAGAATGGAGGTGTGTGAATTCACAATGCATATGTGTGAACTCAAAGAATGGTGGTCTGTGAAGTCACAATGTAGGTGTGTTTAGTCACAGAATGGAGGTGTGTGAAGTCATAGAATGGAGGTGTGTGAAGTCACAGAATGGAGGTGTGTGAACTCACAATGGAGGTGTGTGAAATCAAAGAATGGTGGTGTGTGAAGTCATAGAATGGAATTGTGTGAAGTCATAGAATGGAGGTGTGTGAAGTGAGAATTGAGGTGTGTGAAGTCACGGAATTGAGGTGTGTGAACTCAGAATGGAGGTGTGTAAAGTCACAGAATGGAGGTTTGTGAAGTCATAGAATGGAGGTGCGTGAAGTCATAGAGTGGATGTTTCTGAAGTGAGAATGAAGGTGTCTAAAGTCAAAGAATGGAGGTTTGTGAAGTCAAAATGGAGGTGTGTGAACTCATAGAATGGAGGTGTGTGAACTCATAGAATGGAGGTGTGTGAAGTCATGGAACTTAGGTGTGTAAAGTCAAAGAATGGAGGTGTGTGAAGTCAAACAATAAAGGTGTGTGAAGTCACAGAATGGAGGTGTGTGAACTCATAGAATGGATGTGCATGAAGACAAAGAATGGAGGTGTGTGAATTCATCGAATGGAGGTGTGTGAAGTCATGGAATGGAGGTGTGTGAATTCAGATGGATGGGTGTGAAGTCATAG
Source organism: Megascapheus bottae (assembly GCA_024803745.1). NCBI lineage: Eukaryota > Metazoa > Chordata > Mammalia > Rodentia > Geomyidae > Megascapheus > Megascapheus bottae. The sequence continues at coordinate 224,754 of JANJXV010000849.1, read as the reverse complement.
AATGGAGGTGTGTGAAGTCAGAATGGAGGGGTGTGAAGTCATAGAATGGAGGTGTGTGAAGTCAGAATGGAGGGGTGTGAAGTCATAGAATGGAGGTGTGTGAAGTCACAATGCAGGTGTGCGAAGTCATAGAATGGAGGTGTGTGAGGTCATAGAATGCAGGTGTGTGAAGTCACAGAATGGAGGTGTGTGAAGTCATAGAATGGAGGTGTGTGAAGTCACAGAATGGAAGTGTGTGAAGTCATAGAATGGAGGTTTGTGAAGTCATAGAATTTAGGTGTGTGAAGTCATAGAATGGAGGTGTGTCTAGTCAGAGAATGGAGGTCTGTGAAATCAAAAAATGGAGGTTGTGAACTCAGAATGGAGGTGTGTGAAGTCACAGAATGGAGGTGTGTGAAGTCATAGAATGGAGGTGTGTGAAGTCACACAATGGGGGTGTGTGAAGTCATAGAATAGAGGTGTGTGAAGTCATAGAATGGAGGTGTGTGAAGTCACAGAATGGAAGTGTTTGACGTCAGAGAATGGAGGTGTGTGAAATCAGAATGGAGGTGTGTGAAGTCACAGAATGGAGGTGTGTGAAGTCAGAATAGATGTGTGCGAAGTCATAGAATGGAGCTGTGTGTAGTCAGAATGGAGCTGTGTGAAGTCATACAATGGAGGTGAGTGAAGTCAGAATGGCGGTGTGTGAACTCATAGAATGATGGTGTGTGAAGTCACAATGGAGGTGTGTGAAGTCATAGAATGGAGGTTTTTGAAGTCACAGAATGGAAGTGTGTGAAGTCATAAAATGGAGGTGTGTGAAGTCAGATTGGAGGTGTGTGAAGTCATAGAATGGAGGTGTGTCAACTAAGAAAGGAGGTGTGTGAAGTCAGAATTGAGGTGTGTGAAGTCAGAATGGAGGTGTGTGAAGTCATAGAATGGAGGTGTGTGAATTCACAATGCATTTTTGTGAACTCATACAATGGAGGTCTGAGAAGTCACAATGTAGGTGTGTGAAATCACAGAATGGAGGTGTGTGAAGTCATAGAATGGAGGTGTGTGAAGTCAGAATGGAGGTGTGTGAACTCATAGAATGGAGGTGTGTGAAGTCACAATGGAGGTGTGTGAAGTCATAGAAAGGAGGTGTGTGAAGTCACAGAATGGACGTGTGTGAAGTCGTAGACTGGAGCTGTGTGAAGTCAGATTGGAGGTGTGTGAAGTCACAGAATGGAGGTGTGTGAAGTCATAGAATGGAGGTGTGTGAAGTCATAGAATGGATGTGTGTGAAGTCATAATGGAGGTGTGTGAAGTCACAGAATTGAGGTGTGTGAAGTCACAGAATGGAGGTGCGTGAAGTCATAGAATGGAGGTGGGTGAAGTCATAGAATGGAGGTGTGTGAAGTCATAGAATGGATGTTTGTTAAGTAAGAATGAAGATGTATGAAGTCAAAGAATGGAGGTGCGTGAAGGTACAGAATGGAGGTGTGTGAAGTCATAGAATGGAGGTTTGTGAAGTCATAGAATTTAGGTGTGTGAAGTCATATAATGGAGGTGTGTGAAGTCACAGAATGGAGGTGTGTGAAATCACAAAATGGAAGTGTGTGAACTCAGAATGGAGGTGTGTGAAGTCACAGAATGGAGGTGTGTGAAGTCATAGAATGGAGGTGTGTGAAGTCACACAATGGGGGTGTGTGAAGTCATAGAATAGATGTGTGTGAAGTCATAGAATGGAGGTGTGTGAAGTCACAGAATGGAGGTGTGTGAAGTCAGAATAGATGTGTGCGAAGTCATAGAATGGAGCTGTGTGTAGTCAGAATGGAGCTCTGTGAAGTCATACAATGGAGGTGAGTGAAGTCAGAATGGCGGTGTGTGAACTCATAGAATGAAGGTGTGTGAAGTCACAATGGAGGTGTGTGAAGTCATAGAATGGAGGTTTTTGAAGTCACAGAATGGAAGTGTGTGAAGTCATAGAATGGAGCTGTGTGAAGTCAGATTGGAGGTGTGTGAACTCATAGAATGGAGGTGCGTCAACTCAGAAAGGAGGTGTGTGAAGTCATAGAATGGAGGTGTGTGAAGTCATAGAATGGAGGTGTGTGAAATCATAGAATGGAGTTGTGTTAAGTCACAGAATTGAGGTGTGTGAAGTCAGAATGTAGGTGTGTGAAGTCAGAATGGAGGTGTGTGAAGTCATAGAATGGAGGTGTGTGAATTCACAATGCATTTGTGTGAACTCATAGAATGGAGGTCTGTGAAGTCACAATGTAGGTATGTGAAATCACAGAATGGAGGTGTGTGAAGTCATAGAATGGAGGTGTGTGAAGTCACAGAATGGAGGTGTGTGAAGTCACAGAATGGAGGTGTGTGAAATCACAAAATGGAAGTGTGTGAACTCAGAATGGAGGTGTGTGAAGTCACAGAATGGAGGTGTGTGAAGTCATAGAATGGAGGTGTGTGAAGTCACACAATGGGGGTGTGTGAAGTCATAGAATAGATGTGTGTGAAGTCATAGAATGGAGGTGTGTGAAGTCACAGAATGGAGGTGTGTGAAGTCAGAATGGAGTTGTGTGAAGTCATAGAATGGAGGTGTGTGAAGTCAGAATGGAGGTGTGTGAACTCATAGAATGGAGGTGTGTGAAGTCATAGAATGGAGCTGTGTGATGTCAGTTTGGAGGTGTGTGAAGTCACAGAATGGAGGTGTGTGAACTCAGAATGGAGGTGTGTGAAGTCAGAGAATGGAGGTGTGTGAAGTCATAGAATGGAGGTGTGTGAAGCCATAGAATGGATGTGTGTGAAGTCATAATGGAGGTGTGTGAAGTCACAGAATTGAGGTGTGTGAAGTCACAGAATGGAGGTGTGTGAAGTCATAGAATGGAGGTGTGTGAAGTCATAGAATGGAGGTGTGTGAAGTCATAGAATGGATGTTTGTTAAGTAAGAATGAAAGTCTGTTAAGTCATAGAATGGAGTTGTGTGAAGGCACAGAATGGAGGTGTGTGAAGTCATAGAATGGAGCTGTGTGAAGTCATAATGGAGGTGTGTGAAATCACAGAATGGACGTGTGCGAACTCAGAATGGAGGTGTGTGAAGTCACAGAATGGAGGTGTGTTAAGTCACAGAATGGAGGTGTTGGATCTCAGAATGGAGCTGTGTGAAGTCAGTATGGAGGTGTGTGAAGTCACAGAATGGAGGTGTGTGAAGTTATTTTATGGAGCTGTGTGAAGTCAGAATAGAGGTGTGTGAAGTAACAGAATGGAGGTGTGTGAACTCAGAATGGAGGTGTGTGAAGTCACAGAATCTAGGTGTGTGAAGGCATAGAAGGGAGGTGTGTGAAGTCATAGAATGGAGGTGTGTGAAGTCATAATGGAGGCGTGTGAAGTCACAGAATTCAGGTGTGTGAAGTCAGAACGGAGGTGTGTGAACTCAGATTGGAGGTGTGGGAAGTCACAATGGAGGGTTGTGAAGTCCAAGACTGGAGGTGTGTGATGTCATAGAATGGAGGTGTGTGAACTCATAGAATGGAGGTGTGTGAAGTCATAGAATGGAGGTGTGTGAAGTCACAGAATGAAGGTGCGTTAAGTCACAGAATAGAGGTTTGTGAACTCAGAATGGAGGTGTGTGAAGTCACAGAATGGAGGTGTGGGAAGTCATAGAATGGAGTTGTGTGAAGTCACAGAATGGAGGTGTGTGATTTAATAGAATGGAGGTGTGAGAAATCATAGTATGGAGGTGTGTGAAGTCACAGAATGGAGGTGTGTGAAGTTACAGAATGGAGGTGTGTGAAGTCACAGAATGGAGGTGTGTGAACTCACAATGGAGGTGTGTGAAATCAAAGAATTGTGGTGTGTGAAGTCATAGAATGGAATTGTGTGAAGTCATAGAATGGAGGTGTGTGAAGTGAGAATTGAGGTGTGTGAAGTCACGGAATTGAGGTGTGTGAACTCAGAATGGAGGTGTGTGAAGTCACAGAATGGAGGTTTGTGAAGTCATAGAATGGAGGTGTGTGAAGTCATAGAATGGATGTTTCTGAAGTAGAATGAAGGTGTGTGAAGTCATAGAATGGAGGTGTGTGAAGTCAAAATGGAGGTGTGTGAACTCATAAAATGGAGATGTGTGAAGTCATGGAATGGAGGTTTGTGAAGTCCAAGAATATAGGTTGTGAAGTCAAACAATGGTGGGGTGTGAAGTCACAGAATGCAGGTGTGTTAAGTCAAAGAATGGAAGTGTGTGAAGTAAAAATTGAGTTGTCTGAAGTCAGAATGCAGCTGTGTGAAGCCATAGAATGGAGGAGTGTGAAGTCAGAATGGAGGTGTGTGACCTCATAGAATGGAGTGTGTGAAGTCACAATGGGGGTGTGTGAAATCACAGAATGGAGGTGTGTTAAATCATAGAATGGAGGTGCATGCAGTCAAAGAATGGAGGTGTGTGAAGTCATCGAATGGAGGTGAGTGAAGTCATGGAATGGAGGTGTGTGAAGTCAGATGGAGTTGTGTGAAGTCATAGAATGGAGGTGTGTGAAGACAGAATGGAGGTGTGTGAAGTCATAGAATGGAGGTGTGTGAAGTCATAATGGAGGTGTGTGAAATCATAGAATGGAGGTGTGTGAAGTCACAATGCAGGTGTGCGAAGTCATAGAATGGAGGTGTGTGAGGTGATAGAATGGAGGTGTGTGAAGTCACAGAATGGAGGTGTGTGAAGTCATAGAATGGAGGTGTGTGAAGTCACAGAATGGAGGTGTGTGAAATCATAGAATGGAGGTGTGTGAAGTCACAGAACTGAGGTGTGTGAAGTCAGAATGGAGGTGTGTGAAGTCAGAATGGAGGTGTGTGAAGTCATAGAATGGAGGTGTGTGAATTCACAATGCATATGTGTGAACTCATAGAATGGTGGTCTGTGAAGTCACAATGTAGGTGTGTTTAGTCACAGAATGGAGGTGTGTGAAGTCATAGAATGGAGGTGTGTGAAGTCACAGAATGGAGGTGTGTGAAGTCATATATTGAAGGTTTGTGAAGTCATAGAATGGCGGTGTGTGAAGTAATAGAATGGAGGTGTGTCAAGTCACAGATTGAAGGTGTGTGAAGTCACAGAATGGGGGTGTGTGAAGTCAGAATGGAGGAGTTTGAAGTCACTGAATGGAGGTGTGTGAAGTCACAGAATGAAGGTTGGCGAAGTCACAGAATGGAGTTGCGGGAAGTCATAAAATGGATGTTTCTGAATTAAGAATGAAGGTGGGTGAAGTCATAGAATGGAGGTGTGTGAAGTCATAGAATGCAGGTGTGTGAAATCATAGAATGGAGGTGTGTGAAGTCACAGAACTGAGGTGTGTGAAGTCAGAATGGAGGTGTGTGAAGTCAGAATGGAGGTGTGTGAAGTCATAGAATGGAGGTGTGTGAATTCACAATGCATATGTGTGAACTCATAGAATGGTGGTCTGTGAAGTCACAATGTAGGTGTGTTTAGTCACAGAATGGAGGTGTGTGAAGTCATAGAATGGAGGTGTGTGAAGTCACAGAATGGAGGTGTGTGAAGTCATATATTGAAGGTTTGTGAAGTCATAGAATGGAGGTGTGTGAAGTAATAGAATGGAGGTGTGTCAAGTCACAGATTGAAGGTGTGTGAAGTCACAGAATGGGGGTGTGTGAAATCAGAATGAGGTGTGTGAAGTCACAGAATGGAGGTGTGTGAAGTCATAGAATGGATGTTTCTGAAGTAAGAATGAAGGTGTGTAAAGTCATAGAATGGAGGTGTGTGAAGTCATAATGGAGGCGTGTGAACTCACAGAATTGAGGTGTGTGAAGTCACAGAATGGAGGTGTGTGAAGTCATAGAATGGAAGTGTGTGAAGTCAGAACGGAGGTGTGTGAACTCAGATTGGAGGTGTGGGAAGTCACAATGGAGGTGTGTGAACTCATAGAATGGAGGTGCGTCAACTCAGAAAGGAGGTGTGTGAAGTCATAGAATGGAGGTGTGTGAAGTCATAGAATGGAGGTGTGTGAAATCATAGAATGGAGTTGTGTTAAGTCACAGAATTGAGGTGTGTGAAGTCAGAATGTAGGTGTGTGAAGTCAGAATGGAGGTGTGTGAAGTCATAGAATGGAGGTGTGTGAATTCACAATGCATTTGTGTGAACTCATAGAATGGAGGTCTGTGAAGTCACAATGTAGGTGTGTGAAATCACAGAATGAAGGTGTGTGATGTCATAGAATGGAGGTGTGTGAAGTCAGAATGGAGGTGTGTGAACTCATAGAATGGAGGTGTGTGAAGTCACAATGGAGGTGTGTGAAGTCATAGAATGGAGGTGTGTGAAGTCACAGAATGGAGGTGTGTGAAGTCATAGAATGGAGCTGTGTGAAGTCAGTTTGGAGGTGTGTGAAGTCACAGAATGGAGGTGTGTGAACTCAGAATGGAGGTGTGTGAAGTCACAGAATGGAGGTGTGTGAAGTCATAGAATGGAGGTGTGTGAAGTCATAGAATGGATGTGTGTGAAGTCATAATGGAGGTGTGTGAAGTCACAGAATAGAGGTGTGTGAAGTCACAGAATGGAGGTGTGTGAAGTCATAGAATGGAGGTGTGTGAAGTCATAGAATGGAGGTGTGTGAAGTCATAGAATGGATGTTTGTTAAGTAAGAATGAAAGTCTGTTAAGTCATAGAATGGAGTTGTGTGAAGGCACAGAATGGAGGTGTGTGAAGTCAGAATGGAGGTGTGTGAAGTCACAGAATGGAGGTGTGTGAAGTCAGAATAGATGTGTGCGAAGTCATAGAATGGAGCTGTGTGAAGTCAGAATGGAGGTGTGTGAAGTCATAGAATGGAGTAGAGTGAAGTCAGAATGGCGGTGTGTGAACATTGAATGATGGTGTGTGAAGTCACAATGGAGGTGTGTGAAGTCATAGAATGGAGGTTTTTGAAGTCACAGAATGGAAGTGTGTGAAGTCATAGAATGGAGGTGTGTGAAGTCAGATTGGAGGTGTGTGAAGTCATAGAATGGAGGTGTGTCAACTCAGAAAGGAGGTGTGTGAAGTCTTAGAATGGAGGTGTGTGAAGTCATAGAATGGAGGTGTGTGAAATCAAAGAATGGTGATGTGTGAAGTCATAGAATGGAATTGTGTGAAGTCATAGAATGGAGGTGTGTGAAGTGAGAATTGAGGTGTGTGAAGTCACGGAATTGAGGTGTGTGAACTCAGAATGGAGGTGTGTGAAGTCACAGAATGGAGGTTTGTGAAGTCATAGAATGGAGGTGTGTGAAGTCATAGAATGGATGTTTCTGAAGTAGAATGAAGGTGTGTGAAGTCATAGAATGGAGGTGTGTGAAGTCAAAATGGAGGTGTGTGAACTCATAAAATGGAGAGGTGTGAAGTCATGGAATGGAGGTGTGTGAAGTCCAAGAATATAGGTTGTGAAGTCAAACAATGGTGGGGTGTGAAGTCACAGAATGCAGGTGTGTTAAGTCAAAGAATGGAAATGTGTGAAGTCAAAATGGAGGTGTCTGAAGTCAGAATGCAGCTGTGTGAAGCCATAGAATGGAGGTGTGTGAAGTCAGAATGGAGGTGTGTGAACTCATAGAATGGAGTGGGTGAAGTCACATTGGGGGTGTGTGAAATCAAAGAATGGAGGTGTGTCATCTCAGAAATGAGGTGTGTGAAGTCATAGAATGGAGGTGTGTGAATTCATAGAATGGAAGAGTGTGAAATCATAGAATGGAGGTGTGTGAAGTCAAAGAATTGAGGTTTGTGAAGTCAGAATGGAGGTGTGTGAAGTCAGGATGGAGGTAGGTGAAGTCACAGAATGGAGGTGTGGGAACTCAGAATGGAGGTGTGTGGTCACAGAACGGAGGTTTGTGAAGTCATAGAATGGAGGTGCCTAAAGTCATAGAATGGATGTTTCTGAAGTGAGAATGAAGGTGTATGAAGTCAAAGAATGGAGGTTTGTGAAGTCAAAATGGAGGTGTGTGAATCATAGAATGGAGGTGTGTGAACTCATAGAATGGAGGTGTGTGAAGTCATGGAATGGAGGTGTGTGAAGTCAAAGAATGGAGGTGAGTGAAGTCAAAAAATAAAGGTGTGTGAAGTCACAGAATGGAGGTGTGTGAACTCATAGAATGGAGGTGCATGCAGTCAAAGAATGGAGGTGTGTGAAGTCATCGAATGGAGGTGTGTGAAGTCAGATGGAGTTGTGTGAAGTCATAGAATGGAGGTGTGTGAAGTCAGAATGGAGGTGTGTGAAGTCATAGAATGGAGGTGTGTGAAGTCAGAATGTAGGTGTGTGAAATCATAGAATGGAGGTGTGTCAAGTCACAATGCAGGTGTGCGAAGTCATAAAATGGAGGTGTGTGAAGTCACAGAATGGAGGTGTGTGAAGTCATAGAATCGAGTTGTGTGAAGTCACAGAATGGAGGTGTGTGAATTAAGAGAATGGAGGTGTGAGAAATCGTAGAATGGAAGTGCGTGAAGTCCCAGAATGGAGGTGTGTGAACTCAGAATGGAGGTGTGTGAAGTCACAGAATGGAGGTGTGTGAACTCACAATGGAGGTGTGTGAAGTCAAAGAATGGAGGTGTGTGAAGTCATAGAATGGAATTGTGTGAAGTCATAGAATGGAGGTGTGTGAAGTAAGAATTGAGGTGTGTGAAGTCACGGAATTGAGGTGTGTGAACTCAGAATGGAGGTGTGTGAAGTCACGGAATGGAGGTTTGTGAAGTCATAGAATGGAGGTGTGTGAAGTCATAGAATGGATGTTTCTGAAGTAGAATGAAGGTGTGTGAAGTCATAGAATGGAGGTGTGTGAAGTCAAAATGGAGGTGTGTGAACTCATAAAATGGAGATGTGTGAAGGCCTGGAATGGAAGAGTGTGAAGTCCAAGAATATAGGTGTGTGAAGTCAAACAATGGTGGTGTGTGAAGTCACAGAATGCAGGTGTGTTAAGTCAAAGAATGGAAGTGTGTGAAGTCAAAATTGAGGTGTGTGAAGTCACAGAATGGAGGTGTGTGAAGTCACAGAATGAAGGTGTCTGAAGTCAGAATGCAGCTGTGTGAAGCCATAGAATGGAGGTGTGTGAAGTCAGAATGGAGGTGTGTGAACTCATAGAATGGAGTGTGTGAAGTCACAATGGGGGTGTGTGAAGTCATAGAATGGGGGTGTGTGAAGTCAAATTGGAGGTGTGTGAAATCACAGAATGGAGGTATGTCAACTCAGAAATGAGGTGTGTGAAGTCATAGAATGGAGGTGTGTGAATTCACAGAATGGAAGTGTGTGAAATCATAGAATGGAGGTGTGTGAAGTCAAAGAATTGAGGTTTGTGAAGTCACAATGGAGGTGTGTGAAGTCAGGATGGAGGTGGGTGAAGTCACAGAATGGAGGTGTGGGAACTCAGAATGGAGGTGTGTGGTCACAGAACGGAGGTTGTGAAGTCATAGAATGGAGGTGCGTGAAGTCATAGAATGGATGTTTCTGAAGTGAGAATGAAGGTATATGAACTCAAAGAATGGAGGTGTGTGAAGTCAAAATGGAGGTGTGTGAACTCATAGAATGGAGGTGTGTGAACTCATAGAATGGAGGTGTGTGAAGTCATGGAATGGAGGTGTGTGAAGTCAAAGAATGGAGGTGTGTGAAGTCATAGAATGGAGGTGTGTGAAGACACAATGGGGGTGTGTGAAGTCATAGAATGGAGGTGTGTGAAGTCATAGAATGGAGGTGTGTGAAGTCACAGAATGGAGGTGTGTGAAATCAGAATAGATGTGTGCGAAGTCATAGAATGGAGCTGTGTGAAGTCAGAATGGAGGTGTGTGAAGTCATAGAATGGAGTAGAGTGAAGTCAGAATGGCGGTGTGTGAACATAGAATGATGGTGTGTGAAGTCACAATGGAGGTGTGTGAAGTCATAGAATGGAGGTTTCTGAAGTCACAGAATGGAAGTGTGTGAAGTCATAGAATGGAGGTGTGTGAAGTCAGATTGGAGGTGTGTGAAGTCATAGAATGGAGGTGTGTCAACTCAGAAAGGAGGTGTGTGAAGTCTTAGAATGGAGGTGTGTGAAGTCATAAAATGGAGGTGTGTGAAATCAAAAATGGTGGTGTGTGAAGTCATAGAATGGAATTGTGTGAAGTCATAGAATGGAGGTGTGTGAAGTGAGATTTGAGGTGTGTGAAGTCACAGAATAGAGGTGTGTGAAGTCAGAGAATGGAGGTGTGTGGAATCACAAAATGGAGGTGTGTGAACTCAGAATGGAGGTGTGTGAAGTCACAGAATGGAGGTGTGTGAAGTCATAGAATGGAGGTGTGTGAATTCACACAATGGGGGTTTGTGAAGTCATAGAATGGAGGTGTGTGAAGTCATAGAATGGAGGTGTGTGAAGTCACAGAATGGAGGTGTGTGAAGTCAGAATAGATGTGTGCGAAGTCATAGAATGGAGCTGTGTGAAGTCAGAATGGAGCTGTGTGAAGTCATAGAATGGAGGTGAGTGAAGTCAGAATGGCGGTGTGTGAACTCATAGAATGATGGTGTGTGAAGTCACAATGGAGGTGTGTGAAGTCATAGAATTGAGGTTTTTGAAGTCACAGAATGGAGGTGTGTGAAGTCATAGAATGGAGGTGTGTGAAGTCAGATTGGAGGTGTGTGAAGTCATAGAATGGAGGTGTGTCAACTCAAAAGGAGGTGTGTGATGTCATAGAATGGAGGTGTGTGAAGTCATAGAATGGGGGTGTGTGAAATCATAGAATGGAGGTGTGTGAAGTCATAGAATTCAGGTGTGTGAAGTCAGAATGGAGGTGTGTGAAGTCAGAATGGAGGTGTGTGAAGTCATAGAATGGAGGTGTGTGAATTCACAATGCATTTGTGTGAACTCATAGAATGGAGGTCTGTGAAGTCACAATGTAGGTGTGTGAAGTCACAGAATGGAGGTGTGTGAAGTCATCGAATGGAGGTGTGTGAAATCACAGAATGGAGGTGTGTGAAGTCATATATTGAAGGTTTTTGAAGTCATAGAATGGAGGTGTGTGAAGTAATAGAATGGAGGTGTGTCAAGTCACAGATGGAAGGTGTGTGAAGTCACAGAATGGGGGTGTGTGAACTCAGAATGGAGGTGTGTGAAGTCACAGAATGGAGGTGTGTGAAGTCATAGAATGGATGTTTCTGAAGTAAGAATGAAGGTGTGTGAAGTCATAGAATGGAGGTGTGTGAAGTCATAATGGAGGCGTGTGAAATCACAGAATTGAGGTGTGTGAAGTCACAGAATGGAGGTGTGTGAAGTCATAGAATGTAAGTGTGTGAAGTAAGAACGGAGGTGTGTGAACTCAGATTGGAGGTATGGGAAGTCACAATGGAGGTGTGTGAAGTCATAGAATGGAGGTGTGTGAAGTCACAGAATGGAGGTGTGTGAAGTCAGAGAATGGAGGTGTGTGAAATCACAAAATGGAGGTGTGTGAAGTCACAGAATGGAGGTGTGTGAAGTCATAGAATGGAGGTGTGTGAATTCACACAATGGGGGTGTGTGAAGTCATAGAATGGAGGTGTTTGAAGTTATAGAATTGAGGTTTTTGAAGTCACAGAATGGAGGTGTGTGAAGTCATAGAATGGAGGTGTGTGAAGTCAGATAGGAGGTGTGTGAAGTCATAGAATGGAGGTGTGTCAACTCAAAAGGAGGTGTGTGATGTCATAGAATGGAGGTTTGTGAAGTCATAGAATGGAGGTGTGTGAAATCATAGAATGGAGGTGTGTGAAGTCACAGAATTGAGGTGTGTGAAGTCAGAATGGAGGTGTGTGAAGTCAGAATGGAGGTGTGTGAAGTCATAGAATGGAGGTGTGTGAATTCACAATGCATTCGTGTGAACTCATAGAATGGAGGTCTGTGAAGTCACAATGTAGGTGTGGGAAGTCACAGAATGGAGGTGTGTGAAGTCATAGAATGGAGGTGTGTGAAGTCACAGAATGGAGGTGTGTGAAGTCAAATATTGAAGGTATTTGAAGTCATAGAATGGAGGTGTGTGAAGTAATAGAATGGAGGTGTGTCAAGTCACAGATGGAAGGTGTGTGAAGTCAAAGAATGGGGGTGTGTGAACTCAGAATGGAGGTGTGTGAAGTCAGAGAATGGAGGTGTGTGAAGTCATAGAATGGATGTTTCTGAAGTAAGAATGAAGGTGTGTGAAGTCATAGAATGGAGCTGTGTGAAGTCATAATGGAGGCGTGTGAAGTCACAGAATTGAGGTGTGTAAAGTCACAGAATGGATGTGTGTGAAGTCATAGAATGGAAGTGTGTGAAGTCAGAACGGAGGTGTGTGAACTCAGATTGGAGGTGTGGGAAGTCACAATGGAGGTGTGTGAAGTTATAGAATGGAGGTGTGGGAAGTCATAGAATGGAGTTGTGTGAAGTCACAGAATGGAGGTGTGTGAATTAATAGAATGGAGGTGTGAGAAATCATAGAATGGAGGTGCGTGAAGTCACAGAATGGAGGTGGGTGAACTCAGAATGGAAGTGTGTGAAGTCACAGAATGGAGGTGTGTGAACTTACAATGGAGGTGTGTGAAGTCAAAGAATGGAGGTGTGTGAAGTCATAGAATGGAATTGTGTGAAGTCATAGAATGGAGGTGTGTGAAATGAGAATTGAGGTGTGTGAAGTCACGGAATTGAGGTGTGTGAACTCAGAATGGAGGTATGTGAAGTCACAGAATGGAGGTTTGTGAAGTCATAGAATGGAGGTGTGTGAAGTCATAGAATGGATGTTTCTGAAGTTGAATGAAGGTGTGTGAAGTCATAGAATGGAGGTGTGTGAAGTCAAAATGGACGTGTGTGAACTCATAAAATGGAGATGTGTGAAGTTATGGAATGGAGGTGTGTGAAGTCCAAGAATATAGGTGTGTGAAGTCAAACAATGGTGGTGTGTGAAGTCACAGAATGCAGGTGTGTTAAGTCAAAGAATGGAAGTGTGTGAAGTCAAAATGGAGGTGTGTGAAGTCACAGAATTGAGGTGTGTGAAGTCACAGAATGAAGGTGTCTGAAGTCAGAATGCAGCTGTGTGAAGCCATAGAATGGAGGTGTGTGAAGTCAGAATGGAGGTGTGTGAACTCATAGAATGGAGTGTGTGAAGTCACAATGGGGGTGTGTGAAGTCATAGAATGGGGATGTGTGAAGTCAAATTGGAGGTGTGTGAAATCACAGAATGGAGGTATGTCAACTCAGAAATGAGATGTGTGAAGTCATAGAATGGAGGTGTGTGAATTCACAGAATGGAAGTGTGTGAAATCATAGAATGGAGGTGTGTGAAGTCAAAGAATTGAGGTTTGTGAAGTCAGAATGGAGGTGTGTGAAGTCAGGATGGAGGTGGGTGAAGTCACAGAATGGAGGTGTGGGAACTCAGAATGGAGGTGTGTGGTCACAGAACGGAGGTTTGTGAAGTCATAGAATGGAGGTGCGTGAAGTCATAGAATGGATGTTTCTGAAGTGAGAATGAAGGTGTATGAAGTCAAAGAATGGAGGTGTGTGAAGTCAAAATGGAGGTGTGTGAACTCATAGAATGGAGGTGTGTGAACTCATCGAATGGAGGTGTGTGAAGTCATGGAATGGAGGTGTGTGAAGTCAAAGAATGGAGGTGTGTGAAGTCAAAAAAATAAAGGTGTGTGAAGTCACAGAATGGAGGTGTGTGAACTCATAGAATGGAGGTGCATGAAATCAAAGAATGGAGGTGTGTGAATTCATCGAATGGAGGTGTGTGAAGTCATGGAATGGAGGTGTGTGAAGTTAGAAGGAGTTGTGTGTAGTCATAGAATGGAAGTGTGTGAAGTCAGAATGGAGGTGTGTGAAGTAATAGAATGGAGGTGTGTGAAGTCAGAATGAGGGTGTGTGAACTCATAGAATGGAGGTGTGTGAAGTCACAATGCAGGTGTGCGAAGTCATAGAATGGAGGTGTGTGAGGTCACAGAATGGAGGTGTGTGAAGTCACAGAATGGAGGTTTGTGAAGTCATAGAATGGAGGTGTGTGAAGTCACAGAATGGAGGTGTGTGAAGTCATAGAATGGAGGTTTGTGAAGTCATAGAATTTAGGTGTGTGAAGTCATAGAATGGAGGTGTGTGAAGTCACAGAATGGAGGTTTGTGAAGTCATAGAATGGAGGTGTGTGAAGTCACAGAATGGAGGTGCGTGAAGTCATAGAATGGAGGTGTGTGAAGTCACAGAATGGATGTGTTTGACGTCAGAGAATGGACGTGTGTGAAATCAGAATGGAGGTGTGTGAAGTCACAGAATGGAGGTGTGTGAAGTCAGAATAGATGTGTGCGAAGTCATAGAATGGAGCTGTGTGAAGTCAGAATGGAGGTGTGTGAAGTCATAGAATGGAGTAGAGTGAAGTCAGAATGGCGGTGTGTGAACATAGAATGATGGTGTGTGAAGTCACAATGGAGGTGTGAGAAGTCATAGAATGGAGGTTTTTGAAGTCACAGAATGGAAGTGTGTGAAGTCATAGAATGGAGGTGTGTGAAGTCAGATTGGACGTGTGTGAAGTCATAGAATGGAGGTGTGTCAACTCAGAAAGGAGGTGTGTGAAGTCTTAGAATGGAGGTGTGTGAAGTCATAGAATGGAGGTGTGTGAAATCAAAGAATGGTGGTGTGTGAAGTCATAGAATGGAATTGTGTGAAGTCATAGAATGGAGGTGTGTGAAGTGAGAATTGAGGTGTGTGAAGTCACGGAATTGAGGTGTGTGAACTCAGAATGGAGGTGTGTGAAGTCACAGAATGGAGGTTTGTGAAGTCATAGAATGGAGGTGTGTGAAGTCATAGAATGGATGTTTCTGAAGTAGAATGAAGGTGTGTGAAATCATAGAATGGAGGTGTGTGAAGTCAAAATGGAGGTGTGTGAACTCATAAAATGGAGAGGTGCGAAGTCATGGAATGGACGTGTGTGAAGTCCAAGAATATAGGTTGTGAAGTCAAACAATGGTGGGGTGTGAAGTCACAGAATGCAGGAGTGTTAAGTCAAAGAATGGAAATGTGTGAAGTCAAAATGGAGGTGTGTGAAGTCAGAATGCAGCTGTGTGAAGCAGTAGAATGGAGGTGTGTGAAGTCACATTGGGGGTGTGTGAAATCAAAGAATGGAGGTGTGTCATCTCAGAAATGAGGTGTGTGAAGTCATAGAATGGAGGTGTGTGAATTCATAGAATGGAAGAATGTGAAATCATAGAATGGAGGTGTGTGAAGTCAAAGAATTGAGGTTTGTGAAGTCAGAATGGAGGTGTGAAGTCAGGATGGAGGTAGGTGAAGTCACAGAATGGAGGTGTGGGAACTCACAATGGAGGTGTGTGAAGTCAAAGAATGGAGGTGTGTGAAGTCATAGAATGGAATTGTGTGAAGTCATAGAATGGAGGTGTGTGAAGTGAGAATTGAGGTGTGTGAAGTCACGGAATTGAGGTGTGTGAACTCAGAATGGAGGTGTGTGAAGTCACAGAATGGAGGTTTGTGAAGTCATGGAATGGAGGTGTGTGAAGTCATAGAATGGATGTTTCTGAAGTAGAATGAAGGTGTGTGAATTCATAGAATGGAGGTGTGTGAAGTCAAAATGGAGGTATGTGAACTCATAAAATGGAGATGTGTGAAGTCATGGAATGGAGGAGTGTGAAGTCCAAGAATATAGGTGTGTGAAGTCAAACAATGGTGGTGTGTGAAGTCTCAGAATGCAGGTGTGTTAAGTCAAAGAATGGAAGTGTGTGAAGTCAAAATGGAGGTGTGTGAAGTCACAGAATGGAGGTGTGTGAAGTCACAGAATGAAGGTGTCTGAAGTCAGAATGCAGCTGCGTGAAGCCATAGAATGGAGGCTTGTGAAGTCAGAATGGAGGTGTGTGAACTCATAGAATGGAGTGTGTGAAGTCACAATGGGGGTGTGTGAAGTCATAGAATGGGGGTGTGTGAAGTTAAATTTGAGGTGTGTGAAATCACAGAACGGAGGTATGTCAACTCAGAAATGAGGTGTGTGAAGTCATAGAAGGGAGGTGTGTGAATTCATAGAATGGAAGTGTGTGAAATCATAGAACAGAGGTGTGTGAAGTCAAAGAATTGAGGTTTGTGAAGTCAGAATGGAGGTGTGTGAAGTCAGGATGGAGGTGGGTGAAGTCACAGAATGGAGGTGTGGGAACTCAGAATGGAGGTGTGTGGTCACAGAACGGAGGTTTGTGAAGTCATAGAATGGAGGTGCGTGAAGTCATAGAATGGATGTTTCTGAAGTGAGAATGAAGGTGTATGAAGTCAAAGAATGGAGGTGTGTGAAGTCAAAATGGAGGTGTGTGAACTCATAGAATGGAGGTGTGTGAACTCATAGAATGGAGGTGTGTGAAGTCATGGAATGGAGGTGTGTGAAGTCAAAGAATGGAGGTGTGTGAAGTCAAACAATAAAGGTGTGTGAAGTCACAGAATGGAGGTGTGTGAACTCATAGAATGAAGGTGCATGAAATCAAAGAATGGAGGTGTGTGAATTCATCGAATGGAGGTGTGTGAAGTCATGGAATGGAGGTGTGTGATGTTAGATGGAGTTGTGTGAAGTCATAGAATGGAAGTGTGTGAAGTCAGAATGGAGGTGTGTGAAGTAATAGAATGGAGGTGTGTGAAGTCAGAATGAGGGTGTGTGAACTCATAGAATGGTGGTGTGTGAAGTCACAATGCAGGTGTGCGAAGTCATAGAATGGAGGTGAGTGAGGTCATAGAATGGAGGTGAGTGAAGTCACAGAATGGAGGTTTGTGAAGTCATAGAATGGAGGTGTGTGAAGTCACAGAATGGAGGTGTGTGAAGTCATAGAATGGAGGTTTGTGAAGTCATAGAATTTAGGTGTGTGAAGTCATAGAATGGAGGTGTGTGAAGTCACAGAATTGAGGTGTGTGAAATCACAAATTGGAGGCATGCGAACTCAGAATGGAGGTGTGTCAAGTCAGAGAATGCAGGTGTGTGAAGTCTTAGAATGGAGGTGTGTGAAGACACAATGGGGGTGTGTGAAGTCATAGAATGGACGTGTGTGAAGTCATAGAATGGAGGTATGTGAAGTCACAGAATGGAGGTGTTTGACGTCAGAGAATGGAGTTGTGTGAAATCAGAATGGAGGTGTGTGAAGTCACAGAATGGAGGTGTGTGAAGTCAGAATAGATGTGTGCGAAGTCATAGAATGGAGCTGTGTGAAGTCACAATGGAGGTGTGTGAAGTCATAGAATGGAGGTGTGTGAAATCAAAGAATGGTGGTGTGTGAAGTCATAGAATGGAATTGTGTGAAGTCATAGAATGGAAGTGTGTGAAGTGAGAATTGAGGTGTGTGAAGTCACGGAATTGATGTGTGTGAACTCAGAATGGAGATGTGTGAAGTCAAAATGGAGGTGTGTGAACTCATAAAATGGAGAGGTGTGAAGTCATGGAATGGAGGTGTGTGAAGTCCAAGAATATGGGTTGTGAAGTCAAACAATGGTGGGGTGTGAAGTCACAGAATGCAGGTGTGTTAAGTCAAAGAATGGAAATGTGTGAAGTCAAAATGGAGGTGTCTGAAGTCAGAATGCAGCTGTGTGAAGCCATAGAATGGAGGTGTGTGAAGTCAGAATGGAGGTGTGTGAACTCATAGAATGGAGTGAGTGAAGTCACATTGAGGGTGTGTGAAATCAAAGAATGGAGGTGTGTCATCTCAGAAATGAGGTGTGTGAAGTCATAGAATGGAGGTGTGTGAATTCATAGAATGGAAGAGTGTGAAATCATAGAATGGAGGTGTGTGAAGTCAAAGAATTGAGGTTTGTGAAGTCAGAATGGAGGTGTGTGAAGTCAGGATGGAGGTAGGTGAAGTCACAGAATGGAGGTGTGGGAACTCAGAATGGAGGTGTGTGGTCACAGAACGGAGGTTTGTGAAGTCATAGAATGGAGGTGCCTAAAGTCATAGAATGGATGTTTCTGAAGTGAGAACGAAGATGTATGAAGTCAAAGAATGGAGGTGTGTGAAGTCAAAATGGAGGTGTGGGAATTATAGAATGGAGGTGTGTGAAGTCATGGAATGGAGGTGTGTGAAGTCATGGAATGGAGGTGTGTGAAGTCAAAGAATGGAGGTGTGTGAAGTCAAACAATAAAGGTGTGTGAAGTCACAGAATGGAGGTGTGTGAACTCATAGAATGGAGGTGTATGCAGTCAAAGATTGGAGGTGTGTGAAGTCATCGAATGGAGGTGTGTGAATTCATGGAATGGAGGTGTGTGAAGTCAGATGGAGTTGTGTGAAGTCATAGAATGGAGGTGTGTGAAGTCAGAATGGAGGTGTGTGAAGTCATAGAATGGAGGTGTGTGAAGTCAGAATGTAGGTGTGTGAAATCATAGAATGGAGGTGTGTCAAGTCACAATGCAGGTGTGCGAAGTCATAAAATGGAGGTGTGTGAGGTCACAGAATGTAGGTGCGTTAAGTCACAGAATGGAGGTTTGTGAACTCAGAATGGAGGTGTGTGAAGTCACAGAATGGAGGTGTGTGAAGTCAGAGAATGGAGTTGTGTGAAGTCACAGAATGGAGGTGTGTGAATTAATAGAATGGAGGTGTGAGAAATCATAGAATGGAGGTGCGTGAAGTCAGAGAATGGAGGTGTGTGAACTCAGAATGGAGGTGTGTGAAGTCACAGAATGGAGGTGTGTGAACTCACAATGGAGGTGTGTGATGTCAAAGAATGGAGGTGTATGAAGTCGTAGAATGGAATTGTGTGAAGTCATAGAATGGAGGTGTGTGAAGTCACAGAATGGACGGTATGAAGTCATAGAATGGAGGTGTGTGAAGTCACAGAATTGAGGTGTTTGAAGTCATATATTGGAGGTCTGTGAAATCAAAATGGATGTGTGAAGTCATAGAATGGAGGTGTGTGAAATCATAGAATGAGTGTGTGTGAAGTCATAGAATGGATGTGTGTGAAGTCACAGAATGGAGGTGTGGGAAGTCACAGATTGCAGGAGTGTGAAGTCACTGAATGGAGGTGTGTGAAGTCATAGTATGGAGGTGTGTGAAGTTATAGAATGGATGTTTGTAAAGTAAAAATGAAGGTGTGTGAAGTCATAGAATGGAGATGTGTTTAGTCAGAATGGAGGTGTGTGAAGTCACAGAATGGAGATGTGTCAACTCAGAATTTAGGTGTGTGAAGTCAAAGAATGGAGGTGTGGGAAGACATAGAATGGAGGTGTGTGAAGTCATAGAATGGAGGTGTGTGAAGTCAGAATGGAGGTGTGTGAAGTCACAGAATTGAGGTGTGTGAACACAGAATGGAGGTGTGTGAAGTCAAAGAATGGAGGTGTTTGAAGTCATAGAATGGAGGAGTGTGAAGTCATAGAATGTATGATTGTGAAGTAAGAATGAAGGTGTGTGAAGGCATAGAATGGAGGTGTGTGAAGTCACAGAATGGAGGTGTGTGAAGGCATAGAATGGAGGTGTGTGAAGTCATAGAATGGAGGTGTGTGAAGTCATATAATGGAGGTGTGTGAAGTCACAGAATGGAGGTGTGTGACGTCAGAATGGAGGAGTGAAGTCATAGAATGGAGTTGGGTGAAGTCGTAGAAAGGAGGTGTGTGAAGTCATAGATTGGAGGTGTGTGTAGTCATAGAATGGGAGGGATGTGAAGTCAGAGTGGAGGTGTGTGAACTCATAGAATGTTGGTGTGTGAAGTCACAGAATGGACGTGTGTGAAGTCATAGAATGGAGGTGTGGGAAGTCATAGAATGGAGGTGTGAGAAGTCACAGAATGGAGGTGTGGGAAGTCACAGATTGGAGGTGTGTGAAGTCCCAGTACTGAGGGGTGTGAACTCAGTATGGAGGTGTGTAAAGTCACAAAATGGAGGTGTGTGAAGTCATAGAATGGAAGTATGTGAAGTCATAGAATGGAGGTGTGTGAAGTCACAGAATGGATGGTATGAAGTCATAGAATGGAGGTGTGTGAAGTCACAGAATTGAGGTGTTTGAAGTCATATATTGGAGGTGTGTGAAATCAAAATGGATGTGTGAAGTCATAGAATGGAGGTGTGTGAAATCATAGAATGAGGGTGTGTGAGGTCATAGAAGGAGGTGTGTGAAGTCACAGAATGGAGGTGTGGGAAGTCACAGATTGCAGGAGTGTGAAGTCACAGAATGGAGGTGTGGGAAGTCACAGATTGCAGGAGTGTGAAGTCACAGAATGGAGATGTGTGAAGTCATAGAATGGAAGTGTGAGAAGTCATAGAATGGAGGTGTGTGAAGTCACAGAATGGACGGTATGAAGTCATAGAATGGAGGTGTGTGAAGTCACAGAATTGAGGTGTTTGAAGTCATATATTGGAGGTGTGTGAAATCAAAATGGATGTGTGAAGTCATAGAATGGAGGTGTGTGAAATCATAGAATGAGGGTGTGTGAGGTCATAGATTGGAGGTGTGTGAAGTCACAGAATTGAGGTGTGTGAAGTCATAGAATGGAGGTGTGTGAAGTCATAGAATGGAAGTGTGTGAAGTCACAGATTGGAGCTGTGTGAAGTCACAGAATCGAGGTGTTAGAAGTCACAGAATGGAGGTGTGTGAACTCAGAATGGAGGTGTTTGAAGTGACAGAATGGAGGTGTGTGAAGTCATAGAATGGAAGTGTGTGAAGTCATAGAATGGAGGTGTGTGAAGTCAGAATGGAGGTGTATGAAGGCACAGAATGGAGATTTGTGAAGTCATAGAATGGAGGTGTGTGAAGTCATAGAATGGATGTTTCTGAAGTAAGAATGAAGGTGTGTGAAGTCATAGAATGGAGGTATGTGAACTCATAGAATGGGGGTGTGTGAAGTCACAGAATGGAGGTGTGTGAAGTCAAAATGGAGGTGTGTAGTCATCGATTGGAGGTGGGTGAAGTCATAGAAAGGAGGTGTGGGAAGTCATAGAATGGAGGCGTTTGAAGTCATAGAGTGCATGTGAGTGAAATCACAGATTCGAGGTCTGTGAAGTCATAGAATGGAGGTGTGTGATGTCAGAATGGAGGTGTGCAAAGTCATAGAATAGAGGTGTGTGAAGTCAGAATGGAGGTGTGTGAAGTCATAGATGGAGTTGTGTGAAGTCATAGTACGGAGGTGTGTGAAATCATAGAATAGAGTTTTGTGAAGTCACAGAATGGAGCTCTATGAATTCAAAATGGAGGTGTGTGAAGTCATAGAATGGAGGTGTGTGAAGTCAGAATGGAGGTGTGTGAACTCATAGAATGGAGGTGTGTGACGTCACAATGGAAGTGTGTGAAGTCATAGAATGAAGGTGTGTAAAGTCACAGAATGCGGTGTGTGAACTCAGAATGGAGGTGTGTGAAATCACAGAATGGAGGTGTGTGAAGTCATAGAATGGAAGTGTGTGAAGTCATAGAATGGAGGTGTGTGAAGTAAGAATGGAGGTGTGTGAAGTCACCGAATGGAGTTGTGTGAACTCAGAATGGAGGTTTGTGAAGTCATAAAATGGAGGTGTGTGAAGTCATAGAATGGATGTTTCTGAAGTAAGAATGAAGGTGTGTGAAGTCATAGAATGGAGGTATGTGAACTCATAGAATGGGGGTGTGTGAAGTCACAGAATGGAGGTTGTGAAGTCAGAATGGAGGTGTGTGAAGACATAGAATGGAGGTGTGTGAAGTCATAGAATGTAGGTGTGTGAAGTCAGAATGGAGGTATGTGAGGTCACAGAATTGAGGTGTGTGAACACAGAATGGAGGTGTGTGAAGTCAAAGAATGGAGGTGTTTGAAGTCATAGAATGGAGGAGTGTGAAGTCATAGAATGTATGTTTGTGAAGTAAGAATGAAGGTGTGTGAAGGCATAGAATGGAGGTGTGTGAAGTCACAGAATGGAGGTGTGTGAAGGCATATAATGGACGTGTGAGAAGTCATAGAATGGAGGTGTGTGAAGTCATATAATGGAGGTGTGTGAAGTCACAGAATTGAGGTGTGTGAGGTCAGAATGGAGGTGTGAAGTCATAGAATCGAGTTGGGTGAAGTCATAGAAAGGAGGTGTGTGAAGTCATAGAATGGATGTGTGTAGTCATAGAATGGTGGTGTGTGAAGTCAGAATGGAGGTGTGTGAACTCATAGAATGGTAGTGTGTGTAGTCACAATGGAGGAGTGTGAAGTCATAGAATGGAGATGTATGAAGTCACAGAATGGACGTGTGTGAAGTCATAGCATGGAGGTGTGTGAAGTCATAGAATGGAGGTGTGGGAAGTCACAGATTGGAGGTCTGTGAAGTCCCAGAATTGAGGTGTGTGAACTCAGATTGGAGGTGTGTAAATCACAGAATGGAGGTGTTTGAAGTCATAGAATGGAAGTGTGTGAAGTGATAGAATGGAGGTGTGTGAAGTCACAGAATGGACGGTTTGAAGTCATAGGATGGAGGTGTGTGAAGTCACAGAATTGAGGTGTTTGAAGTCATATATTGGATGTGTGTGAAGTCAAAATGGATGTGTGAAGTCACAGAATGGAGGTGTGTGAAATCATAGAATGAGGGTGTGTGAGGTCATAGAATGGAGGTTTGTGAAGTCACAGAATGGCGGTGTGTGAAATCATAGAATGAAGGTTTGTGAAGTCATAGAATGGAAGTGTGTGAATTCAAAGAATGGAGGTGTGTGAAGTCACAGAATGGAAGGTGTGTGAAATCACAGAATAGAGATGTGTGAACTCAGTATGGAAGTTGTGAAGTAACAGAATGGAGGTGTGTGAAGTCAGGATGGAGGTGTGAAGTCATAGAATGGAGTTGGGTGAAGTCATAGAAAGGAGGTGTGTGAAGTCATAGAATGGATGTGTGTGTAGTCATAGAATGGAGGTGTGTGAAGTCAGAATGGAGGTGTGTGAACTCATAGAATGGTAGTGTGTGTAGTCACAATGGAGGTGTATGAAGTCATAGAATGGAGGTGTGTGAAGTCACAGAATGGACGTGTGTGAAGTCATAGAATGGAGGTGTGTGAAGTCATAGAATGGAGGTGTGTGAAGTCACAGAATGGAGGTGTGGGAAGTCACAGATTGGAGATCTGTGAAGTCCCAGAATTGAGGTGTGTGATCTCAGAATGGAGTTGTATAAAGTCACAGAATGGAGGTGTGTGAAATCATAGAATGGAGGTGTGTGAAGTCATAGAATGGAGGTGTGTGAAGTCACAGAATGGAGGTGTGGGAAGTCACAGATTGGAGATCTGTGAAGTCCCAGAATTGAGGTGTGTGAACTCAGAATGGAGGTGTGTAAAGTCACAGAATGGAGGTGTGTGAAGTCACAGAATGGACGTGTGTGAAGTCATAGAATGGAGCTGTGTGAAGTCACAGAATTGAGGTGTTTGAAGTCATATATTGGAGGTGTGTGAAGTCAAAATGCATGTATGAAGTCACAGAATGGAGGTTTGTGAAGTCATAGAATGGAGGTGTGTGAATGTTTCTGAAGTAAAAATGAAGGTGTGTGAAGTCATGGAATGGAGGTGTGTGAAGTCACAGAATGGAGGTGTGTGAAGTCAGAATGGAGGTGTATAGTCATAGAAAGGAGGTGTGGGAAGTCATAGAATGGAAGAGTGTGAAGTCATAGAGTGCAGGTGAGTGATGTCACAGATTCGAGGTCTGTGAAATCATAGAATGGAGGTGTGTGAAGTCAGAATATAGGTGTTCGAAGTCATAGAATAGAGTTGTGTGAAGTCCGAATGGAGGTGTGTGAAGTCATAGAATGGAGGTGTGTGAACTCATAAAATGGAGGTGTGTGACGTCACAATGGAAGTTTGTGAAGGCATAGAATAGAGGTGTGTGAAGTCACAGAATGGAGGTGTGTGAAGTCACAGAATGGAGGTGTAAACTCAGAATGGAGGTGTGTGTAATCATAGATGGAGGTGTGTGAAGTAATAGTATGGAGATATGTGAAATCATACAATGGAATTTTGTGAAGTCACAGAATGGAGTTGTGTGAGTCAGAATTGAGGTGTGTGAAGTCATAGAATGTAGATGTGTGAAGTCATAGAATGGAGAATTGTGAAGTCACCGAAGGGCGGTTTGAGAAGTCATAGAATGGAGGTATGAGAAATCAAATTAGAGGGGTGTGAAGTCTGAAAATGGAAGTGTGTGAAGTCATAGAATGGAGCTGTATGAAGTCATAGAATGGCGGTGTGTGAAGTCACAGAATGGACGGGTTTAAAGTCATAGAATGGAGGTGTGTGAAGTCAGAATAGAGGTGTGTGAAGTCATAGAATGGAGGTGTGTGAAGTCACAGAATGGAGGTGTGGGAAGTCACAGAATAGAGGTGTGTGACGTCACAGAATGGAGGTGTGTGAACTCAGAATGGAGTTGTGTGAAGGCACAGAATGGAGGTGTGTGAAGTCATAGAATGGAAGTGTGTGAAGTCATAGAATGGAGGTGTGTGAAGTCACAGAATGGACGTTATGAAGTCATAGAATGGAGCTGTGTGAAGTCACAGAATTGAGGTGTTTGAAGTCATATATTTGAGGTGTGTGAAGTCAAAATGCATGTGTGAAGTCACAGAATGGAGGTTTGTGAAGTCATAGAATGGAGGTGTGTGAATGTTTCTGAAGTAAAAATGAAGGTGTGTGAAGTCATGGAATGGAGGTGTGTGAAGTCACAGAATGGAGGTGTGTGAAGTCAGAATGGAGGTGTGTAGTCAAAGATTGGAGGTGGGTGAAGTCATAGAATGGAGGAGTGTGAAGTCATAGAGTGCAGGTGAGTGAAGTCACAGATTCGAGGTCTGTGAAGTCATAGAATGGAGGTGTGTGATGTCAGAATGGAGGTGTGTGCGACGTCATAAAATAGAGGTGTGTGAATTCAGAATGGAGGTGTGTGAAGTAATACAATGGAGGTGTGTGAAGTTATAGAATGGAGGTTTGTGAAGTCACAGAATGGAGCTGTGTGAAGTCAGAATGGAGGTGTGTAGTCATAGATTGGAGGTGGGTGAATTCATAGAAAGGAGGTGTGGGAAGTCATAGAGTGGAGGAGTGTGAAGTCATAGAGTGCAGGTGAGTGATGTCACAGATACGAGGTCTGTGAAATCATAGAATGGAGGTGTGTGATGTCAGATTGGAGGTGTGTGAAGTCAAAGAATGTAGGTGTGTGAAGTCATTGAATGGAGGTGTGTGAAGTCACAGAATGGAGGTGTGTGAAGTCAGAATATAGGTGTTCGAAGTCATAGAATAGAGGTGTGTGAAGTCAGAATGGAGGTGTGTGAAGTCATAGAATGGAGGTGTGTGAACTCATAAAATGGAGGTGTGTGACGTCACAATGGAAGTTTGTGAAAGCATAGAATAGAGGTGTGCGAAGTCACAGAATGGAGGTGTGTGAAGTCATACAATGGAGATGTGTGAAGTCAGAATGGAGGTGTGTGAAGTCACAGAATGGAAGTGTGTGAACTCAGAATGGAGGTGTGTGCAATCATAGATGGAGGTGTGTGAAGTCATAGTATGGAGATATGTGAAATCATAGAATGGAGTTTTGTGAAGTCACAGAATGGAGTTGTGTGAGTCAGAATTGAGGTGTGTGAAGTCATAGAATGTAGATGTGTGAAGTCATAGAATGGAGAATTGTGAAGTCACCGAAGGGCGGTTTGAGAAGTCATAGAATGGAGGTATGAGAAATCAAATTAGAGGGGTGTGAAGTCGGAAAATGGAGGAGTGTGAAGTCATAGAATGGAGGTGGGTGAAGTCATAGAATGGAGGTGTATGAAGTCATAGAATGGCGGTGTGTGAAGTCACAGAATGGACGGGTTTAAAGTCATAGAATGGAAGTGTGTGAAGTCAGAGAATTGAGCTGTTTGAAGTCATATATTGGAAGTGTGTGAAGTCAAAATGGATGTGTGTTAAGTCACCGAATGGAGTTTTGTGAACTCAGTATGGAGGTGTGTGAGGTCACAGAAGGGAGGTTTGTGAAGTCATAGATGGAGGTGTGTGAGGTCATAGAATGGATGTTTCTGAAGTAAGAATGAAGGTGTGTGAAGCCATAGAATGGAGGTGAGTGAAGTCATTGAATGGAGGTGTGTGAAGTCACTGAATGGAAGTGTGTGAAGTCAGAATGGAGGTGTGAAGTCATAGAATGAAGGTGGGTGAAGTCACAGAAAGGAGGTGTGGGAAGTCATAGAATGGAGGAGTGTGAAGTCATAGAGTGGAGGTGTGTGATGTCAGAATGGAGGTGTGCGAAGTCATAGAATAGAGGTTTGTGAAGTCAGAATGGAGGTGTGTGAAGTCATAGAATGGAGGTGTGTGAACTCATAGAATGGAGGTGTGTGACGTCACAATGGAAGTGTGTGAAGTCACAGCATGGACGTGTGTGAATTCATACAATGAAGGTGTGTGAAGTCAGAATGGAATTTTGTGAAGTCACAGAATTGAGCTGTGTGAATTCAGAATGGAGGTGTGTGAAGTCATAGAATGGAGGTGTGTGAACTCAGAATGGAGGTGTGTGAAGTCAGAGAATGGAGGTTTGTGAAGTCATAGAATGGAAGTCTGTGAAGTCATAGAATGGAAGTGTGTGAAGCCAAAATGGAGGTGTGTGAAGTCACAGAATGGAGGTTTGTGAAATCATAGAATGGAGGTGTGTGAAGTCATAGAATGGATGTTTCTGAAGTAAGAATGAAGGTGTGTGAAGTCATAGAATGGAGGTGTGTGAAGTCATAGAATGGAGGTGTGTGAAGTCACAGAATGGAGGTGTGTGAAGTCAGAATGGAGGTGTGTAGTCATATATTGGAGGTGGGTGAAGTCATAGAAAGGAGGTGTGGGAAGTCATAGAGTGCAGGTGAGTGAAGTCATAGATTCGAGGTCTGTGAAATCATAGAATGGAGGTGTGTGATGTCAGATTGGAGGTGTGTGAAGTCAAAGAATGTAGGTGTGTGAAGTCATTGAATGGAGGTGTGTGAAGTCACAGAATGGAGATGTGTGAAATCAGAAGAGAGGTGTGCGAAGTCATAGAATGGAGGTGTGTGAAGTCAGAATGGAGGTGTATGAAGTCATAGAATGGAGGTGTGTGAAGTCAGAATAGAGGTGTGTGAAGTCATAGAATGGAGGTGTGTGAAGTCACAGAATGGAGGTGTGGGAAGTCACAGAATAGAGGTGTGTGACGTCACAGAATGGAGGTGTGTGAACTCAGAATGGAGGTGTGTAAAGGCACAGAATGGAGGTGTGTGAAATCATAGAATGGAAGTGTGTGAAGTCATAGAATGGAGGTGTGTGTAGTCACAGAATGGACGTTATGAAGTCATAGAATGGAGCTGTGTGAAGTCACAGAATTGAGGTGTTTGAAGACATATATTGGAGGTGTGTGAAGTCAAAATGCATGTGTGAAGTCACAGAATGGAGGTTTGTGAAGCCATAGAACGGAGGTGTGTGAATGTTTTTGAAGTAAAAATGAAGGTGTGTGAAGTCATGGAATGGAGGTGTGTGAAGTCACAGAATGGAGGTGTGTGAAGTCAGAATGGAGGTGTGTAATCATAGATTGGAGGGGGTGAATTCATAGAAAGGAGGTGTGGGAAGTCATAGAATGGAGGAGTGTGAAGTCATAGAGTGCAGGTGAGTGATGTCACAGATTCGAGGTCTGTGAAATCATAGAATGGAGGTGTGTGATGTCAGATTGGAGGTGTGTGAAGTCAAAGAATGTAGGTGTGTGAAGTCATTGAATGGAGGTGTGTGAAGTCACAGAATGGAGGTGTGTGAAGTCAGAATATAGGTGTTCGAAGTCATAGAATAGAGGTGTGTGAAGTCAGAATGGAGGTGTGTGAAGTCATAGAATGGAGGTGTGTGAACTCATAAAATGTAGGTGTGTGACGTCACAATGGAAGTTTGTGAAGGCATAGATTAGAGGTATGTGAAGTCACAGAATGGAGGTGTGTGAAGTCATACAATGGAGATGTGTGAAGTCAGAATGGAGGTGTGTGAAGTCACAGAATGGAGGTGTGTGAACTCAGAATGGAGGTGTGTCCAATCATAGATGGAGGTGTGTGAAGTCATAGTATGGAGATATGTGAAATCATAGAATGGAGTTTTGTGAAGTCACAGAATGGAGTTGTGTGAGTCAGAATTGAGGTGTGTGAAGTCATAGAATGTAACTGTGTGAAGTCATAGAATGGAGTATTGTGAAGTCACCGAAGGGCGGTTTGAGAAGTCATAGAATGGAGGTATGAGAAATCAAATTAGAGGGGTGTGAAGTCGGAAAATGGAGGTGTGTGAAGTCATAGAATGGAGGTGGGTGAAGTCATAGAATGGAAGTGTATGAAGTCATAGAATGGCGGTGTGTGAAGTCACAGAACGGACGGGTTTAAAGTCATAGAACGGTGGTGTGTGAAGTCAGAATAGAGGTGTGTGAAGTGATAGAATGGAGGTGTGTGAAGTCACAGAATGGAGGTGTGGGAAGTCACAGAATAGAGGTGTGTGACGTCACAAAATGGAGGTGTGTGAACTCAGAATGGAGGTGTGTAAAGGCACAGAATGGAGGTGTGTGAAGTCATAGAATGGAAGTGTGTGAAGTCATAGAATGGAGGTGTGTGAAGTCACAGAATGGACGTTATGAAGTCATAGAATGGAGCTGTGTGAAGTCACAGAATTGAGGTGTTTGAAGTCATATATTGGAGGTGTGTGAAGTCAAAATGCATGTGTGAAGTCACAGAAGGGAGGTTTGTGAAGTCAAAGAATGGAGGTGTGTGAATGTTTCTGAAGTAAAAATGAAGGTGTGTGAAGTCATGGAATGGAGGTGTGTGAAGTCACAGAATGGAGGTGTGTGAAGTCAGAATGGAGGTGTGTGGTCATAGATTGGAGGTGGGTGAAGTCATAGAATGGAGGAGTGTGAAGTCATAGAGTGCAGGTGAGTGAAGTCATAGATTCGAGGTCTGTGAAGTCATAGAATGGAGGTGTGTGATGTCAGAATGGAGGTGTGTGCGAAGTCATAGAATAGAGGGGTGTGAAGTCAGAATGGAGGTGTGTGAAGTCATAGAATGGAGTTTTGTGAAGTCACAGAATGGAGCTGTGTGAATTCAGAATGGAGGTGTGTGAAGTCATACAATGGAGGTGTGTGAAGTTATAGAATGGAGGTTTGTGAAGTCACAGAATGGAGGTGTGTGAAGTCAGAATGGAGGTGTGTAGTCATAGACTGGAGGTGGGTGAATTCATAGAAAGGAGGAGTGGGAAGTCATAGAGTGGAGGAGTGTGAAGTCATAGAGTGTAGGTGAGTGATGTCACAGATTCGAGGTCTGTGAAATCATAGAATGGAGGTGTGTGATGTCAGATTGGAGGTGTGTGAAGTCAAAGAATGTAGGTGTGTGAAGTCATTGAATGGAGGTGTGTGAAGTCACAGAATGGAGGTGTGTGAAGTCATAGAATGCAGGTGTGTGAACTCATAAAATGGAGGTGTGTGAAGTCACAATGGAAGTTTGTGAAAGCATAGAATAGAGGTGTGTGAAGTCACAGAATGGAAGTGTGTGAACTCAGAATGGAGATGTGTGCAATCACAGATGGAGGTGTGTGAAGTCATAGTACGGAGATATCTGAAATCATAGAATGGAGTTTTGTGAAGTCACAGAATGGAGTTGTGTGAGTCAGAATTGAGGTGTGTGAAGTCATAGAATGGAGTATTGTGAAGTCACCGAAGGGCGGTTTGAGAAGTCATAGAATGGAGGTATGAGAAATCAAATTAGAGGGGTGTGAAGTCGGAAAATGGAGGTGTGTGAAGTCATAGAATGGAGGTGGGTGAAGTCATAGAATGGAGGTGTATGAAGTCATAGAATGGCAGTGTGTGAAGTCACAGAATGGACGGGTTTAAAGACATAGAATGGAAGTGTGTGAAGTCAGAGAATTGAGCTGTTTGAAGTCATATATTGGAGGTGTGTGAAGTCAAAATGCATGTGTGTTAAGTCACCGAATGGAGTTTTGTGAAATCAGTATGGAGGTGTGTGAAGTCACAGAAGGGAGGTTTGTGAAGTCATAGATGGAGGTGTGTGAGGTCATAGAATGGATGTTTCTGAAGTAAGAATTAAGGTGTGTGAAGTCATAGAATGGAGGTGTGTGAAATCATTGAATGGAGGTGTGTGAAGTCACTGAATGGAAGTGTGTGAAGTCAGAATGGAGGTGTGAAGTCATAGAATGAAGGTGGGTGAAGTCACAGAAAGGAGGTGTGGGAAGTCATAGAATGGAGGTGTGTGAACTCATAGAATGGAGGTGTGTGACGTCACAATGGAAGTGTGTGAAGTCACAGCATGGACGTGTGTGAATTCATACAATGAAGGTGTGTGAAGTCAGAATGGAATTTTGTGAAGTCACAGAATTGAGCTGTGTGAATTCAGAATGGAGGTGTGTGAAGTCATAGAATGGAGGTGTGTGAACTCAGAATGGAGGTGTGTGAAGTCAGAGAATGGAGGTGTGTAAAGTCATAGAATGGAAGTGTGTGAAGTCATAGAATGGAAGTGTGTGAAGCCAAAATGGAGGTGTGTGAAGTCACAGAATGGAGGTTTGTGAAATCATAGAATGGAGGTGTGTGAAGTCATAGAATGGATGTTTCTGAAGTAAGAATGAAGGTGTGTGAAGTCATAGAATGGAGGTGTGTGAAGGAAGTCATAGAATGGAGGTGTGTGAAGTCACAGAATGGAGGTGTGTGAAGTCAGAATGGAGGTGTGTAGTCATATATTGGAGGTGGGTGAAGTCATAGAAAGGAGGTGTGGGAAGTCATAGAGTACAGGTGAGTGAAGTCATAGATTCGAGGTCTGTGAAATCATAGAATGGAGGTGTGTGATGTCAGATTGGAGGTGTGTGAAGTCAAAGAATGTAGGTGTGTGAAGTCATTGAATGGAGGTGTGTGAAGTCACAGAATGGAGATGTGTGAAATCAGAAGAGAGGTGTGCGAAGTCATAGAATGGAGGTGTGTGAAGTCAGAATGGAGGTGTATGATGTCATGGAATGGAGGTGTGTGAAGTCAGAATAGACGTGTGTGAAGTCATAGAATGGAGGTGTGTGAAGTCACAGAATGGAGGTGTGGGAAGTCAGAGAATAGAGGTGTGTGACGTCACAGAATGGAGGTGTGTGAACTCAGAATGGAGGTGTGTAAAGGCACAGAATGGAGGTGTGTGAAATCATAGAATGGAAGTGTGTGAAGTCATAGAATGGAGGTGTGTGTAGTCACAGAATGGACGTTATGAAGTCATAGAATGGAGCTGTGTGAAGTCACAGAATTGAGGTGTTTGAAGTCATATATTGGAGGTGTGTGAAGTCAAAATGCATGTGTGAAGTCACAGAATGTAGGTTTGTGAAGTCATAGAACGGAGGTGTGTGAATGTTTTTGAAGTAAAAATGAAGGTGTGTGAAGTCATGGAATGGAGGTGTGTGAAGTCACAGAACGGAGGTGTGTGAAGTCAGAATGGAGGTGTGTAGTCATAGATTGGAGGTGGGTGAATTCATAGAAAGGAGGAGTGTGAAGTCATAGAGTGCAGGTGAGTGATGTCACAGATTCGAGGTCTGTGAAATCATAGAATGGAGGTGTGTGATGTCAGATTGGAGGTGTGTGAAGTCAAAGAATGTAGGTGTGTGAAGTCACAGAATGGAGGTGGGTGAAGTCAGAATGGAGGTGTGTGAAGTCATAGAATGGAGGTGTGTGAAGTCAGAATGGAGGTGTGAAGTCATAGAATGGAGGTGGGTGAAGTCACAGAAATTAGGTGTGGGAAGTCATAGAATGGAGAAGTGTGAAGTCATAGAGTGGAGGTGAGTGAAGTCACAGTTTCGAGGTCTGTGAAGTCATAGAATGGAGGTGTGGGAAGTCAGAATGTAGGTGTTGCAAGTCATAGAATAAAGGTGTGTGAAGTCAGAATGTAGGTGTGTAAAGTCATAGAATGGAGGTGTGTGAAGTCATAGAATGGAGGTGTGTGACGTCACAATGGAAGTTTGTGAAGTCATAGAATGGAGGTGTGTGAAGTCACAGAATGGAGGTGTGTGAAGTCATACAATGGAGGTGTGTGAAGCCGGAATGGAGGTGTGTGAAGTCACAGAATGGAGGTGTGTGAACTCAGAATGGAGGTGTGTGAATTCATAGATGGAGGTGTGTGAAGTCATAGTATGGAGATATGTGAAATCACAGAATGGAATTTTGTGAAGTCACAGAATGGAGGTGTGTGAAGTCAGAATGGAGGTGTGTGAAGTCATAGAATGGAGGTGTGTGAAGTCAGAATGGAGGTGTGAAGTCATAGAATGGAGGTTTGTGAAATCAGAGAATGAGGGTGTGTGAGGTCACAGAATGGAGGTTTGTGAAGTCACAGAATGGAGGTGTGTGAAATCATAGAATGAAGGTGTGTGAAGTCATAGAATGGAAGTGTGTGAAGTCACAGAATGGAGGTTTGTGAAGTCACAGAATGGAGGTGTGTGAAGTCAGAATATAGGTGTTCGAAGTCATAGAATAGAGGTGTGTGAAGTCAGAATGGAGGTGTGTGAAGTCATACAATGGAGATGTGTGAAGTCAGAATGGAGGTGTGTGAAGTCACAGAATGGAAGTGAGTGAACTCAGAATGGAGGTGTGTGCAATCATAGATGGAGGTGTGTGAAGTCATAGTATGGAGATATGTGAAATCATAGAATGGAGTTTTGTGAAGTCACAGAATGGAGTTGTGTGAGTCAGAATTGAGGTGTGTGAAGTCATAGAATGTAGATGTGTGAAGTCATAGAATGGAGTATTGTGAAGTCACCGAAGGGCGGTTTGAGAAGTCATAGAATGGAGGTATGAGAAATCAAATTAGAGGGGTGTGAAGTCGGAAAATGGAGGTGTGTGAAGTCATAGAATGGAGGTGGGTGAAGTCATAGAATGGAGGTGTATGAAGTCATAGAATGGCGGTGTGTGAAGTCACAGAATAGACGGGTTTAAAGTCATAGAATTTAAGTGTGTGAAGTCAGAGAATTGAGCTGTTTGAAGTCATATATTGGAGGTGTGTGAAGACAAAATGGATGTGTGTTAAGTCACCGAATGCAGTTTTGTGAACTCAGTATGTAGGTGTGTGAAGTCACAGAATGCAGGTTTGTGAAGTCACAGATGGAGGTGTGTGAGGTCATAGAATGGATGTTTCTGAAGTAAGAATGAAGGTGTGTGAAGTCATAGAATGGAGGTCTGTGAAGTCATTGAATGGAGGTGTGTGAAGTTACTGAAGGGAAGTGTGTGAAGTCAGAATGGAGGTGTGAAGTCATAGAATGAAGGTGGGTGAAGTCACAGAAAGGAGGTGTGGGAAGTCGTAGAATGGAGGAGTGTGAAGTCATAAAGTGGAGGTGTGTGATGTCAGAATGGAGGTGTGTGAAGTCATAGAATAGAGGTTTGTGAAGTCAGAATGGAGGTGTGTGAAGTCATAGAATGGAGGTGTGTGAACTCATAGAATGGAGGTGTGTGACGTCACAATGGAAGTGTGTGAAGTCACAGAATGGAGGTGTGTGAATTCATACAATG
This sequence comes from Megascapheus bottae, assembly GCA_024803745.1. Lineage (NCBI taxonomy): Eukaryota > Metazoa > Chordata > Mammalia > Rodentia > Geomyidae > Megascapheus > Megascapheus bottae. Next base: position 191,424 of record JANJXV010000849.1, on the reverse strand, counting down.
AAGGTGTGTGAAGTCAGAATGGAATTTTGTGAAGTCACAGAATTGAGATGTGTGAATTCAGAATGGAGGTGTGTGAAGTCATAGAATGGAGGTGTGTGAAGTCATAGAATGGAGGTGTGTGAAGTCACAGAATGGAGGTGTGAGAAGTCACAGAATGGAGGTGTGTGAAGTCATAGAATGGAGGCTTGTGTAGTCACAATGAGGTGCGTGAAGTCATAGAATGGAGGTGTGTGAAGTCACAGAATGCAGGTGTGTGAAGTCATAGAATGGAGGTGTGTGAAGTCATAGAATGGGTGTTTGTGAAGTAAGAATGAAGGTGTGTGAAGTCATAGAATGGAGATGTGTGAAGTCACAGAATGGAGGTGTGGGAAGTCACAGATTGAAGGAGTGTGAAGTCAAAGAATGGGGGTGTGGGAAGTCATAGAATGGAGAAGTGTGAAGTCACAGAGTGGAGCTGAGTGAAGTAACAGATTCGAGGTCTGTGAAGTCATAGAATGGAGTTGTGTGAATTCACAGAATTTAGATGTGTGAAGTCAGAATGGAGGTTTGTGAGGTCAGAATGTAGGTGTGTGAAGTCATAGAAAGGAGGTGTGTGAAGTCACAATGCAGGTGTGTGAACTCATAGAATGGAGGTGTGTGAAGTCAAAATGTACGTGTGTGAAGTCATAGAATGGAGAAGTGTGAAGTCATAGAGTGGAGGTGAGTGAAGTCAAAGATTCGAGGTCGGTGAAGTCATAGAATGGAGGTATGTGAAGTCAGAATGTAGGTGTTCGAAGTCATAGAATAGAGGTGTGTGAAGTCAGAATGGAGGTGTGTGAAGTCATAGAATGGAGGTGTGTGAACTCATAGAATGGAGGTGTGTGACGTCACAATGGAAGTTTGTGAAGTCATAGAATGGAGGTGTGTGAAGTCACTGAGTGGAGGTGTGTGAAGTCATACAATGGAGGTGTGTGAAGTCAGAATGGAGGTGTGTGAAGTCACAGAATGGAGGTGTGTGAACTCAGAATGGAGGTGTGTGAAGTCATAGATGGAGGTGTGTGAAGTCATAGAATGTAGATGTGTGAAGTCATAGAATGGAGTATTGTGAAGTCACCGAAGGGAGGTTTGTGAAGTCATAGTATGGAGGTATGAGAAATCAAATTAGAGGGGTGTGAAGTCGGAGAATGGAGGTGTGTGAAGTCATAGAATGGAGGTGGGTGAAGTCATAGAATGGAGGTGTGTGAATTCAGATTGTAGGTGTGTGAAGTCATAGAATGGAGGTTGTCAACACAGAAAGGAGGTGTGTGAAGTCATAGAATGGAGGTGAGTGAAGTCATAGAATGGAGGTGTGTGAACTCATAGAATGGAGGTGTGTGACGTCACAATGGAAGTTTGTGAAGTCATAGAATGGAGGTGGGTGAAGTCATAGAAATTAGGTGTGTGAAGTCATAGAATGGAGGTGTGTGAAGTCATAGAAATTAGGTGTTTGAAGTCATATAATGGAAGTGTGTGAAGTCATAGAATGGACGTGTGTGAAGTCAGAATGGAGGTGTGTTAAGTCACCGAATGGAGTTTTGTGAACTCAGTATGGAGGTGTGTGAAGTCACAGAATGGAGGTTTGTGAAGTCATATATGGAGGTGTGTGAGGTCATAGAATGGATGTTTCTGAAGAAAGAATGAAGGTGTGTGAAGTCATAGAATGGAGGTGGGTAAAGTCATAGAAAGGAGGTGTGGAAAGTCATAGAATGGAGGAGTGTGAAGTCATAGAGTGGAGGTGAGTGAAGTCACAGATTCGAGGTCTGTGAAGTCATAGATTGGAGGTGTGTGATGTCAGAATGGAGGTGTTCGAATTCATAGAATAGAGGTTTGTGAAGTCAGAATGGAGGTGTGTGAAGTCATAGAATGGAGGTGTGTGAACTCATGGAATGGAGGTGTGTGACGTCACAATGGAAGTGTGTGAAGTCACAGAATGGAGGTGTGTGAATACGTACAATGGAGGTGTGTGAAGTCATAGAATGGAGGTGTGTGAAGTCACAGAATTGAGGTGTGGGAAGTCACAGATTGGAGGTGTGTGAAGTCCCAGAATTGAGGTGTGTGAAGTCATAGAATGGAAGTGTGTGAAGTCATAAAATGGAGGTGTGTGAAGTCACAGAATGGACGGTTTGAAATCATAGAATGGAGGTGTGTGAAGTCACAAAATTGAGGTGTTTGAAGTCATATATTGGAGGTGTGTGAAGTCAAAATGGATGTGTGAAGTCATAGAATGGAGGTGTGTGAAATCATAGAAAGAGGGTGTGTGAGGTCATAGAATGGAGGTTTGTGAAGTCACAGAATTGAGGTTTTGAAATCATAGAATGAAGGTGTGTGAAGTCATAGAATGGAAGTGTGTGAAGTCACAGAATGGAGATGTTCGAAATCACAGAATAGAGGTGTGTGAACTCAGAATGGAAGTGTGTGAAGTCATAGAATGGAGGTGTGTGAAGTCATAGAATGAGGGTGTGTGAGGTCATAGAATGGAGGTTTGTGAAGTCACAGAATTGAGGTGTGTGAAATCATAGAATGGAGGTGTGTGAAGTCATAGAATGGATGTTTCTGAAGTAAGAATTAAGGTGTGTGAAGTCATAGAATGGAGGTGTGTGAAGTCATAGAATGGAGGTGTGTGAAGTCACAGAATGGAGGTGTGTGAAGTCAGAATGGAGGTGTGTAGTCATAGATTGGAGGTGGGTGAAGTCATAGAAAGTGGTGTGGGTAGTCATAGAGTGCAGGTGAGAGAAGTCACAGTTTCGAGGTCTGTGAAATCATAGAATGGAGGTGTGTAATGTCAGATTGGAGGTGTGTGAAGTCAAAGAATGTAGGTGTGTGAAGTCATTGAAGGGAGGTGTGTGAAGTCAGAGAATGGAGGTGTGTGAAATCAGAAGAGAGGTGTGCGAAGTCATAGAATGGAGGTGTGTGAAGTCAGAATGGAGTGTATGAAGTCATAGAATGCAGGTGTGTGAAGTGAGAATAGAGGTGTGTGAAGTCATAGAATGGAGGTGTGTGAAGTCACAGAATGGAGGTGTGGGAAGTCACAGAATAGAGTTGTGTGACGTCACAGAATGGAGGTGTGTGAACTCAGAATGGAGGTGTGTGAAGTCAGAGAATGGAGGTGTGTGAAGTCATAGAATGGAAGTGTGTGAAGTCATAGAATGGAAGGGTGTGAAGCCAGAATGGAGGTGTGTGAAGTCACAGAATGGAGGTTTGTGAAATCATAGAAGGGAGGTTTGTGAAGTCATAGAATGGATGTTTCTGAAGTAAGAATGAAGGTGTGTGAAGTCATAGAATGGAGGTGTGTGAAGTCATAGAATGGAGGTGTGTGAAGTCACAGAATGGAGGTGTGTGAAGTCAGAATGGAGGTGTGTAGTCATATATTGGAGGTGGGTGAAGACATAGAATGTGGTGTGGGTAGTCATAGAGTGCAGGTGAGTGAAGTCACAGTTTCGAGGTCTGTGAAATCATAGAATGGAGATGTGTAATGTCAGATTGGAGGTGTGTGAAGTCAAAGAATGTAGGTGTGTGAAGTCATTGAATGGAGGTGTGTGAAGTCAGAGAATGGAGGTGTGTGAAATCAGAAGAGAGGTGTGCGAAGTCATAGAATGGAGGTGTGTGAAGTCAGAATGGAGGTGTATGAAGTCATAGAATGCAGGTGTGTGAAGTGAGAATAGAGGTGTGTGAAGTCATAGAATGGAGGTGTGTGAAGTCACAGAATGGAGGTGTGGGAAGTCACAGAATAGAGGTGTGTGACGTCACAGAATGGAGGTGTGTGAACTCAGAATGGAGGTGTGTAAAGGCACAGAATGGAGGTGTGTGAAGTCATAGAATGGAAGTGTGTGAAGTCATAGAATGGAGCTTGTGAAGTCACAGAATGCACGTTATGAAGTCATAGAATGAAGCTGTGTGAAGTCACAAAATTGAGGTGTTTGAAGTCATATATTGGAGGTGTGTGAAGTCAAAATGCATGTGTGAAGTCACAGAATGGAGGTTTGTGAAGTCATAAAATGTAGGTGTGTGAATCTTTCTGAAGTAAAAATGAAGGTGTGTGAAGTCATGGAATGGAGGTGTGTGAAGTCACAGAATGGAGGTGTGTGAAGTCAGAATGGAGGTGTGTAGTCATAGATTGGAGGTGGGTGAAGTCATAGAAAGTAGGTGTGGAAAGTCATAGAATGGAGGAGTGTGAAGTCATAGAGTGCAGGTGAGTGAAGTCACAGATTCGAGGTCTGTGAAGTCATAGAATGGAGGTGTGTGATGTCAGAATGGAGGTGTGAAGTCATAGAATGGAGGTGGGTGAAGTCACAGAAATTAGGTGTGGGAAGTCATAGAATGGAGAAGTGTGAAGTCATAGAGTGTAGGTGAGAGAAGTCACAGATTCGAGGTCAGTGAAGTCATAGAATGGAGGTGTGGGAAGTCAGAATGTAGGTGTTGCAAGTCATAGAATAGAGGTGTGTGAAGTCAGAATGGAGGTGTGTGAAGTCATAGAATGGAGGTGTGTGAACTCATAGAATGGAGGTGTGTGACGTCACAATGGAAGTTTGTGAAGTCATAGAATGGAGGTGTGTGAAGTCACAGAATGGAGGTGTGTGAAGTCATACAATGGAGGTGTGTGAAGCCGGAATGGAGGTGTGTGAAGTCACAGAATGGAGGTGTTTGTACTCAGAATGGAGGTGTGTGAATTCATAGATGGAGGTGTGTGAAGTCATAGTATGGAGATATGTGAAATCATAGAATGGAGAATTGTGAAGTCACAGAATGGAGGTGTGTGAAGTCAGAATGGAGGTGTGTGAAGTCATAGAATGGAGGTGTGTGAAGTCAGAATGGAGGTGTGAAGTCATAGAATGGAGGTGTGTGAAATCAGAGAATGAGGGTTTGTGAGGTCACAGAATGGAGTTTTGTGAAGTCACAGAATGGAGGTGTGTGAAATCATAGAATGAAGGTGTGTGAAGTCATAGAATGGAAGTGTGTGAAGTCACAGAATGGAGGTTTGTTAAGTCACAGAATGGAGGTGTGTGAACTCAGAATGGAGGTGTGTGAAGTCAGAGAATGGAGGTGTGTGAAGTCATAGAATGGAAGTGTGTGAAGTCATAGAATGGAAGGGTGTGAAGCCAGAATGGAGGTGTGTGAAGTCACAGAATGGAGGTTTGTGAAATCATAGAATGGAGGTTTGTGAAGTCATAGAATGGATGCTTCTGAAGTAAGAATGAAGGTGTGTGAAGTCATAGAATGGAGGTGTGTGAAGTCATAGAATGGAGGTGTGTGAAGTCACAGAATGGAGGTGTGTGAAGTCAGAATGGAGGTGTATAGTCATATATTGGAGGTGGGTGAAGACATAGAAAGGAGGTGTGGGAAGTCATAGAGTGCAGGTGAGTGAAGTCATAGATTCGACGTCTGTGAAATCATAGAATGGAGGTGTGTGATGTCAGATTGGAGGTGTGTGAAGTCAAAGAATGTAGGTGTGTGAAGTCATTGAATGGCGGTGTGTGAAGTCACTGAATGGAGATGTGTGAAATAAGAAGAGAGGTGTGTGAAGTCATAGAATGGAGGAGTGTGAAGTCAGAATGGAGGTGTATGAAGTCATAGAATGGAGGTGTGTGAAGTCAGAATAGAGGTGTGTGAAGTCATAGAATGGAGGTGTGTGAAGTCACAGAATGGAGGTGTGAGAAGTCACAGATTAGAGGTGTGTTACGTCACAGAATGGAGGTGTTGAACTCAGAATGTAGGCGTGTAAAGGCACAGAATGGAGGTGTGTGAACTCATAGAATGGAGGTGTGTGACGTCACAATGGAAGTTTGTGAATTCATAGAATGGAGGTGTGTGAAGTCACAGAATGGATGTGTGTGAAGTCAGAATGGAGGTGTAAAGTCATAGAATGGAGGTGGGTGAAGTCATAGTAATTAGGTGTGTGAAGTCATAGAATGGAGGTGTGTGAACTCATAGAATGGAGGTGTGTGACGTCACAATGGAAGTTTGTGAAGTCATAGAATGGAGGTGTGTGAAGTCAAAAATGGATGTGTGTGAAGTCATACAATGGAGGTGTGTGAAGTCAGAATGGAGGTGTGTGAAGTCACAGAATGGAGGTGTGTGAACTCTTAATGGAGGTGTGTGAAGTCATAGATGGAGGTGTGTGAAGTCATAGTATGGAGATATGTGAAACCATAGAATGGAGTTTTGTGAAGTCACAGAATGGAGTTGTGTGAGTCAGAATTGAGGTGTGTGAAGTCATAGAATATATATGTGTGAAGTCATAGAATGGAGTATTGTGAAGTCACCGAAGTGAGGTTTGTGAAGTTATAGAATGGAGGTATGAGAAATCAAATTAGAGGGATGTGAAGTCGGAGAATTGAGGTGTGTGAAGTCTAAAGAATGGAGGTGGGTGAAGTCATTGAATGGAGGTGTGTGAAGTCACTGAATGGACGGGTTTAAAGTCATAGAATGGAGGTGTGTGAAGTCAGAGAATTGAGCTGATTGAAGTCATATATTGGAAGTGTGTGAAGTCAAAATGGATGTGTGAAGTCATAGAATGTAGGTGTGTGAAGTCATAGAATGGAGGTGTGTGAAGTCACAAAATGGAGGTGTGTGAACTCAGAATAGAGGTTTGTGAAGTCACAGAATGGAGGTGTGTGAAGTCACAGAATGGAAGTGTGTGAAGTCATAGAATGGATGTGTGTGAAGTCAGAATGGAGGTGTGTTAAGTCACCGAATGGAGTTTTGTGAACACAGTATGGAGGTGTATGAAGTCACAGAATGGAGGTTTGTGAAGTCATAGATGGAGGTGTGTGAGGTCATAGAATGGATGTTTCTGAAGTAAGAATGAAGGTGTGTGAAGTCATAGAATGGAGCTGTGTGAAGTCATTGAATGGAGGTGTGTGAAGTCACTGAATGGAAGTGTGTGAAGTCAGAATGGAGGTGTGAAGTCATAGAATGAAGGTGGGTGAAGTCACAGAAAGGAGGTGTGGGAAGTCATAGAATGGAGGAGTGTGAAGTCACAGAGTGGAGGTGAGTGAAGTCACAGATTCGAGGTCTTTGAAGTCATAGATTGGACGTGTGTGATGTCAGAATGGAGGTGTGCGAAGTCATAGAATAGAGGTTTGTGAAGTCAGAATGGAGGTGTGTGAAGTCATAGAATGGAGGTGTGTGAACTCTTGAATGGAGGTGTTTGACGTCACAATGGAAGTGTGTGAAGTCACAGAATGGAGGTGTGTGAATACATAGAATGGAGGTGTGTGAAGTCAGAATGGAATTTTTTGAAGTCACAGAATTGAGCTGTGTGAATTCAGAAAGGAGGTGTGTGAAGTCATAGAATGGAGGTGTGTGAAGTCAGAATGGAGGTGTTGAACTCATAGAATCTAGGTGTGTGTAGTCACAATGGAGGTGTTTGAAGTCATAGAATGGAGGTGTGTGAAGTCACAGAATGGAGGTGTGTGAAGTCATAGAATGGAGGTGTGTGAAGTCATGGAATGGGTGTTTGTGAAGTAAGAATGAAGGTTTGTTAAGTCATAGAATGGAGGTGTGTGAAGACAGAGAATGGAGGTGTGGGAAGTCACAGATTGCAGGAGTGTGAAGTCACAGAATGGAGGTGTGTGAACCCAGAATGGAGGTGTGTAAAGTTACAGAATGGAGGTGTGTGAAGTCATAGAATGGAAGTGTGTGAAGACATAGAATGGAGGTGTGTGATGTCACAGAATGGACGGTATGAAGTCATAGAATGGAGGTGTGTGAAGTCACAGAATTGAGGTGTTTGAAGTCATATACTGGAGGTATGTAAAATCAAAATAGATGTGTGAAGTCATAGAATGGAGGTGTGTGAAATCATAGAATGAGGGTGTGGGAGGTCATAGAATGGAGGTGTGTGAAGTCACAGAATGGAGGTGTGTGAACTCATAGAATGGAGGTGTGTGAAGTCACAGTTTGGAGCTGTGTGAAGTCACAGAATCGAGGTGTGAGAAGTCACAGAATGGAGGTGTGTGAACTCAGAATGGAGGTGTGTGAAGTCACAGAATGGAGGTGTATGAAGTCATAGAATGGAAGTGTGTGAAGTCAAAGAATGGAGGTGTGTGACGTCAGAATGGAGGTGTGTGAAGTCACCGAATGGAGTTGTGTGAACTCAGAATGGAGGTGTGTGAAGTCACAGAATGGAGGTTTGTGAAGTCATAGAATGGAGGTATGTGAACTCATAGAATGGGTGTGTGTAAAGTCACAGAATGGAGGTGTGTGAAGTCAGAATGGAGGTGTGTAGTTATTGATTGGAGGTGGGTGAAGTCATAGAAAGGAGGTGTGGGAAGTCATAGAATGGAGGAGTGTGAAGTCATAGAGTGCATGTGAGTGAAATCACAGATTCGAGGTCTGTGAAGTCATAGAATGGAGGTGTGTGATGTCAGAATGGAGGTATGTGAAGTCATAGATGGAGTTGTGTGAAGTCATAGTATGGAGTTGTGTGAAATCATAGAATAGAGTTTTGTGAAGGCACAGAATGGAGCTGTGTGAATTCAGAAGGAAGGTTGTGAAGTCATAGAATGGAGGTGTGTGAAGTCAGAATGGAGGTGTGTGAACTCATAGAATGGAGGTGTGTGACGTCACAATGGAAGTGTGTGAAGTCACAGAATGGAGGTGAGTGAAGTCACAGAATGGAGGTGTGTGAGTCATAGAATGGAGGTGTGTGAAGTCACTGAATGGAGGTGTGTGAAGTAATAGAATGGAGGTGTGTGAAGTTATAGAATGGATGTTTGTAAAGTAAAAATGAAGGTGTGTGAAGTCACAGAATGGAGATGTGTGAAGTCAGAATGTAGCTGTGTGAAGTCACAGAATGGAGATGTGTCAACTCAGAATTTAGGTGTGTGAAGTCAAAGAATGGAGGTGTGTGAAGACATAGAATGGAGGTGTGTGAAGTCATAGAATATATGTTTGTGAAGTAAGAATGAAGGTGTGTTAAGGCATAGAATGGAGGTGTGTGAAATCACAGAATGGAGGTGTGTGAAGGCATAGAATGGAGGTGTGTGAAGTCATAGAATGGAGGTGTGTGAAGTCATATAATGGAGGTGTGTGAAGTCACAGAATGGAGGTGTGTGAAGTCAGAATGGAGGTGTGAAGTCATAGAATGGAGTTGGGTGAAGTCATAGAAAGGAGGTGTGTGAAGTCATAGAATGGAGGTGGGTGAAGTCATATATTGGAGGTGTGTGAAGTCAAAATGCATGTGTGAAGTCACAGAATGCACGTTATGAAGTCATAGAATGGAGCTGTGTGAAGTCACAAAATTGAGGTGTTTGAAGTCATATATTGGAGGTGTGTGAAGTCAAAATGCATGTGTGAAGTCACAGAATGGAGGTTTGTGAAGTCATAGAATGGAGATGTGTGAATGTTTCTGAAGTAAAAATGAAGTTGTGTGAAGTCATGGAGTGGAGGTGTGTGAAGTCACAGAATGGAGGTGTGTGAAGTCAGAATGGAGGTGTGTAGTCCTAGATTGGAGGTGGGTGAAGTCATAGAAAGGAGGTGTGGGAAGTCATAGAATGGAGGAGTGTGAAGTCATAGAGTGCAGGTGAGTGAAGTCACAGATTCGAGGTCTGTGAAGTCATAGAATGGAGGTGTGTGATGTCAGAATGGAGGTGTGCGAAGTCATAGAACAGAGGTGTGTGAAGTCAGAATGGAGGTGTGTGAAGTCATAGATGGAGTTGTGTGAAGTCATAGTATGGAGGTGTGTGAAATCATAGAATGGAGTTTTGTGAAGTCACAGAATGGAGCTGTGTGAATTCAGAATGGAGGTGTGTGAAGTCATAGAATGGAGGTGTGTGAAGTCAGAATGGAGGTGTGTGAACTCACAGAATGGAGGTGTGTAAAGTAAGAATGAAGGTGTGTGAAGTCATAGAATGAAGGTGTGTGATGTCAAAGAATGGAGGTTTGTGAAGTCATAGAATGGAGCTGTGTGAAGTCAGAACGGAGGTGTGTGAAGTCACAGAATGGAGGTGTGTCAACTCAGAATTTTGGTGTGTGAAGTCAAAGAATGGAGGTGTGTGAAGTCATAGAATGGAGGTGTGTGAAGTCATAGAATGGAGGTGTGTGAAGTTATAGAATGGAGCTGTGTGAATTCAGAATGGAGGTGTGTGAAGTCATAGAATGGAGGTGTGTGAAGTCAGAATGGAGGTGTGTGAAGTCACAGAATGGAGGTGTGTCAACTCAGAATTTAGGTGTGTGAAGTCAAAGAATGGAGGTGTGTGAAGTCATAGAATGGGGGTGTGTGAAGTCATAGAATGGAGGTGTGTGACGTTATAGAATGGAGGTGTGTGAAATCACAGAATGGAGGTGTGTGAAGTCAGAATGGAGGTGTGTAGTCATAGATTGGAGGGGGGTGAATTCATAGAAAGGAGGTGTGGGAAGTCATAGAATGGAGGAGTGGGAAATCATAGAGTGCTGGTGAGTGAAGTCACAGATTCGAGGTCTGTGAAATCATAGAATGGAGGTGTGTGGTGTCAGATTTGAGGTGTGTGAAGTCAAAGAATGTAGGTGTGTCAAGTCATTGAATGGAGATGTGTGAAGTCACAAAAAGAAGGTGTGCGAAGTCAGAATGGAGGTGTGTGAAGTCATAGAATGGAGGTGTGTGAAGTCAGAATGGAGGTGTGTGAACTCATAGAATGGAGGTGTGTGACGTAACAATGGAAGTGTGTGAAGTCATAGAATGGAGGTGTGTGAAGTCACAGAATGGAGGTTTTGAAGTCATAGATTGGAGGTATGTGAAGTAACAGAATGGAGGTGTGTAAAGTCATGGAATGGAGGTGTGTGAAGTTATAGAATGGATGTTCGTAAAGTAAGAATGAAGGTGTGTGAATTCATAGAATGGAGGTCTGTGATGTCAAAGAATGGAGGTGTGTGAAGTAACAGAATGGAGGTGTGTCAACTCAGAATTTAGGTGTGTGAAGTCAAAGAATGTAGGTTTGTGGAGTCATAGAATGGTGGTGTGGGAAGTCATAGAATGGAGCTGTGTGAAGTTATAGAATGGAGGTGTTTGAAGTCACAGAATGGAGGTGTGTGAAATCAGAATGAAGGTGTGTAGTCATAGATTGGAGGTGGGTGAATTCATAGAAAGGAGGTGTGGGAAGTCATAGAATGGAGGTGTGTGAAGTCACAGAATGGAGGTGTGTGAAGTCATAGATGGAGGTGTGTGAAGTCATAGTATGGAGATATGTGAAACCATAGAACGGAGGTGTGTGAAGTCACAGAATGGAGGTTTTGAAGTCATAGATTGGAGGTATGTGAAGTAACAGAATGGAGGTGTGTAAAGTCATGGAATGTAGATGTGTGAAGTCATAGAATGGAGTATTGTGAAGTGACCGAAGGGAGGTTTGAGAAGTCATAGGATGGAGGTATGAGAAATCAAATTAGAGGGGTGTGAAGTCGGAGAATAGAGGTGTGTGAAGTCATAGAATGGAGGTGGGTGAAGTCATAGAATGGAGGTATGTGAATTCAGATTCGAGGTGTGTGAAGTCATAGAATGGAGGTGTGTCAACTCAGAAAGGAGGTGTGTGAAGTCATATAACGGAGGTGAGTGAAGTCATAGAATGGAGGTGTGTGAACTCATAGAATGGAGGTGTGTGACGTCACAATGGAAGTTTGTGAAGTCATAGAATGGAGGTGTGTGAAGTCACAGAATGGAGGTGTGTGAAGTCATACAATGGAGGTGTGTGAAGTCAGTATGGAGGTGTGTGAAGTCACAGAATGGAGGTGTGTGAACTCAGAATGGAAGTGTGTGAAGTCATAGATGGAGGTGTGTAAAGTCATAGTATGGAGATATGTGAAATCATAGAATGGAGTTTTGTGAAGTCACAGAATGGAGTTGTGTGAGTCAGAATTGAAGTGTGTGAAGTCACAGAATGTAGATGTGTGAAGTCATAGAATGGAGTATTGTGAAGTCACCGAAGAGAGGTTTGTGAAGTCATAGAATGGAGGTATGATAAATCAAATTAGAGGGGTGTGAAGTCGGAGAATGGAGGTGTGTGAAGTCATAGAATAGAGATGTTGAAGTCATAGAATGGAGGTGGGTGAAGTCATAGAATGGAAGTGTGTGAAGTCACTGAATGGACGGGTTTAAAATCATAGAATGGAGGTGTGTGAAGTCAGAGAATTGAGATGTTTGAAGTCATATATTGGAGGTGTGTGAAGTCAAAATGGATGTGTGAAGTCATAGAATGTACGTTTGTGAAGTCATAGAATGGAGGTGTGTGAAGTCACAGAATGGAGGTGTGTGAAGTCAGAATGGAGGTGTGTGAAGTCACAGAATGGAGGTGTGTGAAGTCAGAATGGAGGTGTGTGAAGTCATAGAATGGAGGTGTGTGAAGTCAGAATGGAGGTGTGAAGTCATGGAATGGAGGTGGGTGAAGTCATAGAACTTAGGTGTGGGAAGTCATAGAATGGAGAAGTGTGAAGTCATAGAGTGTAGGTGTGTGAAGTCAGAATGTAGGTGTTCGAAGTCATAGAATAGAGGTGTGTGAAGTCAGAATGGAGGTGTGTGAAGTCATAGAATGGAGGTGTGTGAAGTCAGAATGGAGGTGTGTGAAGTCACATAATGGAGGTGTGTGAACTCAGAATGGAGGTGTGTGAAGTCATAGATGGAGGTGTGTGAAGTCATATTATGGAGATATGTGAAATCATAGAATGGAGTTTTGTGCAGTCACAAAATGGAGTTGTGTGAGTCAGAATAGAGGTGTGTGAAGTCATATAATGTAGATGTGTGAGGTCATAGACTGGAGTATTGTGAAGTCACCGAAGGGAGGTTTGTGAAGTCATAGAATGGAGGTATGAGAAATCAAATTAGAGGGGTGTGAAGTCGGAGAATGGAGGTGTGTGAAGTCATAGAATGGAGGTGGGTGAAGTCATAGAATGGAGGTGTGTGAATACAGATTGTAGGTGCGTGAAGTCATAGAATGGAGGTTGTCAACTCAGAAAGGAGGTGTGTGAAGTCATAGAATGGAGGTGAGTGAAGTCATAGAATGGAGGTGTGTGAACTCATAGAATGGAGGTGTGTGACGTCACAATGGAAGTTTGTGAAGTCATAGAATGGAGGTGTGTGAAGTCATAGAATGGAGGTGTGTGAAGTCATAGAATGGAGGTGTGTGAAGTCACAGAATGGAGGTGTGTGAAATCATAGAATGAGGTGTGTGAAGTCACAGAATGGAGGTGTGTGAAGTCAGAATGGAGGTGTGAAGTCATAGAATGGAGGTGGGTGAAGTCACAGAAATTAGGTGTGGGAAGTCATAGAATGGAGAAGTTGAAGTCATAGAGTGGAGGTGAGTGAAGTCAAAGATTCGAGGTCGGTGAAGTCATAGAATGGAGGTATGTGAAGTCAGAATGTAGGTGTTCGAAGTCATAGAATAGAGGTGTGTGAAGTCAGAATGGAGGTGTGTGAAGTCACAGAATGGAGGTGTGTGAACTCATAGAATGGAGGTGTGTGACGTCACAATGGAAGTTTGTGAAGTCATAGAATGGAGGTGTGAGAAGTCACTGAGTGGAGGTGTGTGAAGTTATACAATGGAGGTGTGTGAAGTCAGAATGGAGGTGTGTGAAGTCACAGAATGGAGGTGTGTGAACTCAGAATGGAGGTGTGTGAAGTCATAGATGGAGGTGTGTGAAGTCATAGTATGGAGATATCTGAAACGATAGAATGGAGTTTTGTGAAGTCACAGAATGGAGTTGTGTGAGTCAGAATTGAGGTGTGTGAAGTCATAGAATGTAGATGTGTGAAGTCATAGAATGGAGTGTTGTGAAGTCACCGAAGGGAGGTTTGTGAAGTCATAGAATGGAGGTATGAGAAATCAAATTAGAGTGTTATGAAGTCAGAGAATGGAGGTGTGTGAAGTCATAGAATGGAGGTGGGTGAAGTCATAGAATGGAGGTGTGTGAATTCAGATTGTAGGTGTGTGAAGTCATAGAATGGAGGTTGTCAACACAGAAAGGAGGTGTGTGAAGTCATAGAATGGAGGTGAGTGAAGTCATAGAATGGAGGTGTGTGAACTCATAGAATGGAGGAGTGTGACGTCACAATGGAAGTTTGTAAAGTCATAGAATGGAGGTGTGTGAAGTCACAGAATGGAGGTATGTGAAGTCAGAATGGAGGTGTGAAGTCATAGAATGGAGGTGGGTGAAGTCATAGAAATTAGGTGTGTGAAGTCATAGAATGGAGGTGTGTGAAGTCATAGAAATTAGGTGTGTGAAGTCATAGAATGGAAGTGTGTGAAGTCATAGAATGGACGTGTGTGAAGTCAGAATGGAGGTGTGTTAAGTCACCGAATGGAGTTTTGTGAACTCAGTATGGAGGTGTGTGAAGTCACAGAATGGAGGTTTGTGAAGTCATATATGGAGGTGTGTGAGGTCATAGAATGGATGTTTCTGAAGAAAGAATGAAGGTGTGTGAAGTCATAGAATGGAGGTGTGTGAAGTCATTGAATGGAGGTGTGTGAAGTCACTGAATGGAAGTCATAGAATGGAGGTGTGTGAAGTCATTGAATGGAGGTGTGTGAAGTCACTGAATGAAGGTGTGTGAAGTCAGAATGGAGGTGTGAAATCATAGAATGAAGGTGGGTAAAGTCATAGAAAGGATGTGTGGAAAGTCATAGAATGGAGGAGTGTGAAGTCATAGAGTGGAGGTGAGTGAAGTCACAGATTCGAGGTCTGTGAAGTCATAGATTGGAGGTGTGTGATGTCAGAATGGAGGTGTGCGAATTCATAGAATAGAGGTTTGTGAAGTCAGAATGGAGGTGTGTGAAGTCATAGAATGGAGGTGTGTGAAGTCACAGAATGGAGGTGTGTGAAGTCATAGAATGGAGGTGTGTGAAGTCACAGAATGGAGGTGTGGGAAGTCACAGATTGGAGGTGTGTGAAGTCCCAGAATGTAGGTGTGTGAACACAGAATCGAGGTGTGTAAAGTCACTGAATGGAGGTGTGTGAAATCATAGAATGGAAGTGTGTGAAGTCGTAGAATGGAGGTGTGTGAAGTCACAGAATGGACGGTTTGAAGTCATAGAATGGAGGTGTGTGAAGTCACAGAATTGAGGTGTTTGAAGTCATATATTGGAGGTGTGTGAAGTCAAAATGGATGTGTGAAGTCATAGAATGGACGTGTGTAAAATCATAGAATGAGGGTGTGTGAGGTCATAGAATGGAGGTTTGTGAAGGCACAGAATGGAGGTGTGTGAAATCATAGAATGAAGGTGTGTGAAGTCATAGAAGGGAAGTGTGTGAAGTCACAGAGTGGAGGTCTGTGAAGTCACAGAATGGAGGTGTGTGAAGTCACAGAATACAGGTGTGTGAACTCAGAATGGAGGTGTGTGAAGTCAGAGAATGGAGGTGTGTGAAGTCATAGAATGGAAGTGTGTGAAGTCATAGAATGGAGGTGTGTGAAGTCAGAATGGAGGTGTGCGAAGTCACTGAATGGAGTTGTGTGAACTCAGAATGGAGGTGTGTGTAGTCACAGAAAGGAGGTTTGTGAAGTCCTAGAATGGAGGTGTGTGAAGTCATAGAATGGATGTTTCTGAAGTAAGAATGAAGGTGTGTGAAGTCATAGAATGGAGGTGTGTGAAGTCATAGAATTGAGGTGTGTGAAGTCACAGAATGGAGGTGTGTGAAGTCAGAATGGAGGTGTGTAGTCATAGATGGGAGGTGGGTGAAGTCATAGAAAGGAGGTGTGTGAAGTCAGATTGGAGGTGTGTGAAGTCAAAGAATGTAGGTGTGTGAAGTCATTGAATGGAGGTGTGTGAAGTCACAGAATGGAGGTGTGTGAAGACAGAATAGAGGTGTGCGAAGTCATAGAATGGAGGTGTTTGAAGTCAGAATAGAGGTGTGTGAAGTCACAGATTGGAGGTGTGTGAAGTCACAGAATGGAGCTGTAGGAAGTCACAGAATGGAGGTGAGTTACGTCACAGAAAGGAGGTGTGAGAACACAGAATGGAGGTGTGTAAAGTCACAGAATGGAGGTGTGTGAAGTCATAGAATGGAAGTGTGTGAAGTCATAGAATGGAGCTGTGTGAAGTCACAGAATGGACGGTATGAAGTCATAGAATGGAGGTGTGTGAACTCACAGAATTGAGGTGTTTGAAGTCATATATTGGAGGTGTGTGAACTCATAGACTGGATGTTTCTGAAGTAAAATGAAGGTGTGTGAAGTCATATAATGGAGGTTTGTGAAGTCACAGAATGGAGGTGTGTGAAGTCAGAATGGAGGTGTGTAGTCATAGATTGGAGGTGGGTGACGTCATAGAAAGGAGGTGTGGAAAGTCATAGAATGGAGGAGTGTGAAGTCATAGAGTGCAGGTGAGTGAAGTCATAGATTCGAGGTCTGTGAAGTCATAGAATGGAGGTGTGTGATGTCAGAATGGAGGTGTGCGAAGTCATAGAATAGAGGTGTGTGAAGTCAGAATGGAGGTGTGTGAAGTCATAGATGGAGTTGTGTGAAGGCATAGTATGGAGGTGTGTGAAATCATAGAATGGAGTTTTGTGAAGTCACAGAATGGAGCTGTGAGAATTCAGAATGGAGGTGTGTGAAGTCATAGAATATAGGTGTGTGAAGTCAGAATGGAGGTGTGTGAACTCATAGAATGGAGGTGTGTGACGTCACAATGGAAGTGTGTGAAGTCATAAAATGGAGGTGTGTGAAGTCAGAGAATGGAGGTGTGTGAAGTCATAGAATGGAGGTATGTGAAGTTATAGAATGGATGTTTGTAAAGTAAGAATGAAGGTGTGTGAATTCATAGAATGTAGGTGTGTGACGTCAAAGAATGGAGATGTGTGAAGTCATAGAATGGAGCTGTGTGAAGTCAGAATGGAGGTGTGTGAAGTCACATAATGGAGGTGTGTCAACTCAGAATTTAGGTGTATGAAGTCAAAGAATGGAGGTGTGTGAAGTCATAGAATGGAGGTGTGTGAAGTCATAGAATGGAGGTGTGTGAAGTCATAGAATGGAGGTGTGTGAAGTCAGAATGGAGATGTGTGAAGTCACCGAATGGAGGTTTGTGAAGTCATAGAATGGAGGTGTGTGAAGTCATAGAATGGATGTTTCTGAAGTAAAAATGAAGGTGTGTGAAGTCATAGAATGGAGGTGTGTGAAGTTATAGAATGGAGGTGTGTGAAGTCAGAATGGCGGTGAGTAGTCGTAGATTGGAGGTGGGTGAAGTCATAGAAAGAAGGTGTGGGAAGTCATAGAATGGAGGAGTATGAAGTCATAGAGTGCAGGTGAGTCACAGATTCGAGGTCTGTGAAATCATAGAATGGAGTTGTGTGATGTCAGAAATGAGGTGTGCGATGTCATAGAATAGAGGTGTGTGAAGTCAGAATGGAGGTGTGTGAAGTCATAGATGAAGTTGTGTGAAGTCATAGTATGGAGGTGTGTGAAATCATAGAATGGAGTTTTGTGAAGTCACAGAATGGAGCTGTGTGAATTCAGAATGGAGGTGTGTGAAGTCATAGAATGGAGGTGTGTGAAATCATAGAATGAGGGTGTGTGAGGTCATAGAATAGAGGTGTGTAAAGTCACAGAATGGAGGTGTGTGAAGTCATAAAATGAAGGTGGGTGAAGTCATAGAAAGGAGGTGTGGGAAGTCATAGAATGGTGGAGTGTGAAGTCATAGAGTGGAGGTGAGTGAAGTCATATATTCGAGGTCTGTGAAGTCATAGAATGGAGGTTTGTGAAGTCAGAATGGAGGTGTGTGAAGTCATAGAATGGAGGTGTGTGAACTCATAGAATGGAGGTGTGTGACGTCACAATGGAAGTGTGTCAAGTCCTAGAATGGAGGTGTGTGAAGTCACAGAATGGAGGTGTGAGAAGTCAAAATGGAGGTGTGTGACGTCATAAAATGGAGGTGTGTGAAGTCATAGAATGGAGGTGTGTGAAATCATAGAATGGAGGTTTGTGAAGTCACAGAATGGAGGTCTGTGAACTCAGAATGGAGGTGTGTAAAGTCACAGAATGGACATGTGTGAAGTCATAGCATGGAGGTATGTGAAATCATAGAATGTAAGTGTGTGAAGTCATAGAATGGAGGTGTGTGAAGTCACAGAATTGAGGTGTTTGAAGTCATATATTAGAGGTGTGTGAAGTCAAAATGGATGTGTGAAGTCATAGAATGGAGGTGTGTGAAGTCATAGAATGAGGGTGTGTGAGGTCATAGAATGGAGGTGCGTGAAGTCACAGAATGGAAGTGTGTGAAGTTATAAAATGGAGGTGAGTGAAGTCATAGAATGGAAGTGTGTGAAGTCACACAATGGAGGTGTGTGAAGTCACAGAATGGAGGTGTGTGAAGTCACAGAATGGAGGTGTGTGAACTCAGAATGGAGGTTTGTGAAGTCACAGAATGGAGGTGTGTGAAGTCATAGAATGGAAGTGTGTGAAGTCATAGAATGGAGGTGTGTGAAGTCAGAATGGAGATGTGTGAAGTCACCGAATGGAGTTGTGTGAACTCAGAATGGAGGTGTGTGAAGTCACAGAATGGAGGTTTGTGAAGTCATAGAATGGAGGTGTGTGAGGTCATAGAATGGATGTTTCTGAAGGAAAAATTAAGGTGTGTTAAGTCATAGAATGGAGGTGTGTGAAGTCACAGAATGGAGGTGTGTGAAGTCAGAATGTAGGTGTGTAGTCATAGATTGGAGGTGGGTGAAGTCATAGAAAGGAGGTGTGGGAAGTCATAGAATGGAGGAGTGTGAAGTCATCGAGTGCAGGTGAGTGAAGTCACAGATTCGAGGTCTGTGAAGTCATAGAATGGAGGTGTGTGATGGCAGAATTGAGGTGTGCGAAGTCATAGAATAGAGGTATGTGAAGTCAGAATGTAGGTGTGTGAAGTCATAGATTTAGTTGTGTGAAGTCATAGTATGGAGGTGTGTGAAATCATAGAATGGAGTTTTGTGAAGTCACAGAATTCAGCTTGTGAATTCAGAATGGAGGTGTGTGAACTAATAGAATGGAGGTGTGTGAACTCATAGAATGGAGGTGTGTGACGTCACAATGGAAGTGTGTGAAGTCATAGAATGGAGGTGTGTGAAGTCACAGAATGGAGGTGTATGAAGTCATAGAATGGAGGTATGTGAAGTCACCGAATGGAGGTTTGTGAAGTGATAGAATGGAGGTATGTGAAGTCAAATTGGAGGGGTGTGAAGTTGGAGAATGGAGGTGTGTGTAGTCACAGAATGGAGGTGGGTGAAGTCACAGAATGGAGGTGTATGAAGTCATAGAATGGAGGTGTGTGAAGTCACAGAATGGACGGGTATGAAGTCATATATTTTAGGTGTGTGAAGTCAAAATGGATGTGTGAAATCATAGAATGGAGGTGTGTGAAGTCATAGAATGGAGGTGTGTGAAGTCACAGAATGGAGGTGTGTGAAGTCATAGAATGGAGGTGTGTGAAGTCATAGAATGGAAGTGTGGGAAATCATAGAAATGAGGTGTGTGAAGTCAGAATGGAGGTGTGTGAAGTCACCGAATGGTGGTGGGTGAACTCCGAATGGAGGTTTGTGAAGTCACAGAATGGAGGTTTGCGAAGTCATAGAATGGAGGTGTGTGAAGACAAAATTGTGGTGTGTGAACTCATAGAATGGATGTGTGTGAACTAATAGAATGGAGGTGTGTGAAGTCGTGGAATGGAGGTGTGTGAAGTCAAACAAGAGTGGTGTGTGAAGTCATAGAATGGAGGTGTGTGAAGTCACAGAATTTAAGTGTGTGAAGTCAAAACGGAGGTGTGTGAAGTCAAAGAATGGAGGTGTGTGAAGTCACAGAATGGAGGTGTGTGAAAAAAAAATGGTGGTGTGTGAAGTCACAAATGGAGGTGTGTGAAGTCACAGAATGTAGGTGTGTGAAGTCAAAATGGAGGTGTGTGAAGTCAAAGAATGGAGGTCTGTGAACTCATAGAATGGAGGTGTGTGAAGTCATGGAATGGAGGTTTGTGAAGTCAAACATTGGAAGAGTGGGAAGTTACAGAAAGCAGACGTGTGAAGTCCTAGAATGGAGGTGTGTGAAGTCAGAATGCCGGTGTGGGAAGTCATAGAATGGAGGTGTGTGAAGTCCTAGAATGGAGTGTGTGAAGTCAGAATGCAGGTGTGGAAAGTCATAGAATGGAGGTGTGTGAAGTCATAGAATGGAGGTGGGTGAAGTCATAGAATGGAATTGTGTGAAGTCATAGAATGGAGGTGTGTGAAGTCACAGAATGGAGGTGTGGGTAGTCAGAGAATGGAGGTGTGTGATGTCACAGAATGGAGGTGTGTGAACTCAGAATGGAGGTGTGTAAAGTCACAGAATGTAGGTGTGTGAAGTCATAGAATGGAAGTGTGTGAAGTCATAGAATGGAGGTGTGTGAGGTCACAGAATGGACGGTATGAAGTCATAGAATGGAGGTGTGTGAAGTTACAGAATTGAGGTGTTTGAAGTCATATATTGGAGGTGTGTGAATTCAAAATGGATGTGTGCAGTCATAGAATGGAGGTGTGTGAAATCATAGAGTGAGGGTGTGTGAGGTCATAGAATGGAGGTGTGTGAAGTCACAGAATGGAGATGTGTGAAGTCATAAAATGGAGGTGTGTGAAGTCATAAATGGAAGTGTGTGAAGTCACACAATGGAGGAGTGTGAAGTCACCGAATGGAGGTTTGTGAAGTCATACAATGGAGGTGTGTGAAGTCATAGAATGGATGTTTCTGAAGTAAAAATGAAGGTGTGTGAAGTCATAGAGTGGAGGTGTGTGAAGTCACAGAATGGAGGTGTGTGAAGTCAGAACGGAGGTGTGTAGTCATAGATTGGAGGTGGGTGAAGTCATAGAAAGAAGGTGTGGGAAGTCATAGAATGGAGGAGTATGAAGTCATAGAATGCAGGTGAGTGAAGTCACAGATTCCAGGTCTGTGAAGTCATAGAATGGAGGTGTGTGAAGTCAGAATGGAGGTGTGTGAAGTCATAGATGGAGTTGTGTGAAGTCATAGTATGGAGGTGTGTGAAATCATAGAATGGAGTTTTGTGAAGTCACAGAATGGAGCTGTGTGAATTCAGAATGGAGGTGTGTGAAGTCATAGAATGGAGGTGTGTGAAGTCAGAATGGAGGTGTGTGAACTCATAGAATGGAGGTGTGTGAAATCACAGAATGGAAGTGTGTGAAGTCATAGAATGTAGGTGTTTGAAGTCACAGAATGGAGGTGTGTGAAATCATAGAATGGAGGTATGTGAAGTCACAGAATGGAGGTGTGTAAAGTCATAGAATTGAGTTGTGTGAAGTTATAGAATGGAGGTTTGTAATGTAACAATATAGGTGTGTGAAGTCATAGAATGGAGGTGTGTGACGTCAAAGAATGGAGGTGTGCAAAGTCATAGAATGGAGCTGTGTGAAGTCAGAATGGAGGTGTGTGAAGTCACAGAATGGCGGTGTGTCAACTCAGAATTTAGGTGTGTGAAGTCAAAGAATGGAGGTGTGTGAAGTCATAGAATGCAGGTGTGTGAAGTCATAGAATGGAGGTGTGTGAAGTCAGAATGGAGGTGTGTGGAGTCACAGAATTGAGGTGTGTGAACACAGAATGGAGGTGTGTGAAGTCAAAGAATGGAAGTGTGTGAAGTCATAGAATGCAGGTGTGTGAAGTCATAGAATGGAGGTGTGTGAAGTCAGAATGGAGATGTGTGAAGTCACCGAATGGAGGTTTGTGAAGTCATAGAATGGAGGTGTGTGTAGTCATAGAATGTATGTTTGTGAAGTAAGAATGAAGGTGTGTGAAGTCATAGAATGGAGGTGTGTGAATTCACAGAATGGAGGTGGGTGAAGTCATAGAATGGAGGTGTGAGAAGTCATAGAATGGAGGTGTGTGAAGTCATATAATGGAGGTGTGTGCAGTCACACAATGGAGGTGTGTGAAGTCAATATGGAGGTATGAAGTCATAGAATGGAGGTGGGTGAAGTCATAGAATGGAGGTGTGTGAAATCATAGAATGGAGTTGTGTGAAGTCACAGAATGGAGGTGTGTGACGTCACAGAATGGAGGGGTGTGAACTCATAGAATGGAGGTGTGTGACGTCACAATGGAAGTGTGTGAAGTCATAGAATGGAGGTGTGTGAAGTCAGAGAATGGAGGTGTGTGAAGTCATAGAATGGAGGTATGTGAAATGACAGAATGGAGGTGTGTAAAGTCATAGAATTGAGGTGTGTGAAGTTATAGAATGGATGTTTGTAAAGTAAGAATGAAGGTGTGTGAAGTCATAGAATGTAGGTGTGTGACGTCAAAGAATGGAGATGTGTGAAGTCATAGAATGGAGCTGTGTGAAGTCAGAATGAAGGTGTGTGAAGTCACATAATGGAGGTGTGTCAACTCAGAATTTAGGTGTATGAAGTCAAAGAATGGAGGTGTGTGAAGTCATAGAATGGAGGTGTGTGAAGTCATAGAATGGAGGTGTGTGAAGTCATAGAATGGAGGTGTGTGAAGTCAGAATGGAGATGTGTGAAGTCACCGAATGGAGGTTTGTGAAGTCATAGAATGGAGGTGTGTGAAGTCATAGAATGGATGTTTCTGAAGTAAAAATGAAGGTGTGTGAAGTCATAGATTGGAGGTGTGTGAAGTTATAGAATGGAGGTGTGTGAAGTCAGAATGGCGGTGAGTAGTCGTAGATTGGAGGTGGGTGAAGTCATAGAAAGAAGGTGTGGGAAGTCATAGAATGGAGGAGTATGAAGTCATAGAATGCAGGTGAGTGAGTCACAGATTCGAGGTCTGTGAAATCATAGAATGGAGTTGTGTGATGTCAGAAATGAGGTGTGCGATGTCATAGAATAGAGGTGTGTGAAGTCAGAATGGAGGTGTGTGAAGTCATAGATGAAGTTGTGTGAAGTCATAGTATGGAGGTGTGTGAAATCATAGAATGGAGTTTTGTGAAGTCACAGAATGGAGCTGTGTGAATTCAGAATGGAGGTGTGTGAAGTCATAGAATGGAGGTGTGTGAAATCATAGAATGAGGGTGTGTGAGGTCATAGAATAGAGGTGTGTAAAGTCACAGAATGGAGGTGTGTGAAGTCATAAAATGGAGGTGGGTGAAGTCATAGAAAGGAGGTGTGGGAAGTCATAGAATGGTGGAGTGTGAAGTCATAGAGTGGAGGTGAGTGAAGTCATATATTCGAGGTCTGTGAAGTCATAGAATGGAGGTTTGTGAATTCAGAATGGAGGTGTGTGAAGTCATAGAATGGAGGTGTGTGAACTCATAGAATGGAGGTGTGTGACGTCACAATGGAAGTGTGTCAAGTCCTAGAATGGAGGTGTGTGAAGTCACAGAATGGAGGTGTGAGAAGTCAAAATGGAGGTGTGTGACGTCATAAAATGGAGGTGTGTGAAGTCATAGAATGGAGGTGTGTGAAATCATAGAATGGAGGTTTGTGAAGTCACAGAATGGAGGTCTGTGAACTCAGAATGGAGGTGTGTGAAGTCACAGAATGGAGGTGTGTGAAGTCATAGCATGGAGGTATGTGAAATCATAGAATGTAAGTGTGTGAAGTCATAGAATGGAGGTGTGTGAAGTCACAGAATTGAGGTGTTTGAAGTCATATATTAGAGGTGTGTGAAGTCAAAATGGATGTGTGAAGTCATAGAATGGAGGTGTGTGAAGTCATAGAATGAGGGTGTGTGAGGTCATAGAATGGAGGTGCGTGAAGTCACAGAATGGAAGTGTGTGAAGTTATAAAATGGAGGTGAGTGAAGTCATAGAATGGAAGTGTGTGAAGTCACACAATGGAGGTGTGTGAAGTCACAGAATGGAGGTGTGTGAAGTCACAGAATGGAGGTGTGTGAACTCAGAATGGAGGTTTGTGAAGTCACAGAATGGAGGTGTGTGAAGTCATAGAATGGAAGTGTGTGAAGTCATAGAATGGAGGTGTGTGAAGCCAGAATGGAGATGTGTGAAGTCACCGAATGGAGTTGTGTGAACTCAGAATGGAGGTGTGTGAAGTCACAGAATGGAGGTTTGTGAAGTCATAGAATGGAGGTGTGTGAGGTCATAGAATGGATGTTTCTGAAGGAAAAATTAAGGTGTGTTAAGTCATAGAATGGAGGTGTGTGAAGTCACAGAATGGAGGTGTGTGAAGTCAGAATGTAGGTGTGTAGTCATAGATTGGAGGTGGGTGAAGTCATAGAAAGGAGGTGTGGGAAGTCATAGAATGGAGGAGTGTGAAGTCATCGAGTGCAGGTGAGTGAAGTCACAGATTCGAGGTCTGTGAAGTCATAGAATGGAGGTGTGTGATGGCAGAATTGTGGTGTGAGAAGTCATAGAATAGAGGTATGTGAAGTCAGAATGGAGGTGTGTGAAGTCATAGATTTAGTTGTGTGAAGTCATAGTATGGAGGTGTGTGAAATCATAGAATGGAGTTTTGTGAAGTCACAGAATTCAGCTTGTGAATTCAGAATGGAGGTGTGTGAACTAATAGAATGGAGGTGTGTGAAGTCAGAATGGAGGTGTGTGAACTCATAGAATGGAGGTGTGTGACGTCACAATGGAAGTGTGTGAAGTCATAGAATGGAGGTGTGTGAAGTCACAGAATGGAGGTGTATGAAGTCATAGAATGGAGGTATGTGAAGTCACCGAATGGAGGTTTGTGAAGTGATAGAATGGAGGTATGTGAAGTCAAATTGGAGGGGTGTGAAGTTGGAGAATGGAGGTGTGTGTAGTCACAGAATGCAGGTGGGTGAAGTCACAGAATGGAGGTGTGTGAAGTCATAGAATGGAGGTGTGTGAAGTCACAGAATGGACGGGTATGAAGTCATATATTTTAGGTGTGTGAAGTCAAAATGGATGTGTGAAATCATAGAATGGAGGTGTGTGAAGTCATAGAATGGAGGTGTGTGAAGTCACAGAATGGAGGTGTGTGAAGTCATAGAATGGAGGTGTGTGAAGTCATAGAATGGAAGTGTGGGAAATCATAGAAATGAGGTGTGTGAAGTCAGAATGGAGGTGTGTGAAGTCACCGAATGGTGGTGGGTGAACTCCGAATGGAGGTTTGTGAAGTCACAGAATGGAGGTTTGCGAAGTCATAGAATGGAGGTGTGTGAAGACAAAATTGTGGTGTGTGAACTCATAGAATGGATGTGTGTGAACTAATAGAATGGAGGTGTGTGAAGTCGTGGAATGGAGGTGTGTGAAGTCAAAGAATGGAGGTGTGTGAAGTCAAACAAGGGTGGTGTGTGAAGTCATAGAATGGAGGTGTGTGAAGTCACAGAATTTAAGTGTGTGAAGTCAAAACGGAGGTGTGTGAAGTCAAAGAATGGAGGTGTGTGAAGTCACAGAAGGGAGGTGTGTGAAAAAAAAATCGTGGTGTGTGAAGTCACAAATGGAGGTGTGTGAAGTCACAGAATGTAGGTGTGTGAAGTCAAAATGGAGGTGTGTGAAGTCAAAGAATGGAGGTGTGTGAACTCATAGAATGGAGGTGTGTGAAGTCATGGAATGGAGGTTTGTGAAGTCAAACATTGGAAGTGTGGGAAGTTACAGAACGCAGACGTGTGAAGTCCAAGAATGGAGGTGTGTGAAGTCAGAATGCCGGTGTGGGAAGTCATAGAATGGAGGTGTGTGAAGTCATAGAATGGAGGTGTGTGAAGTCCTAGAATGGAGTGTGTGAAGTCAGAATGCAGGTGTGGAAAGTCATAGAATGGAGGTGTGTGAAGTCATAGAATGGAGGTAGGTGAAGTCATAGAATGGAATTGTGTGAAGTCATAGAATGGAGGTGTGTGAAGTCACAGAATGGAGGTGTGGGTAGTCAGAGAATGGAGGTGTGTGATGTCACAGAATGGAGGTGTGTGAACTCAGAATGGAGGTGTGTAAAGTCACAGAATGTAGGTGTGTGAAGTCATAGAATGGAAGTGTGTGAAGTCATAGAATGGAGGTGTGTGAGGTCACAGAATGGACGGCATGAAGTCATAGAATGGAGGTGTGTGAAGTTACAGAATTGAGGTGTTTGAAGTCATATATTGGAGGTGTGTGAATTCAAAATGGATGTGTGCAGTCATAGAATGGAGGTGTGTGAAATCATAGAGTGAGGGTGTGTGAGGTCATAGAATGGAGGTGTGTGAAGTCACAGAATGGAGATGTGTGAAGTCATAAAATGGAGGTGTGTGAAGTCATAAATGGAAGTGTGTGAAGTCACACAATGGAGGAGTGTGAAGTCACCGAATGGAGTTTTGTGAAGTCATACAATGGAGGTGTGTGAAGTCATAGAATGGATGTTTCTGAAGTAAAAATGAAGGTGTGTGAAGTCATAGAATGGAGGTGTGTGAAGTCACAGAATGGAGGTGTGTGAAGTCAGAATGGAGGTGTGTAGTCATAGATTGGAGGTGGGTGAAGTCATAGAAAGAAGGTGTGGGAAGTCATAGAATGGAGGAGTATGAAGTCATAGAATGCAGGTGAGTGAAGTCACAGATTCCAGGTCTGTGAAGTCATAGAATGGAGGTGTGTGAAGTCAGAATGGAGGTGTGTGAAGTCATAGATGGAGTTGTGTGAAGTCATAGTATGGAGGTGTGTGAAATCATAGAATGGAGTTTTGTGAAGTCACAGAATGGAGCTGTGTGAATTCAGAATGGAGGTGTGTGAAGTCATAGAATGGAGGTGTGTGAAGTCAGAATGGAGGTGTGTGAACTCATAGAATGGAGGTGTGTGAAATCACAGAATGGAAGTGTGTGAAGTCATAGAATGTAGGGGTTTGAAGTCACAGAATGGAGGTGTGTGAAATCATAGAATGGAGGTATGTAAAGTCACAGAATGGAGGTGTGTAAAGTCATAGAATTGAGTTGTGTGAAGTTATAGAATGGATGTTTGTAATGTAACAATATAGGTGTGTGAAGTCATAGAATGGAGATGTGTGACGTCAAAGAATGGAGGTGTGCAAAGTCATAGAATGGAGCTGTGTGAAGTCAGAATGGAGTTGTGTGAAGTCACAGAATGGCGGTGTGTCAACTCAGAATTTAGGTGTGTGAAGTCAAAGAATGGAGGTGTGTGAAGTCATAGAATGCAGGTGTGTGAAGTCATAGAATGTAGGGGTTTGAAGTCACAGAATGGAGGTGTGTGAAATCATAGAATGGAGGTATGTAAAGTCACAGAATGGAGGTGTGTAAAGTCATAGAATTGAGTTGTGTGAAGTTATAGAATGGATGTTTGTAATGTAACAATATAGGTGTGTGAAGTCATAGAATGGAGATGTGTGACGTCAAAGAATGGAGGTGTGCAAAGTCATAGAATGGAGCTGTGTGAAGTCAGAATGGAGTTGTGTGAAGTCACAGAATGGCGGTGTGTCAACTCAGAATTTAGGTGTGTGAAGTCAAAGAATGGAGGTGTGTGAAGTCATAGAATGCAGGTGTGTGAAGTCATAGAATGGAGGTGTGTGAAGTCAGAATGGAGGTGTGTGGAGTCACAGAATTGAGGTGTGTGAACACAGAATGGAGGTGTGTGAAGTCAAAGAATGGAAGTGTGTGAAGTCATAGAATGCAGGTGTGTGAAGTCATAGAATGGAGGTGTGTGAAGTCAGAATGGAGATGTGTGAAGTCACCGAATGGAGGTTTGTGAAGTCATAGAATGGAAGTGTGTGTAGTCATAGAATGTATGTTTGTGAAGTAAGAATGAAGGTGTGTGAAGTCATAGAATGGAGGTGTGTGAATTCACAGAATGGAGGTGTGTGAAGTCATAGAATGGAGGTGTGAGAAGTCATAGAATGGAGGTGTGTGAAGTCATATAATGGAGGTGTGTGCAGTCACAGAATGGAGGTGTGTGAAGTCAATATGGAGGTATGAAGTCATAGAATGGAGGTGGGTGAAGTCATAGAATGGAGGTGTGTGAAATCATAGAATGGAGTTGTGTGAAGTCACAGAATGGAGGTGTGTGACGTCACAGAATGGAGGTGTGTGAACTCAGAATGGAGGTGTGTAAAGTCACAGAATGGAGGTGTGTGAAGTCATAGAATGGAAGTGTGTGAAGTCATAGAATAGAGGTGTGTGGAGTCACAGAATGGAGGGTATGAAGTCATAGAATGGAGTTGTGTGAAGTCACAGAATTGAGGTGTTTGAAGTCATATATTGGAGGTGTGTGAAGTCAAAATGGATGTGTGAAGTCATAGAATGGAGGTGTGTGAAATCATAGAATGATGGTGTGTGAGGTCATAGAAGAGAGGTGTGTGAAGTCACAGAATGGAGGTGTGTGAACTCATAAAATGGAGGTGGGTGAAGTCATCGAAAGGAGGTGTGGGAAGTCATAGAATGGAGGAGTGTGAAGTCATATAGTGGAGGTGAGTGGAGTCACATATTTGAGGTCTGTGAAGTCATAGAATGAAGGTGTGTGACGTCACAATGGAAGTGTGTCAAGTCATAGAATGGAGGTGTGTGAAGTCACAGAATGGAGGTGTGAGGAGTCAAAATGGAGGTGTGTGACGTCATAAAATGGAGGTGTGTGAAGTCATAGAATGGAGGTGTGTGAAATCATAGAATGGAGGTTTGTGAAGTCACAGAATGGAGGTCTGTGAACTCAGAATGGAGGTGTGTGAAGTCACAGAATGGAGGTGTGTGGACTCAGAATGGAGGTGTGTGAAGTCACAGAATGGAGGTTTGTGAAGCCATAGAATGGAGGTGTGTGAGGTCATAGAATGGATGTTTCTGAAGGAAAAATGAAGGTGTGTGAAGTCATAGAATGGAGGTGTGTGAAGTCACAGAATGGAGGTGTGTGAAGTCAGAATGGAGGTTTGTACTCATAGATTGGAGGTGGGTGAAGTCATAGAAAGGAGGTGTGGGAAGTTATAGAATGGAGGAGTGTGAAGTCATAGAGTGCAGGTGAGTGAAGTCACAGATTCGAGGTCTGTGAAGCCATAGAATGGAGGTGTGTGATGTCAGAATTGAGGTGTGCGAAGTCATAGAATAGAGGTGTGTGAAGTCAGAATGGAGGTGTGTAAAGTCATAGATGGAGTTGTGTGAAGTCATAGTATGGAGGTGTGTGAAATCATAGAATGGAGTTTTGTGAAGTCACAGAATTGAGCTGTGTGATTTCAGAATGGAGGTGTGTGAAGTAATAGAATGGAGGTGTGTGAAGTCCGAATGGAGGTGTGTGAACTCATAGAATGGAGGTGTGTGACGTCACAATGGAAGTGTGTGAAGTCATAGAATAGAGGTCTGTGAAGTCATAGAATTGAGGTGGGTGAAGTCAGAGAATGGAGGTTTGTGAAGTCAGAGAATGGAGGTATGTGAACTCAAATTGGAGGGGTGTGAAGTCGGAGAATGGAGGTGTGTGAAGTCACAGAATGGTGGTGGGTGAAGTCACAGAATGGAGGTGTGTGAAGTCATAGAATGGAAGTGGGTGAAGTCATAGAATGGAGGTGTGTGATGTCACAGAATGGAGGTGTGAGAAGTCAGAATGGAGGTGTGAAGTCATAGAATGGAGGTGGGTGAAGTCATAGAACGGAATTGTGTGAAGTCATAGAATGGAGGTGTGTGAAGTCACAGAATGGGGATGTGTGACATCACAGAATGGAGGAGTGTGAACTCACAATGGAGGTGTGTAAAGTCACAGAATGGAGGTGTGTGAAGTCATAGAATGGAAGTGTGTGAAGTCTTAGAATGGAGGTGTGTGTGGAGTCACAGAATGCAGGGCATGAGGTCATAGAATGGAGGTGTTTGAAGTGACAGAATTGAGGTGTTTGAAGTCATATGTTGGAGGTGTGTGAAGTAAATGGATGTGTGAAGTCATAGAATGGAGGTGTGTGAAATCATAGAATGAGGGTCTCTGAGGTCATAAAATGGAGGTGTGTGAAGTCACAGAATGGAGGTGTGTGAAGTCATAAAATGGAGGTGGGTGAAGTCATAGAAAGGAGGTGTGGGAAGTCATAGAATGGAGGAGTGTGAAGTCATAGAGTGGAGGTGAGTGAAGTCACATATTCGAGGTCTGTGAAGTCATAGAATGGAGGTGCGTGAAGTCAGAATGGAGGTGTGTGAAGTCATAGAATGGAGGTGTGTGAACTCATAGAATGGAGGTGTGTGATGTCACAATGGAAGTGTGTGAAGTCACAGAATGGAGGTGTGAGAAGTAAAATGGAGGTGTGTGAAGTCATAAAATGGAGGTGTGTGAAGTCATAGAACGGAGGTGTGTGAAATCATAGAATGGAGGTTTGTGAAGTCAAAGAATGGAGGTGTGTGAACTCAGAATGGAGGTGTGTGAATTCACAGAATGGAGGAGTGTGAAGTCATAGCATGGAGGTATGTGAAATCATAGAATGGAAGTGTGTGAAATCATAGAATGGAGGTGTGTGAAATCACAGAATTGAGGTGTTTGAAGTCATATATTAGAGGTGTGTGAAGTCAAAATGGATGTTTGAAGTCATAGAATGGAGGTGTGTGAAATCATAGAATGAGGGTGTGTGAGGTCATAGAATGGAGGTGCGTGAAGTCACAGAATGGAGGTGTGTGAAGTTATAAAAGGGAGGTGTGTGAAGTCATAGAATGGAAGTCTGTGAAGTCACACAATGGAGGTGTGTGAAGTCACAGAATGGAGGTGTGTGAAGTCACAGAATGGAGGTGTGTGAACTCAGAATTTAGGTGTGTGAAGTCAAAGAATGGAGGTGTGTGAAGTCATAGAATGCAGGTGTGTGAAGTCATAGAATGGAGGTGTGTGAAGTCAGAATGGAGGTGTGTGAAGTCACAGAATTGACGTGTGTGAACACAGAA
The DNA here is from genome assembly GCA_024803745.1 of Megascapheus bottae. Taxonomy (NCBI): domain Eukaryota; kingdom Metazoa; phylum Chordata; class Mammalia; order Rodentia; family Geomyidae; genus Megascapheus; species Megascapheus bottae. Next base: position 160,760 of record JANJXV010000849.1, on the reverse strand, counting down.
TGGAGGTGTGTGAAATCAAAGAATGGAAGTGTGTGAAGTCATAGAATGGAAGTGTGTGAAGTCATAGAATGGAGGTGTGTGAAGTCAGAATGGAGATGTGTGAAGTCACCGAAAGGAGGTTTGTGAAGTCATAGAATGGGGGTGTGTGAAGTCATAGAATGGAGGTGTGTGAAGTCACAGAATGGAGGTGTGTGAAGTCATAGAATGGAGGTGTGTGAAGTCATAGAATGGAGATGTGTGAAGTCATATAATGTAGGTGTGTGACGTCACAGAATGGAGGTGTGTGAAGTCAATATGGAGGTATGAAGTCATAGAATGGAGGTGGGTGAAGTCATAGAATGGAGGTGTGTGAAGTCATAGAATGGAAGTATGTGAAGTCATAGAACAGAGGTGTATGGAGTCACAGAATGGAGGGTATGAAGTCATAGAATCTAGGTGTGCGAAGTCACAGAATTGAGGTGTTTGAAGTCATATATTGGAGGTGTGTGAAGACAAAATGGATGTGTGAAGTCATAGAATGGAGGTGTGTGAAATCATAGAATGATGGTGTGTGAGGTCATAGAATACAGGTGTGTGAAGTCACAGAATGGAGGTGTGTGAACATATAAAATGGAGGTGGGTGAAGTCATCGAAAGGAGGTGTGGGAAGTCATAGAATGGAGGAGTGTGAAGTCATATAGTGGAGGTTAGTGAAGTCACATATTCGAGGTCTGTGAAGTCATAGAATGGAGGTGTGTGAAGTCAGAATGGAGGTGTGTGAATTCATAGAATGGAGGTGTGTGAACTCATAGAATGGAGGTGTGTGACGTCACAATGGAAGTGTGTGAAGTCATAGAATGGAGGTGTGGGAAGTCACAGAATGGAGGTGTGAGGACTCAAAATGGAGGTGTGTGACATCCTAAAATGGAGGTGTGTGAAGTCATAGAATGGAGGTGTGTGAATTCATAGAATGGAGGTTTGTGAAGTCACAGAATGGAGGTGTGTGAACTCAGAATGGAGGTGTGTGAATTCACAGAATGGAGGTGTGTGAAGTCATAGCATGGAGGTATGTGAAATCATAGAATGGAAGTGTGTGAAGTCATAGAATGGAGGTGTGTGAAGTCACAGAACTGAGGTGTTTGAAGTCATATATTAGAGGTGTGTGAAGTCAAAATGGATGTGTGAAGTCATAGATTGGAGGTGCGTGAAATCATAGAATGAGGGTGTGTGAGGTCATAGAATGGAGGTGTGTGAAGTCACAGAATGCAGGTGTGTGAACTCAGAATGGAGGTGTGTGAACTCACAGAATGGAGGTTTGTGAAGTCATAGAATGGAGGTGTGTGAGGTCATAGAAAGGATGTTTCTGAAGGAAAAATGATGGTGTGTGAAGTCATAGAATGGAGGTGTGTGAAGTCACAGAATGGAGGTGTGTGAAGTCACAGAATGGAGGTGTGTAGTCATAGATTGGAGGTGGGTGAAGTCACAGAAAGGAGGTGTGGGAAGTTATAGAATGGAGGAGTGTGAAGTCATAGAGTGCAGGTGAGTGAAGTCACAGATTCGAGGTCTGTGAAGCCATAGAATGGAGGTGTGTGATGTCAGAATTGAGGTGTGCGAAGTCATAGAATAGAGGTGTGTGAAGTCAGAATGGAGGTGTGTAAAGTCATAGATGGAGTTGTGTGAAGTCATAGTATGGAGGTGTGTGAAATCATAGAATGGAGTTTTGTGAAGTCACAGAATTGAGCTGTGTGAATTCAGAATGGAGGTGTGTGAAGTAATAGAATGGAGATGTGTGAAGTCACCGAAAGGAGGTTTGTGAAGTCATAGAATGGGGGTGTGTGAAGTCATAGAATGGAGGTGTGTGAAGTCACAGAATGGAGGTGTGTGAAGTCATAGAATGGAGGTGTGTGAAGTCATAGAATGGAGATGTGTGAAGTCATATAATGTAGGTGTGTGACGTCACAGAATGGAGGTGTGTGAAGTCAATATGGAGGTATGAAGTCATAGAATGGAGGTGGGTGAAGTCATAGAATGGAGGTGTGTGAAGTCATAGAATGGAAGTATGTGAAGTCATAGAATAGAGGTGTATGGAGTCACAGAATGGAGGGTATGAATTCATAGAATCTAGGTGTGCGAAGTCACAGAATTGAGGTGTTTGAAGTCATATATTGGAGGTGTGTGAAGACAAAGTGGATGTGTGAAGTCATAGAATGGAGGTGTGTGAAATCATAGAATGATGGTGTGTGAGGTCATAGAATACAGGTGTGTGAAGTCACAGAATGGAGGTGTGTGAACATATAAAATGCAGGTGGGTGAAGTCATAGAAAGGAGGTGTGGGAAGTCATAGAATGGAGGAGGGTGAAGTCATATAGTGGAGGTTAGTGAAGTCACATATTCGAGGTCTGTGAAGTCATAGAATGGAGGTGTGTGAAGTCAGAATGGAGGTGTGTGAAATCATAGAATGGAGGTGTGTGAACTCATAGAATGGAGGTGTGTGACGTCACAATGGAAGTTTGTGAAGTCATAGAATGGAGGTGTGGGAAGTCACAGAATGGAGGTGTGAGGACTCAAAATGGAGGTGTGTGACATCCTAAAATGGAGGTGTGTAAAGTCATAGAATGGAGGTGTGTGAATTCATAGAATGGAGGTTTGTGAAGTCACAGAATGGAGGTGTGTGAACTCAGAATGGAGGTGTGTGAATTCACAGAATGGAGGTGTGTGAAGTCATAGCATGGAGGTATGTGAAATCATAGAATGGAAGTGTGTGAAGTCATAGAATGGAGGTGTGTGAAGTCACAGAACTGAGGTGTTTGAAGTCATATATTAGAGGTGTGTGAAGTCAAAATGGATGTGTGAAGTCATAGATTGGAGGTGCGTGAAATCATAGAATGAGGGTGTGTGAGGTCATAGAATGGAGGTGTGTGAAGTCACAGAATGCAGGTGTGTGAACTCAGAATGGAGGTGTGTGAACTCACAGAATGGAGGTTTGTGAAGTCATAGAATGGAGGTGTGTGAGGTCATAGAAAGGATGTTTCTGAAGGAAAAATTATGGTGTGTGAAGTCATAGAATGGAGGTGTGTGAAGTCACAGAATGGAGGTGTGTGAAGTCACAGAATGGAGGTGTGTAGTCATAGATTGGAGGTGGGTGAAGTCATAGAAAGGAGGTGTGGGAAGTTATAGAATGGAGGAGTGTGAAGTCATAGAGTGCAGGTGAGTGAAGTCACAGACTCGAGGTCTGTGAAGCCATAGAATGGAGGTGTGTGATGTCAGAATTGAGGTGTGCGAAGTCATAGAATAGAGGTGTGTGAAGTCAGAATGGAGGTGTGTAAAGTCATAGATGGAGTTGTGTGAAGTCATAGTATGGAGGTGTGTGAAATCATAGAATGGAGTTTTGTGAAGTCACAGAATTGAGCTGTGTGAATTCAGAATGGAGGTGTGTGAAGTAATAGAATGGAGGTGTGTGAAGTCAGAATGGAGGTGTGTGAACTCATAGAATGGAGGTGTGTGACGTCACAATGGAAGTGTGTGAAATCATAGAATAGAGGTCTGTGAAGTCACAGAATGGAGGTGGGTGAAGTCACAGAATGGAGGTTTGTGAAGTCAGAGAATGGAGGTATGTGAAGTCAAATTGGAGGGGTGTGAAGTCGGAGAATGGAGGTGTGTGAAGTCACAGAATGGTGGTGGGTGAAGTCACAGAATGGAGGTGTGTGAATTCATAGAATGGAAGTGTGTGAAGTCATAGAATTCATGTGTGTGAAGTCAGAATGGAGGTGTGTGAAGTCATCGAATGGGGGTGTGTGAAGTCACCAAATGGAGGTTTGCGAAGTCATAGAATGGAGGTGTGTGAAGACAAAATTGTGGTGTGTGAATTCATAGAATGGAAGTGTGTGAACTAATAGAATGGAGGTGAGTGAAGTCGTGAAATGGAGGTGTGTGAAGTCAAAGAATGGAGGTGTGTGAAGTCAAACAACTGTGTTGTGTGAAGTCACAGAATGGAGGTGTGTGAAGTCACCAAATGGAAGTGTGTGAAGTCAAAACGGAGGTGTGTGAACTCAAAGAATGGGTGTGTGAAGTCACAGAATGGAGGTGTGTGAAATCAAAATGGTGGTGTGTGAAGTCACAAATGGAGGTGTGTGAAGTCACAGAATGTAGGTGTGTGAAGTCAAAATGGAGGTGTGTGAAGTCAAAGAATGGAGGTGTGTGAACTCATACAATGGAGGTGTGTGAAGTCATGGAATGGAGGTTTGTGAAGTCAAACATTGGAAGTGTGGGAAGTTACAGAAAGAAGATGCGTGAAGTCATAGAATGGAGGTCTGTGAAGTCAGAATGCAGGTGTGGGAAGTCATAGAATGGAGGTGTGTGAAGTCATAGAATGGAAGTGTTTGAAGTCATAGAATGGAGGTGTGTGATGTCACAGAATGGAAGTGTGTGAAGTCAGAATGGAGGTGTGAAGTCATAGAATGGAGGTGGGTGAAGTCATAGAATGGAATTGTGTGAAGTCATAGAATGGAGGTGTGTGAAGTCACAGAATGGAGATGTGTGACATCACAGAATAGAGGAGTGTGAACTAAAAATGGAGGTGTGTAAAGTCACAGAATGGAGGTGTGTGAAGTCATAGAATGGAAGTTTGTTTAGTCTTAGAATGGAGGTGTGTGGAGTCACAGAATGGAAGGTATGAGGTCATAGAATGGAGGTGTGTGAAGTGACAGAATTGAGGTGTTCGAAGTCATATGTTGGAGGTGTGTGAAGTAAATGGATGTGTGAAGTCATAGAATGGAGGTGTGTGAAATCATAGAATGAGGGTGTGTGAGGTCATAAAATGGAGGTGGGTGAAGTCATAGAAAGGAGGTGTGGGAAGTCATAGAATGGAGGAGTGTGAACTCATAGAGTGGAGGTGAGTGAAGTCACATATTCGAGGTATGTGAAGTCATAGAATGGAGGTGTGTGAAGTCAGAATGGAGGTGTGTGAAGTCATACAATGGAGGTGTGTGAACTCATAGAATGGAGGTGTGTGATGTCACAATGGAATTGTGTGAAGTCATAGAATGGAGGTGCGTGAAGTCACAGAATGGAGGTGGGAGAAGTCAAAATGGAGGTGTGTAACGTCATAAAATGGAGGTGTGTGAAGTCATAGAATGGAGGTGTGTGAAATCATAGAATGGAGGTTTGTGAAGTCACAGAATGGAGGTCTGTGAACTCAGAATGGAGGTGTGTGAAGTCACAGAATGGAGGTGTGTGAAGTCATAGCATGGAGGTATGTGAAATCATAGAATGTAAGTGTGTGAAGCCATAGAATGGAGGTGTGTGAAATCACAGAATTAAGGTGTTTGGAGTCATATATTAGAGGTGTGTGAAGTGAAAATGGATGTTTGAAGTCATAGAATGGAGGTGTGTGAAATCATAGAATGAGGGTGTGTGAGGTCATAGAATGGAGGTGCGTGAAGTCACAGAATGGAGGTGTGTGAAGTTATAAAAGGGAGGTGTGTGAAGTCATAGAATGGAAGTGTGTGAAGTCACACAATGGAGGTGTGTGAAGTCACAGAATGGAGGTGTGTGAAGTCACAGAATGGAGGTGTGTGAACTTAGAATGGAGGTTTGTGAAGTCACAGAATGGAGGTGTGTGAAGTCATAGAATGGAAGTGTGTGAAGTCATAGAATGGAGGTGTGTGAAGTCAGAATGGAGATGTATGACGTCACCGAATGGAGTTGTGTCAACTCAGAAAGGAGGTGTGTGAAGTCACAGAATGGAGGTTTGTGAACTCATAGATTGGAGGTGTGTGAAGTCATAGAATGGATGTTTCTGAAGGAAAAATGAAGGTGTGTGAAGTCATAGAACGGAGGTGTATGAAGTCAGAGAATGGAGGTGTGTGAAGTCAGAATGGAGGTGGGTAATCATAGATTGAAGGTGGGTGACGTCATAGAAAGGAGGTGTGGTAAGTCATAGAATGGAGGAGTGTGAAGTCACAGAGTGCAGGTGAGTGAAGTCACAGATTCGAGGTCTGTGAAGTCATACAATCGAGGTGTGTGATGTCAGAATGGAGGTGTGCGAAGTCATAGAATAGAGGTGTGTGATGTCAGAATGGAGGTGTGTGAAGTCATAGATGGAGTTGTGTGAAGTCATAGTATGGAGGTGTGTGAAACCATAGAACGGAGTTTTGTGAAGTCACAGAATGGAGCTGTGTGAATTCAGAATGGAGGTGTGTGAAGTAATAGAATGGAGGTGTGTGAAGTCAAAATGGATGTGTGAAGTTATAGAATGGAGGTGTGTGAAATCATAGAATGAGGGTGTGTGAGGTCATAGAATGGAGGTGTGTGAAGTCACAGAATGGAGGTGTGTGAAGTCATAAAATGGAGGTGGGTGAAGTCATAGAAATGAGGTGTGGGAAGTCATAGAATGGAGGAGTGTGAAGTCATAGAGTGGAGGTGAGTGAAGTCACATATTCGAGGTCTGTGAAGTCATAGAATGGAGGTGTGTGAAGTCAGAATTGAGGTGTGTGAAGTCATAGAATGGAGGTGTGTGAACTCATAGAATGGAGGTGTGTGACGTCACAATGGAAGTGTGTGAAGTCATAGAATTTAGCTGTGTGCGGTCAGAATGGAGGTGTGTGAAGTCACAGAATGGAGGTGTGTGAAGTCACAGAATGGAGGTGTGTAAAGTCATAGAATGGAGGTGTGTGAAGTTATAGAATGGATATTTGTAAAGTAAGAATGGAGGTGTGTGAAGTCACAGAATGGAGGTGTGTGAAGTCACAGAATGGAGGTGTGTGAAGACAAAATTGTTGTGTGTGAACTCATAGAATGGATGTGTGTGAACTAATAGAATGGAGGTGTGTGAAGTCGTGGAATGGAGGTGTGTGAAGTCAAAGAATGGAGGTGTGTGAAGTCAAACAATGGTGGTGTGTAAAGTCACAGAATGGAGGTGTGTGAAGTCACAGAATGCAAGTGTGTGAAGTCAAAACGGAGGTGTGTGAACTCAAAGAATGGAGGTGTGAGAAGTCACAGAATGGAGGTGTGTGAAATCAAAAGGGTGGTGTGTGAAGTCACAAATGGAGGTGTGTGAAGTCACAGAATGTAGGGGTGTGAAGTCAAAATGGAGGTGTGTGAACTCAAAGAATGGAGGTGTGTGAAGTCAGAATGCAGGTGTGGGAAGTCATAGAATGGAGGTGTTTGAAGTCATAGAATGGAGGTGTGTGAAGTCATAGATTGGAAGTGTGTGAAGTCATAGAATGGAGGTGTGTGATGTCACAGAATGGAGGTGTGTGAAGTCAGAATGGAGGTGTGAAGTCATAGAATGGAGGTGGGTGAAGTCATAGAATGGAATTGTGTGAAGTCATAGAATGGAGGTGTGTGAAGTCACAGAATGGAGATGTGTGACATCACAGAGTGTAGGAGTGTGAACTCATAATGGAGGTGTGTAAAGTCACAGAATGGAGGTGTGTGAAGTCATAGAATGGAAGTGTGTGAAGTCATAGAATGGAGGTGTGTGGAGTCACAGAATGCAGGGTATGAGGTCATAGAATGGAGGTGTGTGAATGACAGAATTGAGGTGATTGAAGTCATATATTGGAGGTATGTGAATTCAAAATGGATGTCTGAAGTCATAGAATGGAGGTGTGTGAAATCATAGATTAAGGGTGTGTGAGGTCATAGAATGGAGGTGTGTGAATTCACAGAATGGAGGTGTGTGAAATCATAAAATGGAGATGGGTGAAGTCATAGAAAGGAGGTGTGGGAAGTCATAGAATGGAGGACTGTGAAGTCATAGAGTGGAGGTGAGTGAAGTCACATATTCGAGGTCTGTGAAGTCATAGAATGGAGGTGTGTGAAGTCAGAATGGAGGTGTATGAATTCATAGAATGCAGGTGTGTGAACTCATAGAATGGAGGTGTGTGATGTCACAATGGAAGTCCGTGAAGTCATAGAATGGAGGTGTGTGAAGTCACAGAATGCAGGTGCGTGAAGTCAGAGAATGGAGGTGTGTGAAGTCAGAATGGAGGTGGGTAGTCATAGATTGGAGGTGGGTGACGTCAAAGAAAGGAGGTGTGGTAAGTCATAAAATGGAGCAGTGTGAAGTCATAGAGTGCAGGTGAGTGAAGTCAGATATTCGAGGTCTGTGAAGTCAAAGAATACAGGTGTGTGATGTCAGAATGGAGGTGTGCGAAGTCATAGAATAGAGGTGTGTGATGTCAGAATGGAGGTGTGTGAAGTCATAGATGGAGTTGTGTGAAGTCGTAGTATGGAGGTGTGTGAAACCATAGAATGGAGTTTTGTGAAGTCACAGAATGGAGCTGTGTGAATTCAGAATGGAGGTGTGTGAAGTAATAGAATGGAGGTGTGTGAAGTCAAAATGGAGGTGTGTGAACTCATAGAATGGGGGTGTGTGACGTCACAATGGAAGTGTGTGAAGTCATAGAATGGAGGTGTGTGAAGTCACAGAATGGAGGTGTGTGAAGTCATAGAATGGAAGTGTGTGAAGTCAGAATGGAGGTGTGTGAAGTCACAGAATGGAGGTGTGTGAAGTCACAGAATGGAAGTGTGTGAAGTCATAGAATTGAGGTGTGTGAAGTCAGAATGGAGGTTTGTGAAGTCAACGAATGCAGGTGTGTGAACTCCGAATGGAGGTGTGCGAATGGAGGTGTCACAGAATGGAGGTTTGCGAAGTCCTAGAATGGAGGTGTGTGAAGGCAAAATTGTGGTGTGTGAACTCATAGAATGGATGTGTGTGAATTAATAGAATGGAGGTGTGTGAAATCGTGTAATGGAGGTGTGTAAAGTCAAAGAATGGAGGTGTGTGAAGTCAAACAATGGTGGTGTCTGAAGTCACAGAATGGACGTGTGTGAAGTCACAGAATGGAAGTGTGTGAAGTCAAAACGGAGGTTTCTGAACTCAAAGAATGGAGGTGTGTGAAGTCACAGAATGGAGGTGTGTGAAATCAAAATGGTGGTGTGTGAAGTCACAAATGGCTGTGTGTGAAGTCACAGAATGTAGGTGTGTGAAGTCAAAATGGAGTGTGTGAAGTCAAAGAATGGAGGTGTGTGAACTCATAGAATGGAGGTGTGTGAAGTCATGGAATGGAGGTTTGTGAAGTCAAACATTGGAAGTGTGGGAAGTTAAAGAAGGAAGATGTGTGAAGTCATAGAATGGAGGTGTGTGAAGTCAGAATGCAGGTGTGGGAAGTCATAGAATGGAGGTGTGTGAAGTCATAGAATGGAGGTGTTTGAAGTCATAGAATGGAAGTGTGTGATGTCACAGAATGGAGGTGTGTGAAGTCATAGAATGGAATTCTGTGAAGTCACAGAACGGAGGTGTGTGAAGTCATAGAATGGAGGTGTGTGAAGTCACAGAATGGGAGTGTGTGAAGTCATAGAATGGAGGTGTGTGAAGTCACAGAATGGAGGTGTGTGAAATCATAGAATGGAGGTATGTGAAGTCACAGAATGGAGGTGTGTAAAGTCATAGAATGGAGTTGTGTGAAGTTATAGAATGGATGTTTCTAATGTAATAATATAGGTGTGTGAAGTCATAGAATGGAGGTGTGTGACGTCAAAGAATGGAGGTGTGCAAAGTCATAGAATGGAGCTGTGTGAAGTCAGAATGGAGGTGTGTGAAGTCACAGAATGGAGGTGTGTCAACTCAGAATTTAGGTGTGTGAAGTCAAAGAATGGAGGTGTGTGAAGTCATAGAATGCAGGTGTGTGAAGTCATAGAATGGAGGTGTGTGAAGTCAGAATGGAGGTGTGTGAAGTCACAGAATTGAGGTGTGTGAACACAGAATGGAGGTGTGTGAAGTCATAGAATGTATGTTTGTGAAGTAAGAATGAAGGTGTGTGAAGTCATAGAATGGAGGTGTGTGAAGTCACAGAATGGAGGTGTGTGAACTCATAAAATGGAGGTGGGTGAAGTCATCGAAAGGAGGTGTGGGAAGTCATAGAATGGAGGAGTGTGAAGTCATATAGTGGAGGTGAGTGAAGTCACATATTCGAGGTCTGTGAAGTCATAGAATGGAGGTGGGTGAAGTCATAGAATGGAGGTGTGTGAAATCATAGAATGGAGTTGTGTGAAGTCACAGAATGGAGGTGTGGAACGTCACAGAATGGAGGTGTGTGAACTCAGAATGGAGGTGTGTAAAGTCACAGAATGGAGGTGTGTGAAGTCATAGAATGGAAGTGTGTGAAGTCATAGAATAGAGGTGTGTGGAGTCACAGAATTGAGGGTATGAAGTCATAGAATCTAGGTGTGTGAAGTCACAGAATTGAGGTGTTTGAAGTCACATATTGGAGGTGTGTGAAGTCAAAATGGATGTGTGAAGTCATTGAATGGAGGTGTGTGAAATCATAGAATGATGGTGTGTGAGGTCATAGAATAGAGGTGTGTGAAGTCACAGAATGGAGGTGTGTGAACTCATAAAATGGAGGTGGGTGAAGTCATCGAAAGGAGGTGTGGGAAGTCATCGAATGGAGGAGTGTGAAGTCATATAGTGGAGGTGAGTGAACTCACATATTCGAGGTCTGTGAAGTCATAGAATGGAGGTGTGTGACGTCACAATGGAAGTGTGTCAAGTCATAGAATGGAGGTGTGTGAAGTCACAGAATGGAGGTGTGAGGAGTCAAAATGGAGGTGTGTGACGTCATAAAATGGAGTTGTGTGAAGTCATAGTATGGAGGTGTGTGAAATCATAGAATGGAGTTTTGTGAAGTCACAGAATTGAGCTGTGTGAATTCAGAATGGAGGTGTGTGAAGTAATAGAATGGAGGTGTGTGAAGTCAGAATGGAGGTGTGTGAACTCATAGAATGGAGGTGTGTGACGTCACAATGGAAGTGTGTGAAGTCATAGAATAGAGGTCTGTGAAGTCACAGAATGGAGGTGGGTGAAGTCACAGAATGGAGGTTTGTGAAGTCAGAGAATGGAGGTATGTGAAGTCAAATTGGAGGGGTGTGAAGTCGGAGAATGGAGGTGTGTGAAGTCACAGAATGGTGGTGGGTGAAGTCACAGAATGGAGGTGTGTGAAGTCATAGAATGGAAGTGTGTGAAGTCATAGAATTGACGTGTGTGAAGTCAGAATGGAGGTGTGTGAATTCAGCGAATGGAGGTGTGTGAACTCCGAATGGAGGTGTGTGAAGTCACCAAATGGAGGTTTGCGAAGTTATAGAATGGAGGTGTGTGAAGACAAAATTGTGGTGTGTCAATTCATAGAAGGGAAGTGTGTGAACTAATAGAATGGAGGTGTGTGAAGTCGTGGAATGGAGGTGTGTGAAGTCAAAGAATGGAGGTGTGTGAAGTCAAACAATGGTGGTGTGTGAAGTCACAGAATGGAGGTGTGTGAAGTCACAGAATGGAAGTGTGTGAAGTCAAAACGGAGGTATGTGAACTCAAAGAATGGTGGTGTGTGAAGTCACAGAATGGAGGTGTGTGAAATCAAAATGGTGGTGTGTGAAGTCACAAATGGAGGTGTGTGAAGTCACAGAATGTAGGTGTGTGAAGTCAAAATGGAGGTGTGTGAAGTCAAAGAATGGAGGTGTGTGAACTCATACAATGGAGGTGTGTGAAGTCATGGAATGGAGGTTTGTGAAGTCAAACATTGCAAGTGTGGGAAGTTACAGAAAGAAGATGCGTGAAGTCATAGAATGGAGGTGTGTGAAGTCACAATGCAGGTGTGGGAAGTCATAGAATGGAGGTGTGTGAAGTCATAGAACGGAGGTGTGTGAAGTCATAGAATGGAAGTGTGTGAAGTCATAGAATGGAGGTGGGTGATGTCACAGAATGGAGGTGTGTGAAGTCAGAATGGAGGTGTGAAGTCATAGAATGGAGGTGGGTGAAGTCATAGAATGGAATTGTGTGAAGTCATAGAATGGAGGTGTGTGAAGTCACAGAATGGAGATGTGTGACATCACAGAATGGAGGAGTGTGAACTCACAATGGAGGTGTGTAAAGTCACAGAATGGAGGTGTGTGAAGTCATAGAATGGAAGTGTGTGAAGTCTTAGAATGGAGGTGTGTGGAGTCACAGAATGGAGTGTATGAAGTCATAGAATGGAGGTGTGTGAAGTGACAGAATTGAGGTGTTTGAAGTCATATGTTGGAGGTGTGTGAAGTAAATGGATGTTTGAAGTCATAGAATGGAGGTGTGTGAAATCATAGAATGAGGGTGTGTGAGGTCATAGAATGGAGGTGTGTGAAGTCACAGAATGGAGGTGTGTGAAGTCATAAAATGGAGGTGGGTGAAGTCATAGAAAGGAGGTGTGGGAAGTCATAGAATGGAGGAGTGTGAAGTCATAGAGTGGAGGTGAGTGAAATCACATATTCGAGGTCTGTGAAGTCATAGAATGGAGGTGTGTGAAGTCAGAATGGAGGTGTGTGAAGTCATAGAATGGAGGTGTGTGAACTCATAGAATGGAGGTGTGTGATGTCACAATGGAAGTGTGTGAAGTCATAGAATGGAGGTGTGTGAAGTCACAGAATGGAGGTGTGAGAAGTCAAAATGGAGGTGTGTGACGTCATAAAATGGAGGTGTGTGAAGTCATAGAATGGAGGTGTGTGAAATCATAGAATGGAGGTTTGTGAAGTCACAGAATGGAGGTGTGTGAACTCAGAATGGAGGTGTGTGAAGTCACAGAATGGAGGTGTGTGAAGTCATAGCGTGGAGGTATGTGAAATCATAGAATGGAAGTGTGTGAAGTCATAGAATGGAGGTGTGTGAATTCACAGAAGTGAGGTGTTTGAAGTCATATATTAGAGGTTTGTGAAGTCAAAATGGGTGTTTGAAATCATAGAATGGAGGTGTGTGAAATCATAGAATGAGGGTGTGTGAGGTCATAGAATGTAGGTACGTGAAGTCACAGAATGGAGGTGTGTGAAGTTATAAAAGGGAGGTGTGTGAAGTCATAGAATGGAAGTGTGTGAAGTCACACAATGGAGGTGTGTGAAGTCACAGAATGGAGGTGTGTGAAGTCACAGAATGGAGGTGTGTGAACTCAGAATTTAGGTGTGTGAAGTCAAAGAATGGAGGTGTGTGAAGTCATAGAATGCAGGTGTGTGAAGTCATAGAATGGAGGTGTGTGAAGTTGGAATGGAGGTGTGTGAAGTCACAGAATTGAGGTGTGTGAACACAGAATGGAGGTGTGTGAAGTCAAAGAATGGAAGTGTGTGAAGTCATAGAATGGAGGTGTGTGAAGTCATAGAATGTATGTTTGTGAAGTAAGAATGAAGGTGTGTGAAGTCATAGAATGGAGGTGTGTGAAGTCACAGAATGGAAGTGTGTGAAGTCATAGAATGGAGGTGTGTGAAGTCACAGAATGGAGGTGTGTGAAGTCATAGAATGGAGGTGTGTGAAGTCACACAATGGAGGTGTGTGAAGTCAATATGGAGGTATGAAGTCATAGAATGGAGGTGGGTGAAGTCATAGAATGGAGGTGTGTGAAATCATAGAATAGAGTTGTGTGAAGTCACAGAATGGAGGTGTGTGACGTCACAGAATGGAGGTGTGTGAACTCAGAATGGAGGTGTGTAAAGTCACAGATTGGAGGTGTGTGAAGTCATAGAATGGAAGTGTGTGAAGTCATAGAATAGAGGTGTGTGGAGTCACAGAATGGAGGGTATGAAGTCATAGAATCGAGGTGTGTGAAGTCACAGAATTGAGGTGTTTCAAGTCACATATTGGAGGTGTGTGAAGTCAAAATGGATGTGTGAAGTCATTGAATGGAGGTGTGTGAAATCATAGAATGATGGTGTGTGAGGTCATAGAATAGAGGTGTGTGAAGTCACAGAATGGAGGTGTGTGAACTCATAAAATGGAGGTGGGTGAAGTCATCGAAAGTAGGTGTGGGAAGTCATAGAAAGGAGGAGTGTGAAGTCATATAGTGGAGGTGAGTGAAGTCACATATTCGAGGTCTGTGAAGTCATAGAATGGAGGTGTGTGACGTCACAATGGAAGTGTGTCAAGTCATAGAATGGAGGTGTGTGAAGTCACAGAATGGAGGTGTGAGGAGTCAAAATGGAGGTGTGTGACGTCATAAAATGGAGGTGTGTGAAGTCATAGAATGGAGGTGTGTGAATTCATAGAATGGAGGTCTGTGAACTCAGAATGGAGGTGTGTGAAGTCACAGAATGGAGGTGTGTGAACTCCGAATGGAGGTGTGTGAAGTCACAGAATGGAGGCTTGTGAAGTCATAGAATGGAGGTGTGTGAGGTCATAGAAAGGATGTTTCTGAAGGAAAAATGAAGGTGTGTGAAGTCACAGAATGGAGGTGTGTGAAGTCAGAATGGAGGTGTGTAGTCATAGATTGGAGGTGGGTGAAGTCATAGAAAGGAGGTGTGGGAAGTTATAGAATGGAGGAGTGTGAAGTCATAGAGTGCAGGTGAGTGAAGTCACAGATTCGAGGTCTGTGAAGCCATAGAATGGAGGTGTGTGATGTCAGAATTCAGGTGTGCGAAGTCATAGAATAGAGGTGTGCGAAGTCAGAATGGAGGTGTGTAAAGTCATAGATGGAGTTGTGTGAAGTCATAGTATGGAGGTGTGTGAAATCATAGAATGGAGTTTTGTGAAGTCACAGAATTGAGCTGTGTGAATTCAGAATGGAGGTGTGTGAAGTAATAGAATGGAGGTGTGTGAAGTCAGAATGGAGGTGTGTGAACTCATAGAATGGAGGTGTGTGACGTCACAATGGAAGTGTGTGAAGTCATAGAATAGAGGTCTGTGAAGTCACAGAATGGAGGTGGGTGAAGTCACAGAATGGAGGTTTGTGAAGTCAGAGAATGGAGGTATGTGAAGTCAAATTGGAGGGGTGTGAAGTCGGAGAATGGAGGTGTGTGAAGTCACAGAATGGTGGTGGGTGAAGTCACAGAATGGAGGTGTGTGAAGTCATAGAATGGAAGTGTGTGAAGTCATAGAATAGAGGTGTGTGGAGTCACAGAATGGAGGGTATGAAGTCATAGAATCGAGGTGTGTGAAGTCACAGAATTGAGGTGTTTCAAGTCACATATTTGAGGTGTGTGAAGTCAAAATGGATGTGTGAAGTCATTGAATGGAGGAATGTGAAATCATAGAATGATGGTGTGTGAGGTCATAGAATAGAGGTGTGTGAAGTCACAGAATGGAGGTGTGTGAACTCATAAAATGGAGGTGGGTGAAGTCATCGAAAGTAGGTGTGGGAAGTCATAGAAAGGAGGAGTGTGAAGTCATATAGTGGAGGTGAGTGAAGTCACATATTCGAGGTCTGTGAAGTCATAGAATGGAGGTGTGTGACGTCACAATGGAAGTGTGTCAAGTCATAGAATGGAGGTGTGTGAAGTCACAGAATGGAGGTGTGAGGAGTCAAAATGGAGGTGTGTGACGTCATAAAATGGGGGTGTGTGAAGTCATAGAATGGAGGTGTGTGAATTCATAGAATGGAGGTCTGTGAAATCAGAATGGAGGTGTGTGAAGTCACAGAATGGAGGTGTGTGAACTCCGAATGGAGGTGTGTGAAGTCACAGAATGGAGGCTTGTGAAGTCATAGAATGGAGGTGTGTGAGGTCATAGAAAGGATGTTTCTGAAGGAAAAATGAAGGTGTGTGAAGTCACAGAATGGAGGTGTGTGAAGTCAGAATGGAGGTGTGTAGTCATAGATTGGAGGTGGGTGAAGTCATAGAAAGGAGGTGTGGGAAGTTATAGAATGGAGGAGTGTGAAGTCATAGAGTACAGGTGAGTGAAGTCACAGATTCGAGGTCTGTGAAGCCATCGAATGGAGGTGTGTGATGTCAGAATTGAGGTGTGCGAAGTCATAGAATAGAGGTGTGCGAAGTCCGAATGGAGGTGTGTAAGGTCATAGATGGAGTTGTGTGAAGTCATAGTATGGAGGTGTGTGAAATCATAGAATGGAGTTTTGTGAAGTCACAGAATTGAGCTGTGTGAATTCAGAATGGAGGTGTGTGAAGTAATAGAATGGAGGTGTGTGAAGTCAGAATGGAGGTGTGTGAACTCATAGAATGGAGGTGTGTGACGTCACAATGGAAGTGTGTGAAGTCATAGAATAGAGGTCTGTGAAGTCACAGAACGGAGGTGGGTGAAGTCACAGAATGGAGGTTTGTGAAGTCAGAGAATGGAGGTATGTGAAGTCAAATTGGAGGGGTGTGAAGTCGGAGAATGGAGGTGTGTGAAGTCACAGAATGGTGGTGGGTGAAGTCACAGAATGGAGGTGTGTGAAGTCATAGAATGGAAGTGTGTGAAGTCATAGAATTGACGTGTGTGAAGTCAGAATGGAGGTGTGTGAATTCACCGAATGGTGGTGTGTGAACTCCGAATGGAGGTGTGTGAAGTCACCAAATGGAGGTTTGCGAAGTTATAGAATGGAGGTGTGTGAAGACAAAATTGTGGTGTGTCAATTCATAGAAGGGAAGTGTGTGAACTAATAGAATGGAGGTGTGTGAAGTCGTGGAATGGAGGTGTGTGAAGTCAAAGAATGGAGGTGTGTGAAGTCAAACAATGGTGGTGTGTGAAGTCACAGAATGGAGGTGTGTGAAGTCACAGAATGGAAGTGTGTGAAGTCAAAACGGAGGTGTGTGAACTCAAAGAATGGTGGTGTGTGAAGTCACAGAATGGAGGTGTGTGAAATCAAAATGGTGGTGTGTGAAGTCACAAATGGAGGTGTGTGAAGTCACAGAATGTAGGTGTGTGAAGTCAAAATGGAGGTGTGTGAAGTCAAAGAATGGAGGTGTGTGAACTCATACAATGGAGGTGTGTGAAGTCATGGAATGGAGGTTTGTGAAGTCAAACATTGGAAGAATGGGAAGTTACAGAAAGAAGATGCGTGAAGTCATAGAATGGAGGTGTGTGAAGTCAGAATGCAGGTGTGGGAAGTCATAGAATGGAGGTGTGTGAAGTCATAGAATGGAGGTGTGTGAAGTCATAGAATGGAAGTGTGTGAAGTCATAGAATGGAGGTGTGTGATGTCACAGAATGGAGGTGTGTGAAGTCAGAATGGAGGTGTGAAGTCATAGAATGGAGGTGGGTGAAGTCATAGAATGGAATTGTGTGAAATCATAGAATGGAGGTGTGTGAAGTCACAGAATGGAGATGTGTGACATCACAGAATGGAGGAGTGTGAACTCACAATGGAGGTGTGTAAAGTCACAGAATGGAGGTGTGTGAAGTCATAGAATGGAAGTGTGTGAAGTCTTAGAATGGAGGTGTGTGGAGTCACAGAATGGAGGGTATGAGGTCATAGAATGGAGGTGTGTGAAGTGACAGAATTGAGGTGTTTGAAGTCATATGTTGGAGGTGTGTGAAGTAAATGGATGTGTGAAGTCATAGAATGGAGGTGTGTGAAATCATAAAATGAGGGTGTGTGAGGTCATAGAATGGAGGTGTGTGAAGTCACAGAATGGAGGTGTGTGAAGTCATAAAATGGAGGTGGGTGAAGTCATAGAAAGGTGGTGTGGGAAGTCATAGAATGGAGGAGTGTGAAGTCATAGAGTGGAGGTGAGTGAAATCACATATTCGAGGTCTGTGAAGTCATAGAATGGAGGTGTGTGAAGTCAGAATGGAGGTGTGTGAAGTCATAGAATGGAGGTGTGAGAAGTCAAAATGGAGGTGTGTGAAGTTATAGAATGGAGGTGTGTGAAGTCACAGAATGGAGCTGTGAGAAGTCAAAATGGAGGTGTGTGACATCATAAATTGGAGGTGTGTGAAGTCATAGAATGGAGGTGTGTGAAATCATAGAATGGAGGTTTGTGAAGTCACAGAATGGAGGTGTGTGAACTCAGAATGGAGGTGTGTGAAGTCATATATTAGAGGTTTGTGAAGTCAAAATGGATGTTTGAAGTCATAGAATGGAGGTGTGTGAAATCATAGAATGAGGGTGTGTGAGGTCATAGAATGGAGGTGCGTGAAGTCACAGAATGGAGGTGTGTGAAGTTATAAAAGGGAGGTGTGTGAAGTCATACAATGGAAGTGTGTGAAGTCACACAATGGAGGTGTGTGAAGTCACAGAATGGAGGTCTGTGAAGTCACAGAATGGAGGTGTGTGAACTCAGAATTTAGGTGTGTGAAGTCAAAGAATGGAGGTGTGTGAAGTCATAGAATGCAGGTGTGTGAAGTCATAGAATGGAGGTGTGTGAAGTCAGAATGGAGGTGTGTGAAGTCACAGAATTGAGGTGTGTGAACACAGAATGGAGGTGAGTGAAGTCAAAGAATGGAAGTGTGTGAAGTCAAAGAATGGAGGTGTGTGAAGTCATAGAATGTATGTTTGTGAAGTAAGAATGAAGGTGTGTGAAGTCATAGAATGGAGGTGTGTGAAGTCACAGAATGGAGGTGTGTGAAGTCATAGAATGGAGGTGTGTGAAGTGATAGAACAGAGGTGTGTGAAGTCAATATGGAGGTATGAAGTCATAGAATGGAGATGGGTGAAGTCATAGAATGGAGGTGTGTGAAATCATAGAATGGAGTTGTGTGAAGTCACAGAATGGAGGTGTGTGACGTCACAGAATGGAGGTGTGTGAACTCAGAATGGAGATGTGTAAAGTCACAGAATGGAGGTGTGTGAAGTCATAGAATGGAAGTGTGTGAAGTCATAGAATAGAGGTGTGTGGAGTCACAGAATGGAGGGTATGAAGTCATAGAATGGAGGTGTGTGAAGTCACAGAATTGAGGTGTTTGAAGTCATATATTGGAGGTGTATGAAGTCAAAATGGATGTGTGAAGTCATAGAATGGAGGTGTGTGAAATCATAGAATGATGGTGTGTGAGGTCATAGAATAGAGGTGTGTGAAGTCACAGAATTGAGGTGTGTGAACTCATAAAATGGAGGTGGGTGAAGTCATCGAAAGGAGGTGTGGGAAGTCATAGAATGGAGGAATGTGAAGTCATATAGTGGAGGTGAGTGAAGTCACATATTCGAGGTCTGTGAAGTCATAGAATGGAGGTGTGTGAAGTCAGAATGGAGGTGTGTGAAATCATAGAATGGAGGTGTGTGACGTGCTAAAATGGAGGTGTGTGAAGTCAAAGAATGGAGGTGTGTGAAATCATAGAATGGAGGTTTGTGAAGTCAAAGAATGGAGGTCTGTGAACTCAGAATGGAGGTGTGTGAAGTCACACAATGGAGGTGTGTGAAGTCACAGAATGTAGGTGTGTGAAGTCAAAATGGAGGTGTGTGAAGTCAAAGAATGGAGGTGTGTGAACTCATACAATGGAGGTGTGTGAAGTCATGGAATGGAGGTTTGTGAAGTCAAACATTGGAAGTGTGGGAAGTTACAGAAAGAAGATGCGTGAAGTCATAGAATGGAGGTGTGTGAAGTCAGAATGCAGGTGTGGGAAGTCATAGAATGGAGGTGTGTGAAGTCATAGAATGGAGGTGTGTGAAGTCATAGAATGGAAGTGTGTGAAGTCATAGAATGGAGGTGTGTGATGTCACAGAATGGAGGTGTGTGAAGTCAGAATGGAGGTGTGAAGTCATAGAATGGAGGTGGGTGAAGTCATAGAATGGAATTGTGTGAAGTCATAGAATGGAGGTGTGTGAAGTCACAGAATGGAGATGTGTGACATCACAGAATGGAGGAGTGTGAACTCACAATGGAGGTGTGTAAAGTCACAGAATGGAGGTGTGTGAAGTCATAGAATGGAAGTGTGTGAAGTCTTAGAATGGAGGTGTGTGGAGTCACAGAATGGAGGGTATGAGGTCATAGAATGGAGGTGTGTGAAGTGACAGAATTGAGGTGTTTGAAGTCATATATTGGAGGTGTGTGAAGTAAATGGATGTGTGAAGTCATAGAATGGAGGTGTGTGAAATCATAGAATGAGGGTGTGTGAGGTCATAGAATGGAGGTGTGTGAAGTCACAGAATGGAGGTGTGTGAAGTCATAAAATGGAGGTGGGTGAAGTCATAGAAAGGAGGTGTGGGAAGTCATAGAATGGAGGAGTGTGAAGTCATAGAGTGGAGGTGAGTGAAGTCACATATTCGAGGTCTGTGAAGTCATAGAATGGAGGTGTGTGATGTCACAATGGAAGTGTGTGAAGTCATAGAATGGAGGTGTGTGAAGTCACAGAATGGAGGTGTGAGAAGTCAAAATGGAGGTGTGTGACGTCATAAAATGGAGGTGTGTGAAGTCATAGAATGGAGGTGTGTGAAATCATAGAATGGAGGTTTGTGAAGTCACAGAATGGAGGTGTGTGAACTCAGAATGGAGGTGTGTGAAGTCACAGAATGGAGGTGTGTGAAGTCATAGCGTGGAGGTATGTGAAATCATAGAATGGAAGTGTGTGAAGTCATAGAATGGAGGTGTGTGATTTCACAGAATTGAGGTGTTTGAAGTCATATATTAGAGGTTTGTGAAGTCAAAATGGATGTTTGAAGTCATAGAATGGAGGTGTGTGAAATCATAGAATGAAGGTGTGTGAGGTCATAGAATGGAGGTGCGTGAAGTCACAGAATGGAGGTGTGTGAAGTTATAAAAGGGAGGTGTGTGAAGTCATAGAATGGAAGTATGTGAAGTCACACAATGGAGGTGTGTGAAGTCACAGAATGGAGGTGTGTGAAGTCACAGAATGGAGGTGTGTGAACTCAGAATTTAGGTGTGTGAAGTCAAAGAATGGAGGTGTGTGAAGTCATAGAATGGAGGAGTGTGAAGTCATAGAGTGCAGGTGAGTGAAGTCACAGATTCGAGGTCTGTGAAGCCATAGAATGGAGGTGTGTGATGTCAGAATTGAGGTGTGCGAAGTCATAGAATAGAGGTGTGCGAAGTCAGAATGGAGGTGTGTAAAGTCATAGATGGAGTTGTGTGCAGTCATAGTATGGAGGTGTGTGAAATCATAGAATGGAGTTTTGTGAAGTCACAGAATTGAGCTGTGTGAATTCAGAATGGAGGTGTGTGAAGTAATAGAATGGAGGTGTGTGAAGTCAGAATGGAGGTGTGTGAACTCATAGAATGGAGGTGTGTGACGTCACAATGGAAGTGTGTGAAGTCATAGAATAGAGGTCTGTGAAGTCACAGAATGGAGGTGGGTGAAGTCACAGAATGGAGGTTTGTGAAGTCAGAGAATGGAGGTATGTGAAGTCAAATTGGAGGGGTGTGAAGTCGGAGAATGGAGGTGTGTGAAGTCACAGAATGGTGGTGGGTGAAGTCACAGAATGGAGGTGTGTGAAGTCATAGAATGGAAGTGTGTGAAGTCATAGAATTGACGTGTGTGAAGTCAGAATGGAGGTGTGTGAATTCACCGAATGGAGGTGTGTGAACTCCGAATGGAGGTGTGTGAAGTCACCAAATGGAGGTTTGCGAAGTTATAGAATGGAGGTGTGTGAAGACAAAATTGTGGTGTGTGAATTCATAGAAGGGAAGTGTGTGAACTAATAGAATGGAGGTGTGTGAAGTCGTGGAATGGAGGTGTGTGAAGTCAAAGAATGGAGGTGTGTGAAGTCAAACAATGGTGGTGTGTGAAGTCACAGAATGGAGGTGTGTGAAGTCACAGAATGGAAGTGTGTGAAGTCAAAACGGAGGTGTGTGAACTCAAAGAATGGTGGTGTGTGAAGTCACAGAATGGAGGTGTGTGAAATCAAAATGGTGGTGTGTGAAGTCACAAATGGAGGTGTGTGAAGTCACAGAATGTAGGTGTGTAAAGTCAAAATGGAGGTGTGTGAAGTCAAAGAATGGAGGTGTGTGAACTCATACAATGGAGGTGTGTGAAGTCATGGAATGGAGGTTTGTGAAGTCAAACATTGGAAGTGTGGGAAGTTACAGAAAGAAGATGCGTGAAGTCATAGAATGGAGGTGTGTGAAGTCAGAATGCAGGTGTGGGAAGTCATAGAATGGAGGTGTGTGAAGTCATAGAATGGAGGTGTGTGAAGTCATAGAATGGAAGTGTGTGAAGTCATAGAATGGAGGTGTGTGATGTCACAGAATGGAGGTGTGTGAAGTCAGAATGGAGGTGTGAAGTCATAGAATGGAGGTGGGTGAAGTCATAGAATGGAATTGTGTGAAGTCATAGAATGGAGGTGTGTGAAGTCACAGAATGGAGATGTGTGACATCACAGAATGGAGGAGTGTGAACTCACAATGGAGGTGTGTAAAGTCACAGAATGGAGGTGTGTGAAGTCATAGAATGGAAGTGTGTGAAGTCTTAGAATGGAGGTGTGTGGAGTCACAGAATGGAGGGTATGAGGTCATAGAATGGAGGTGTGTGAAGTGACAGAATTGAGGTGTTTGAAGTCATATGTTGGAGGTGTGTGAAGTAAATGGATGTGTGAAGTCATAGAATGGAGGTGTGTGAAATCATAGAATGAGGGTGTGTGAGGTCATAGAATGGAGGTGTGTGAAGTCACAGAATGGAGGTGTGTGAAGTCATAAAATGGAGGTGGGTGAAGTCATAGAAAGGAGGTGTGGGAAGTCATAGAATGGAGGAGTGTGAAGTCATAGAGTGGAGGTGAGTGAAGTCACATATTCGAGGTCTGTGAAGTCATAGAATGGAGGTGTGTGAAGTCAGAATGGAGGTGTGTGAAGTCATAGAATGGAGGTGTGTGAACTCATAGAATGGAGGTGTGTGATGTCACAATGGAAGTGTGTGAAGTTATAGAATGGAGGTGTGTGAAGTCACAGAATGGAAGTGTGAGAAGTCAAAATGGAGGTGTGTGACGTCATAAAATGGAGGTGTGTGAAGTCATAGAATGGAGGTGTGTGAAATCATAGAATGGAGGTTTGTGAAGTCACAGAATGGAGGTGTGTGAACTCAGATTGGAGGTGTGTGAAGTCATATATTAGAGGTTTGTGAAGTCAAAATGGATGTTTGAAGTCATAGAATGGAGGTGTGTGAAATCATAGAATGAGGGTGTGTGAGGTCATAGAATGGAGGTGCGTGAAGTCACAGAATGGAGGTGTGTGAAGTTATAAAAGGGAGGTGTGTGAAGTCATACAATGGAAGTGTGTGAAGTCACACAATGGAAGTGTGTGAAGTCACAGAATGGAGGTCTGTGAAGTCACAGAATGGAGGTGTGTGAACTCAGAATTTAGGTGTGTGAAGTCAAAGAATGGAGGTGTGTGAAGTCATAGAATGCAGGTGTGTGAAGTCATAGAATGGAGGTGTGTGAAGTCAGAATGGAGGTGTGTGAAGTCACAGAATTGAGGTGTGTGAACACAGAATGGAGGTGAGTGAAGTCAAAGAATGGAAGTGTGTGAAGTCATAGAATGGAGGTGTGTGAAGTCATAGAATGTATGTTTGTGAAGTAAGAATGAAGGTGTGTGAAGTCATAGAATGGAGGTGTGTGAAGTCACAGAATGGAGGTGTGTGAACTCATAGAATGGAGGTGTGTGAAGTCACACAATGGAGGTGTGTGAAGTCAATATGGAGGTATGAAATCATAGAATGGGGGTGGGTGAAGTCATAGAATGGAGGTGTGTGAAATCATAGAATGGAGTTGTGTGAAGTCACAGAATGGAGGTGTGTGACGTCACAGAATGGAGTTGTGTGAACTCAGAATGGAGGTGTGTAAAGTCACAGAATGGAGGTGTGTGAAGTCATAGAATGGAAGTGTGTGAAGTCATAGAATAGAGGTGTGTGGAGTCACAGAATGGAGGGTATGAAGTCATAGAATGGAGGTGTGTGAAGTCACAGAATTGAGGTGTTTGAAGTCCTATATTGGAGGTGTGTGAAGTCAAAATGGATGTGTGAAGTCATAGAATGGAGGTGTGTGAAATCATAGAATGATGGTGTGTGAGGTCATAGAATAGAGGTGTGTGAAGTCACAGAATTGAGGTGTGTGAACTCATAAAATGGAGGTGGGTGAAGTCATCGAAAGGAGGTGTGGGAAGTCATAGAATGGAGGAGTGTGAAGTCATATAGTGGAGGTGAATGAAGTCACATATTCGAGGTCTGTGAAGTCATAGAATGGAGGTGTGTGAAGTCAGAATGGAGGTGTGTGAAATCATAGAATGGAGGTGTGTGACTTCCTAAAATGGAGGTGTGTGAAGTCAAAGAATGGAGGTGTGTGAATTCGTAGAATGGAGGTTTGTGAAGTCAAAGAATGGAGGTCTGTGAACTCAGAATGGAGGTGTGTGAAATCATAGAATGGAGGTGTGTGACTTCCTAAAATGGAGGTGTGTGAAGTCAAAGAATGGAGGTGTGTGAAGTCAGAATGGAGGTGTGTGAAATCATAGAATGGAGGTGTGTGACTTCCTAAAATGGAGGTGTGTGAAGTCAAAGAATGGAGGTGTGTGAAGTCACAGAATGGAGGTGTGTGACGTCACAGAATGGAGGTGTGTGAACTCAGAATGGAGATGTGTAAAGTCACAGAATGGAGGTGTGTGAAGTCATAGAATGGAAGTGTGTGAAGTCATAGAATAGAGGTGTGTGGAGTCACAGAATGGAGGGTATGAAGTCATAGAATGGAGGTGTGTGAAGTCACAGAATTGAGGTGTTTGAAGTCATATATTGGAGGTGTATGAAGTCAAAATGGATGTGTGAAGTCATAGAATGGAGGTGTGTGAAATCATAGAATGATGGTGTGTGAGGTCATAGAATAGAGGTGTGTGAAGTCACAGAATTGAGGTGTGTGAACTCATAAAATGGAGGTGGGTGAAGTCATCGAAAGGAGGTGTGGGAAGTCATAGAATGGAGGAATGTGAAGTCATATAGTGGAGGTGAGTGAAGTCACATATTCGAGGTCTGTGAAGTCATAGAATGGAGGTGTGTGAAGTCAGAATGGAGGTGTGTGAAATCATAGAATGGAGGTGTGTGACGTGCTAAAATGGAGGTGTGTGAAGTCAAAGAATGGAGGTGTGTGAAATCATAGAATGGAGGTTTGTGAAGTCAAAGAATGGAGGTCTGTGAACTCAGAATGGAGGTGTGTGAAGTCACACAATGGAGGTGTGTGAAGTCACAGAATGTAGGTGTGTGAAGTCAAAATGGAGGTGTGTGAAGTCAAAGAATGGAGGTGTGTGAACTCATACAATGGAGGTGTGTGAAGTCATGGAATGGAGGTTTGTGAAGTCAAACATTGGAAGTGTGGGAAGTTACAGAAAGAAGATGCGTGAAGTCATAGAATGGAGGTGTGTGAAGTCAGAATGCAGGTGTGGGAAGTCATAGAATGGAGGTGTGTGAAGTCATAGAATGGAGGTGTGTGAAGTCATAGAATGGAAGTGTGTGAAGTCATAGAATGGAGGTGTGTGATGTCACAGAATGGAGGTGTGTGAAGTCAGAATGGAGGTGTGAAGTCATAGAATGGAGGTGGGTGAAGTCATAGAATGGAATTGTGTGAAGTCATAGAATGGAGGTGTGTGAAGTCACAGAATGGAGATGTGTGACATCACAGAATGGAGGAGTGTGAACTCACAATGGAGGTGTGTAAAGTCACAGAATGGAGGTGTGTGAAGTCATAGAATGGAAGTGTGTGAAGTCTTAGAATGGAGGTGTGTGGAGTCACAGAATGGAGGGTATGAGGTCATAGAATGGAGGTGTGTGAAGTGACAGAATTGAGGTGTTTGAAGTCATATATTGGAGGTGTGTGAAGTAAATGGATGTGTGAAGTCATAGAATGGAGGTGTGTGAAATCATAGAATGAGGGTGTGTGAGGTCATAGAATGGAGGTGTGTGAAGTCACAGAATGGAGGTGTGTGAAGTCATAAAATGGAGGTGGGTGAAGTCATAGAAAGGAGGTGTGGGAAGTCATAGAATGGAGGAGTGTGAAGTCATAGAGTGGAGGTGAGTGAAGTCACATATTCGAGGTCTGTGAAGTCATAGAATGGAGGTGTGTGATGTCACAATGGAAGTGTGTGAAGTCATAGAATGGAGGTGTGTGAAGTCACAGAATGGAGGTGTGAGAAGTCAAAATGGAGGTGTGTGACGTCATAAAATGGAGGTGTGTGAAGTCATAGAATGGAGGTGTGTGAAATCATAGAATGGAGGTTTGTGAAGTCACAGAATGGAGGTGTGTGAACTCAGAATGGAGGTGTGTGAAGTCACAGAATGGAGGTGTGTGAAGTCATAGCGTGGAGGTATGTGAAATCATAGAATGGAAGTGTGTGAAGTCATAGAATGGAGGTGTGTGAATTCACAGAATTGAGGTGTTTGAAGTCATATATTAGAGGTTTGTGAAGTCAAAATGGATGTTTGAAGTCATAGAATGGAGGTGTGTGAAATCATAGAATGAAGGTGTGTGAGGTCATAGAATGGAGGTGCGTGAAGTCACAGAATGGAGGTGTGTGAAGTTATAAAAGGGAGGTGTGTGAAGTCATAGAATGGAAGTATGTGAAGTCACACAATGGAGGTGTGTGAAGTCACAGAATGGAGGTGTGTGAAGTCACAGAATGGAGGTGTGTGAACTCAGAATTTAGGTGTGTGAAGTCAAAGAATGGAGGTGTGTGAAGTCATAGAATGGAGGAGTGTGAAGTCATAGAGTGCAGGTGAGTGAAGTCACAGATTCGAGGTCTGTGAAGCCATAGAATGGAGGTGTGTGATGTCAGAATTGAGGTGTGCGAAGTCATAGAATAGAGGTGTGCGAAGTCAGAATGGAGGTGTGTAAAGTCATAGATGGAGTTGTGTGCAGTCATAGTATGGAGGTGTGTGAAATCATAGAATGGAGTTTTGTGAAGTCACAGAATTGAGCTGTGTGAATTCAGAATGGAGGTGTGTGAAGTAATAGAATGGAGGTGTGTGAAGTCAGAATGGAGGTGTGTGAACTCATAGAATGGAGGTGTGTGACGTCACAATGGAAGTGTGTGAAGTCATAGAATAGAGGTCTGTGAAGTCACAGAATGGAGGTGGGTGAAGTCACAGAATGGAGGTTTGTGAAGTCAGAGAATGGAGGTATGTGAAGTCAAATTGGAGGGGTGTGAAGTCGGAGAATGGAGGTGTGTGAAGTCACAGAATGGTGGTGGGTGAAGTCACAGAATGGAGGTGTGTGAAGTCATAGAATGGAAGTGTGTGAAGTCATAGAATTGACGTGTGTGAAGTCAGAATGGAGGTGTGTGAATTCACCGAATGGAGGTGTGTGAACTCCGAATGGAGGTGTGTGAAGTCACCAAATGGAGGTTTGCGAAGTTATAGAATGGAGGTGTGTGAAGACAAAATTGTGGTGTGTGAATTCATAGAAGGGAAGTGTGTGAACTAATAGAATGGAGGTGTGTGAAGTCGTGGAATGGAGGTGTGTGAAGTCAAAGAATGGAGGTGTGTGAAGTCAAACAATGGTGGTGTGTGAAGTCACAGAATGGAGGTGTGTGAAGTCACAGAATGGAAGTGTGTGAAGTCAAAACGGAGGTGTGTGAACTCAAAGAATGGTGGTGTGTGAAGTCACAGAATGGAGGTGTGTGAAATCAAAATGGTGGTGTGTGAAGTCACAAATGGAGGTGTGTGAAGTCACAGAATGTAGGTGTGTAAAGTCAAAATGGAGGTGTGTGAAGTCAAAGAATGGAGGTGTGTGAACTCATACAATGGAGGTGTGTGAAGTCATGGAATGGAGGTTTGTGAAGTCAAACATTGGAAGTGTGGGAAGTTACAGAAAGAAGATGCGTGAAGTCATAGAATGGAGGTGTGTGAAGTCAGAATGCAGGTGTGGGAAGTCATAGAATGGAGGTGTGTGAAGTCATAGAATGGAGGTGTGTGAAGTCATAGAATGGAAGTGTGTGAAGTCATAGAATGGAGGTGTGTGATGTCACAGAATGGAGGTGTGTGAAGTCAGAATGGAGGTGTGAAGTCATAGAATGGAGGTGGGTGAAGTCATAGAATGGAATTGTGTGAAGTCATAGAATGGAGGTGTGTGAAGTCACAGAATGGAGATGTGTGACATCACAGAATGGAGGAGTGTGAACTCACAATGGAGGTGTGTAAAGTCACAGAATGGAGGTGTGTGAAGTCATAGAATGGAAGTGTGTGAAGTCTTAGAATGGAGGTGTGTGGAGTCACAGAATGGACGGTATGAGGTCATAGAATGGAGGTGTGTGAAGTGACAGAATTGAGGTGTTTGAAGTCATATGTTGGAGGTGTGTGAAGTAAATGGATGTGTGAAGTCATAGAATGGAGGTGTGTGAAATCATAGAATGAGGGTGTGTGAGGTCATAGAATGGAGGTGTGTGAAGTCACAGAATGGAGGTGTGTGAAGTCATAAAATGGAGGTGGGTGAAGTCATAGAAAGGAGGTGTGGGAAGTCATAGAATGGAGGAGTGTGAAGTCATAGAGTGGAGGTGAGTGAAGTCACATATTCGAGGTCTGTGAAGTCATAGAATGGAGGTGTGTGAAGTCAGAATGGAGGTGTGTGAAGTCATAGAATGGAGGTGTGTGAACTCATAGAATGGAGGTGTGTGATGTCACAATGGAAGTGTGTGAAGTTATAGAATGGAGGTGTGTGAAGTCACAGAATGGAAGTGTGAGAAGTCAAAATGGAGGTGTGTGACGTCATAAAATGGAGGTGTGTGAAGTCATAGAATGGAGGTGTGTGAAATCATAGAATGGAGGTTTGTGAAGTCACAGAATGGAGGTGTGTGAACTCAGATTGGAGGTGTGTGAAGTCATATATTAGAGGTTTGTGAAGTCAAAATGGATGTTTGAAGTCATAGAATGGAGGTGTGTGAAATCATAGAATGAGGGTGTGTGAGGTCATAGAATGGAGGTGCGTGAAGTCACAGAATGGAGGTGTGTGAAGTTATAAAAGGGAGGTGTGTGAAGTCATACAATGGAAGTGTGTGAAGTCACACAATGGAAGTGTGTGAAGTCACAGAATGGAGGTCTGTGAAGTCACAGAATGGAGGTGTGTGAACTCAGAATTTAGGTGTGTGAAGTCAAAGAATGGAGGTGTGTGAAGTCATAGAATGCAGGTGTGTGAAGTCATAGAATGGAGGTGTGTGAAGTCAGAATGGAGGTGTGTGAAGTCACAGAATTGAGGTGTGTGAACACAGAATGGAGGTGAGTGAAGTCAAAGAATGGAAGTGTGTGAAGTCATAGAATGGAGGTGTGTGAAGTCATAGAATGTATGTTTGTGAAGTAAGAATGAAGGTGTGTGAAGTCATAGAATGGAGGTGTGTGAAGTCACAGAATGGAGGTGTGTGAACTCATAGAATGGAGGTGTGTGAAGTCACACAATGGAGGTGTGTGAAGTCAATATGGAGGTATGAAATCATAGAATGGGGGTGGGTGAAGTCATAGAATGGAGGTGTGTGAAATCATAGAATGGAGTTGTGTGAAGTCACAGAATGGAGGTGTGTGACGTCACAGAATGGAGTTGTGTGAACTCAGAATGGAGGTGTGTAAAGTCACAGAATGGAGGTGTGTGAAGTCATAGAATGGAAGTGTGTGAAGTCATAGAATAGAGGTGTGTGGAGTCACAGAATGGAGGGTATGAAGTCATAGAATGGAGGTGTGTGAAGTCACAGAATTGAGGTGTTTGAAGTCCTATATTGGAGGTGTGTGAAGTCAAAATGGATGTGTGAAGTCATAGAATGGAGGTGTGTGAAATCATAGAATGATGGTGTGTGAGGTCATAGAATAGAGGTGTGTGAAGTCACAGAATTGAGGTGTGTGAACTCATAAAATGGAGGTGGGTGAAGTCATCGAAAGGAGGTGTGGGAAGTCATAGAATGGAGGAGTGTGAAGTCATATAGTGGAGGTGAATGAAGTCACATATTCGAGGTCTGTGAAGTCATAGAATGGAGGTGTGTGAAGTCAGAATGGAGGTGTGTGAAATCATAGAATGGAGGTGTGTGACTTCCTAAAATGTAGGTGTGTGAAGTCAAAGAATGGAGGTGTGTGAATTCGTAGAATGGAGGTTTGTGAAGTCAAAGAATGGAGGTCTGTGAACTCAGAATGGAGGTGTGTGAAGTCACAGAATGGAGGTGTGTGAAGTCACAGAATGTAGGTGTGTGAAGTCAAAATGGAGGTGTGTGAAGTCAAAGAATGGAGGTGTGTGAACTCATACAATGGAGGTGTGTGAAGTCATGGAATGGTGGTTTGTGAAGTCAAACATTGGAAGTGTGGGAAGTTAAAGAAAGAAGATGCGTGAAGTCATAGAATGGAGGTGTGTGAAGTCAGAATGCAGGTGTGGGAAGTCATAGAATGGAGGTGTGTGAAGTCATAGAATGGAGGTGTGTGAAGTCATAGAATGGAAGTGTGTGAAGTCATAGAATGGAGGTGTGTGATGTCACAGAATGGAGGTGTGTGAAGTCAGAATGGAGGTGTGAAGTCATAGAATGGAGGTGGGTGAAGTCATAGAATGGAATTGTGTGAAGTCATAGAATGGAGGTGTGTGAAGTCACAGAATGGAGATGTGTGACATCACAGAATGGAGGAGTGTGAACTCACAATGGAGGGGTGTAAAGTCACAGAATGGAGGTGTGTGAAGTCATAGAATGGAAGTGTGTGAAGTCTTAGAATGGAGGTGTGTGGAGTCACAGAATGGAGGGTATGAGGTCATAGAATGGAGGTGTGTGAAGTGACAGAATTGAGGTGTTTGAAGTCATATATTGGAGGTGTGTGAAGTAAATGGATGTGTGAAGTCATAGAATGGAGGTGTGTGAAATCATAGAATGAGGGTGTGTGAGGTCATAGAATGGAGGTGTGTGAAGTCACAGAATGGAGGTGTGTGAAGTCATAAAATGGAGGTGGGTGAAGTCATAGAAAGGAGGTGTGGGAAGTCATAGAATGGAGGAGTGTGAAGTCATAGAGTGGAGGTGAGTGAAGTCACATATTCGAGGTCTGTGAAGTCATAGAATGGAGGTGTGTGATGTCACAATGGAAGTGTGTGAAGTCATAGAATGGAGGTGTGTGAAGTCACAGAATGGAGGTGTGAGAAGTCAAAATGGAGGTGTGTGACGTCATAAAATGGAGGTGTGTGAAGTCATAGAATGGAGGTGTGTGAAATCATAGAATGGAGGTTTGTGAAGTCACAGAATGGAGGTGTGTGAACTCAGAATGGAGGTGTGTGAAGTCACAGAATGGAGGTGTGTGAAGTCATAGCGTGGAGGTATGTGAAATCATAGAATGGAAGTGTGTGAAGTCATAGAATGGAGGTGTGTGAATTCACAGAATTGAGGTGTTTGAAGTCATATATTAGAGGTTTGTGAAGTCAAAATGGATGTTTGAAGTCATAGAATGGAGGTGTGTGAAATCATAGAATGAGTGTGTGTGAGGTCATAGAATGGAGGTGCGTGAAGTCACAGAATGGAGGTGTGTGAAGTTATAAAAGGGAGGTGTGTGAAGTCATAGAATGGAAGTGTGTGAAGTCACACAATGGAGGTGTGTGAAGTCACAGAATGGAGGTGTGTGAAGTCACAGAATGGAGGTGTGTGAACTCAGAATTTAGGTGTGTGAAGTCAAAGAATGGAGGTGTGTGAAGTCATAGAATGCAGGTGTGTGAAGTCATAGAATGGAGGTGTGTGAAGTCAGAATGGAGGTGTGTGAAGTCACAGAATTAAGGTGTGTGAACACAGAATGGAGGTGTGTGAAGTCAAAGAATGGAAGTGTGTGAAGTCATAAAATGGAGGTGTGTGAAGTCATAGAATGTATGTTTGTGAAGTAAGAATGAAGGTGTGTGAAGTCATAGAATGGAGGTGTGTGAAGTCACAGAATGGAGGTGTGTGAAGTCATAGAATGGAGGTGTGTGAAGTCACACAATGGAGGTGTGTGAAGACAATATGGAGGTATGAAGTCATAGAATGGAGGTGTGTGAACTCAGAATGGAGGTGTGTAAAGTCACAGAATGGAGGTGTGTGAAGTCATAGAATGGAAGTGTGTGAAGTCATAGAATAGAGGTGTGTGGAGTCACAGAATGGAGGGTATGAAGTCATAGAATGGAGGTGTGTGAAGTCACAGAATTGAGGTGTTTGAAGTCATATATTGGAGGTGTGTGAAGTCAAAATGGATGGGTGAAGTCATAGAATGGAGGTGTGTGAAATCATAGAATGATGGTGTGTGAGGTCATAGAATAGAGGTGTGTGAAGTCACAGAATTGAGGTGTGTGAACTCATAAAATGGAGGTGGGTGAAGTCATCGAAAGGAGGTGTGGGAAGTCATAGAATGGAGGAGTGTGAAGTCATATAGTGGAGGTGAGTGAAGTCACATATTCGAGGTCTGTGAAGTCATAGAATGGAGGTGTGTGAAGTCAGAATGGAGGTGTGTGAAATCATAGAATGGAGGTGTGTGAACTCATAGAATGGAGGTGTGTGACGTCACAATGGAAGTGTGTGAAGTCATAGAATGGAGGTGTGTGAAGTCAAACAATGGTGGTGTGAGGACTCAAAATGGAGGTGTGTGACGTCCTAAAATGGAGGTGTGTGAAGTCATAGAATGGAGGTGTGTGAATTCATAGAATGGAGGTTTGTGAAGTCAAAGAATGGAGGTCTGTGAACTCAGAATGGAGGTGTGTGAAGTCACAGAATGGAGGTGTGTGAAGTCACAGAATGTAGGTGTGTGAAGTCAAAATGGAGGTGTGTGAAGTCAAAGAATGGAGGTGTGTGAACTCATACAATGGAGGTGTGTGAAGTCATGGAATGGAGGTTTGTGAAGTCAAACATTGGAAGTGTGGGAAGTTACAGAAAGAAGATGCGTGAAGTCATAGAATGGAGGTGTGTGAAGTCAGAATTCAGGTGTGGGAAGTCATAGAATGGAGGTGTGTGAAGTCATAGAATGGAGGTGTGTGAAGTCATAGAATGGAAGTGTGTGACGTCATAGAATGGAGGTGTGTGATGTCACAGAATGGAGGTGTGTGAAGTCAGAATGGAGGTGTGAAGTCATAGAATGGAGGTGGGTGAAGTCATAGAATGGAATTGTGTGAAGTCATAGAATGGAGGTGTGTGAAGTCACAGAATGGAGATGTGTGACATCACAGAATGGAGGAGTGTGAACTCACAATGGAGGCGTGTAAAGTCACAGAATGGAGGTGTGTGAAGTCATAGAATGGAAGTGTGTGAAGTCTTAGAATGGAGGTGTGTGGAGTCACAGAATGGAGGGTATGAGGTCATAGAATGGAGGTGTGTGAAGTGACAGAATTGAGGTGTTTGAAGTCATATGTTGGAGGTGTGTGAAGTAAATGGATGTGTGAAGTCATAGAGTGGAGGTGTGTGAAATCATAGAATGAGGGTGTGTGAGGTCATAGAATGGAGGTGTGTGAAGTCACAGAATGGAGGTGTGTGAAGTCATAAAATGGAGGTGGGTGAAGTCATAGAAAGGAGGTGTGGGAAGTCATAGAATGGAGGAGTGTGAAGTCATAGAGTGGAGGTGAGTGAAGTCACATATTCGAGGTCTGTGAAGTCATACAATGGAGGTGTGTGAAGTCAGAATGGAGGTGTGTGAAGTCATAGAATGGAGGTGTGTGAACTCATAGAATGGAGGTGTGTGATGTCACAATGGAAGTGTGTGAAGTCATAGAATGGAGGTGTGTGAAGTCACAGAATGGAGGTGTGAGAAGTCAAAATGGAGGTGTGTGACGTCATAAAATGGAGGTGTGTGAAGTCATAGAATGGAGGTGTGTGAAATCATAGAATGGAGGTTTGTGAAGTCACAGAATGGAGGTGTGTGAACTCAGAATGGAGGTGTGTGAAGTCACAGAATGGAGGTGTGTGAAGTCATAGCGTGGAGGTATGTGAAATCATAGAATGGAAGTGTGTGAAGTCATAGAATGGAGGTGTGTGAAATCATAGAATGAGGGTGTGTGAGGTCATAGAATGGAGGTGCGTGAAATCACAGAATGGAGGTGTGTGAAGTTATAAAAGGGAGGTGTGTGAAGTCATAAAATGGAAGTGTGTGAAGTCACACAATGGAGGTGTGTGAAGTCACAGAATGGAGGTGTGTGAACTCACAGAATGGAGGTGTGTGAACTCAGAATTTAGGTGTGTGAAGTCAAAGAATGGAGGTGTGTGAAGTCATAGAATGCAGGTGTGTGAAGTCATAGAATGGAGGTGTGTGAAGTCAGAATGGAGGTGTGTGAAGTCACAGAATTGAGGTGTGTGAACACAGAATGGAGGTGTGTGAAGTCAAAGAATGGAAGTGTGTGAAGTCATAGAATGGAGGTGTGTGAAGTCATAGAATGTATGTTTGTGAAGTAAGAATGAAGGTGTGTGAAGTCATAGAATGGAGGTGTGTGAAGTCACAGAATGGAGGTGTGTGAAGTCATAGAATGGAGGTGTGTGAAGTCACACAATGGAGGTGTGTGAAGTCAATATGGATGTATGAAGTCATAGAATGGAGGTGGGTGAAGTCATAGAATGGAGGTGTGTGAAATCATAGAATGTAGTTGTGTGAAGTCACAGAATGGAGGTGTGTGATGTCACAGAATGGAGGTGCGTGAACTCAGAATGGAGGTGTGTAAAGTCACAGAATGGAGGTGTGTGAAGTCATAGAATGGAAGTGTGTGAAGTCATAGAATAGAGGTGTGTGGAGTCCCAGAATGGAGGGTATGAAGTCATAGAATGGAGGTGTGTGAAGTCACAGAATTGAGGTGTTTGAAGTCATATATTGGAGGTGTGTGAAGTCAAAATGGATGGGTGAAGTCATAGAATGGAGGTGTGTGAAATCATAGAATGATGGTGTGTGAGGTCATAGAATAGAGGTGTGTGAAGTCACAGAATTGAGGTGTGTGAACTCATAAAATGGAGGTGGGTGAAGTCATCGAAAGGAGGTGTGGGAAGTCATAGAATGGAGGAGTGTTAAGTCATATAGTGGAGGTGAGTGAAGTCACATATTCGAGGTCTGTGAAGTCATAGAATGGAGGTGTGTGAAGTCAGAATGGAGGTATGTAAAGTCATAGACTAGAGGTGTGTGAACTCATAGAATGGAGGTGTGTGTCGTCACAATGGAAGTGTGTGAAGTCATAGAATGGAGGTGTGTGAAGTCACAGAATGGAGGTGTGAGGACTCAAAATGGAGGTGTATGACGTCCTAAAATGGAGGTGTGTGAAGTCATAGAATGGAGGTGTGTGAATTCATAGAATGGAGGTTTGTGAAGTCAAAGAATGGAGGTCTGTGAACTCAGAATGGAGGTGTGTGAAGTCACAGAATGGAGGTGTGTGAAGTCATAGCATGGAGGTATATGAAATCATAGAATGGAATTGTGTGAAGTCATAGAATGGAGGTGTGTGAAGTCACAGAATGTAGGTGTGTGAAGTCAAAATGGAGGTGTGTAAAGTCAAAGAATGGAGGTGTGTGAACTCATACAATGGAGGTGTGTGAAGTCATGGAATGGAGGTTTGTGAAGTCAAACATTGGAAGTGTGGGAAGTTACAGAAAGAAGATGCGTGAAGTCATAGAATGGAGGTGTGTGAAGTCAGAATGCAGGTGTGGGAAGTCATAGAATGGAGGTGTGTGAAGTCATAGAATGGAGGTGTGTGAAGTCATAGAATGGAAGTGTTTGAAGTCATAGAATGGAGGTGTGTGATGTCACAGAATGGAGGTGTGTGAAGTCAGAATGGAGGTGTGAAGTCATAGAATGGAGGTGGGTGCAGTCATAGAATGGAATTGTGTGAAGTCATAGAATGGAGGTGTGTGAAGTCACAGAATGGACGGGTATGAAGTCATATATTTTAGGTGTGTGAAGTCAAAATGGATGTGTGAAATCATAGAATGGAGGTGTGTGAAATCATAGAATGGAGGTGTGTGAAGTCAAACAAGGGTGGTGTGTGAAGTCATAGAATGGAGGTGTGTGAAGTCACAGAATTGAAGTGTGCAAAGTCAAAACGGAGGTGTGTGAAGTCAAAGAATGGAGGTGTGTGATGTCACAGAATGGAGGTGTGTGAAGTCATAGAATGGAAGAGTGTGAAATCATAGAAATGGGGTGTGTGAAGTCAGAATGGAGGTGTGTGAAGTCACCGAATGGTGGTGGGTGAACTCCGAATGGAGGTGTGTGAATTCACAGAATGGAGGTTTGCGAAGTCATAGAATGGAGGTTTGTGAAGACAAAATTGTGGTATGTGAACTCATAGAATGGATGTGTGTGAACTAATAGAATGGAGGTGTGTGAAGTCCTGGAATGGAGGTGTGTGAGGTCAAAGAATGGAGGTGTGTGAAGTCAAACAAGGGTGGTGTGCGAAGTCATAGAATGGAGGTGTGTGAAGTCACAGAATTGAAGTGTGCGAAGTCAAAACGGAGGTGTGTGAAGTCAAAGAATGGAGGTGTGTGAAGTCACAGAATGGAGGTGTGTGAAAACAAAATGGTGGTGTGTGAAGTCACAAATGGAGGTGTGTGAAGTCACAGAATGTAGGTGTGTGAAGTCAAAATGGAGGTGTGTGAAGTCACAGAATGGAGGTGTGTGAACTCATAGAATGGAGGTTTGTGAAGTCAAACATTGGAAGTGTGGGAAGTTTCAGAAAGCAGATGTGTGAAGTCCTAGAATGGAGGTGTGTGAAGTCAGAATGCCGGTGTGGGAAGTCATAGAATGGAGGTGTGTGAAGTCATAGAATGGAGGTGTGTGAAGTCATAGAATGGAACTGTGTGAAGTCATAGAATGGAAGTGTGTGAAGTCCTAGAATAGAGGTGTGTGAAGTCAGAATGCAGGTGTGGAAAGTCATAGAATGGAGGTGTGTGAAGTCATAGAATGGAGGTGTGTGAAGTCATAGAATGGAATTGTGTGAAGTCATAGAATGGAGGTGTGTGAAGTCACAGAATGGAGGTGTGGGAAGTCAGAGAATGGAGGTGTGTGATGTCACAGAATGGAGGTGTGTGAACTCAGAATGGAGGGGTGTAAAGTCACAGAATGTAGGTGTGTGATGTCATAGAATGGAAGTGTGTGAAGTCATAGAATGGAGGTGTGTGAGGTCACAGGATGGACGGTATGAAGTCATAGAATGGAGGTGTGTGAAGTTACAGAATTGAGGTGTTTGAAGTCATATATTGGAGGTGTGTGAATTAAAAATGGATGTGTGAAGTCATAGAATGGAGGTGTGTGAAGTCACACAATGGAGGAGTTTGAAGTCACCGAATGGAGGTTTGTGAAGTCATACAATGGAGGTGTGTGAAGTCATAGAATGGATGTTTCTGAAGAAAAATGAAGGTGTGTGAAGTCATAGAAAGGAGGTGTGTGAAGTCACAGAATGGAGGTGTGTGAAGTCAGAATGGAGGTGTGTAGTCATAGATTGGAGGTGGGTGAAGTCATAGAAAAAAGGTGTGGGAAGTCATAGAATGGAGGAGTATGAAGTCATAGAGTGCAGGTGAGTGAAGTCACAGATTCGAGGTCTGTGAAGTCATAGAATGGAGGTGTGTGAAGTCAGAATGGAGGTGTGTGAAGTCATAGATGGAGTTGTGTGAAGTCATAGTATGGAGGTGTGTGAAATCATAGAATGGAGTTTTGTGAAGTCACAGAATGGAGCTGTGTGAATTCAGAATGGAGGTGTGTGAAGTCATAGAATGGAGGTGTGTGAAGTCAGAATGGAGGTGTGTGAACTCATAGAATGGAGGTGTGTGAAGTCACAGAATGGAAGTGTGTGAAGTCATAGAATGGAGGTGTGTGAAGTCACAGAATGGAGGTGTGTGAAATCATAGAATGGAGGTATGTGAAGTCACAGAATGGAGGTGTGTAAAGTCATAGAATGGAGTTGTGTGAAGTTATAGAATGGATGTTTGTAATGTAACAATATAGGTGTGTGAAGTCATAGAATGGAGGTGTGTGACGTCAAAGAATGGAGGTGTACAAAGTCATAGAATGGAGCTGTGTGAAGTCAGAATGGAGGTGTGTGAAGTCACAGAATGGCGGTGTGTCAACTCAGAATTTAGGTGTGTGAAGTCAAAGAATGGAGGTGTGTGAAGTCATAGAATGCTGGTGTGTGAAGTCATAGAATGGAGGTGTGTGAAGTCAGAATGGAGGTGTGTGGAGTCACAGAATTGAGGTGTGTGAACACAGAATGGAGGTGTGTGAAGTCAAAGAATGGAAGTGTGTCAAGTCATAGAATGCAGGTTTGTGAAGTCATAGAATGGAGGTGTGTGAAGTCAGAATGGAGATGTGTGAAGTCACCGAATGGAGGTTTGTGAAGTCATAGAATGGAGGTGTGTGAAGTCGTAGAATGTATGTTTGTGAAGTAAGAATGAAGGTGTGTGAAGTCATAGAATGGAGGTGTGTGAAGTCACAGAATGGAGGTGTGTGAAGTCATAGAATGGAGGTGTGAGAAGTCATAGAATGGAGGTGTGTGAAGTCATATAATGGAGGTGTGTGAAGTCACAGAATGGAGGTGTGTGAAGTCAATATGGAGGTATGAAGTCATAGAATGGAGGTGGGTGAAGTCATAGAATGGAGGTGTGTGAAATCATAGAATGGAGTTGTGTGAAGTCACAGAATGGAGGTGTGTGACGTCACAGAATGGAGGTGTGTGAACTCAGAATGGAGGTGTGTAAAGTCACAGAATGGAGGTGTGTGAAGTCATAGAATGGAAGTGTGTGAAGTCATAGAATAGAGGTGTGTGGAGTCACAGAATGGAGGGTATGAAGTCATAGAATGGAGTTGTGTGAAGTCACAGAATTGAAGTGTTTGAAGTCATATATTGGAGGTGTGTGAACTCAAAATGGATGTGTGAAGTCATAGAATGGAGGTGTGTGAAATCATAGAATGATGGTGTGTGAGGTCATAGAATAGAGGTGTGTGAAGTCACAGAATGGAGGTGTGTGAACACATAAAATGGAGGTGGGTGAAGTCATCGAAAGGAGGTGTGGGAAGTCATAGAATGGAGGAGTGTGAAGTCATATAGTGGAGGTGAGTGGAGTCACATATTTGAGGTCTGTGAAGTCATAGAATGGAGGTGTGTGACGTCACAATGGAAGTGTGTCAAGTCATAGAATGGAGGTGTGTGAAGTCACAGAATGGAGGTGTGAGGAGTCAAAATGGAGGTGTGTGACGTCATAAAATGGAGGTGTGTGAAGTCATAGAATGGAGGTGTGTGAATTCATAGAATGGAGGTTTGTGAAGTCACAGAATGGAGGTCTGTGAACTCAGAATGGAGGTGTGTGAAGTCACAGAATGGAGGTGTGTGAACTCAGAATGGAGGTGTGTGAAGTCACAGAATGGAGGTTTGTGAAGTCATAGAATGGAGGTGTGTGAGGTCATAGAATGGATGTTTCTGAAGGAAAAATGAAGGTGTGTGAAGTCATAGAATGGAGGTGTGTGAAGTCACAGAATGGAGGTGTGTGAAGTCAGAATGGAGGTGGGTAGTCATAGATTGGAAGTGGGTGAAGTCATAGAAAGGAGGTGTGGGAAGTTATAGAATGGAGGAGTGTGAAGTCATAGAGTGCAGGTGAGTGAAGTCATAGATTCGAGGTTTGTGAAGTCAAAGAATACAGGTGTGTGATGTCAGAATTGAGGTGTGCGAAGTCATAGAATAGAGGTGTGTGAAGTCAGAATGGAGGTGTGTAAAGTCATAGATGGAGTTGTGTGAAGTCATAGTATGGAGGTGTGTGAAATCATAGAATGGAGTTTTGTGAAGTCACAGAATTGAGCTGTGTGAATTCAGAATGGAGGTGTGTGAAGTAATAGAATGGAGGTGTGTGAAGTCAGAATGGAGGTGTGTGAACTCATAGAATGGGGGTGTGTGACGTCACAATGGAAGTGTGTGAAGTCATAGAATGGAGGTGTGTGAAGTCACAGAATGGAGGTGTGTGAAGTCATAGAATGGAAGTGTGTGAAGTGATAGAATTGAGGTGTGTGAAGTTATAAAATGGAGGTTTGTAAAGTAAGAATGGAGGTGTGTGAAGTCATAAAATGGAGCTGTGTGAAGTCAGAATGGAGGTGTTTGAAGTCACAGAATGGAGGTATGTGAAGTCCCAGAATGGAGGTGTGTGAAGTCACAGAATGGAAGTGTGTGAAGTCATAGAATTGAGGTGTGTGAAGTCAGAATGGAGGTGTGTGGAGTCACCGAATGCAGGTGTGTAAACTCCGAATGGAGGTGTGTGAAGTCACAGAATGGAGGTTTGCGAAGTCCTAGAATGGAGGTGTGTGAAGGCAAAATTGTGCTGTGTGAACTCATAGAATGGATGTGTGTGAACTAATAGAATTGAGGTGTGTGAAATCGTGGAATGGAGGTGTGTGAAGTCAAAAAATGGAGGTGTGTGAAGTCAAACAATGGTGGTGTGTGAAGTCACAGAATGGAGGTGTGTGAAGTCACAGAATGGAGGTGTGTGAAGTCATAAAATGGAGGTCGGTGAAGTCATAGAAAGGAGGTGTTGGAAGTCATAGAATGGAGGAGTGTGAAGTCATAGAGTGGAGGTGAGTGAAGTCACATATTCGAGGTCTGTGAAGTCATAGAATGGAGGTGTGTGAAGTCAGAATGTTGGTGTGTGAAATCATAGAATGGAGGTGTGTGAACTCATAGAATGGAGGTGTGTGACGTCACAATGGAAGTGTGTGAAGTCATAGAATGGAGGTGTGTGAAGTCACAGAATGGAGGTGTGAGGACTCAAAATGGAGGTGTGTGACGTCCTAAAATGGACGTGTGTGAAGTCATACAATGGAGGTGTGTGAATTCATAGAATGGAGGTTTGTGAAGTCAAAGAATGGAGGTCTGTGAACTCAGAATGGAGGTGTGTGAAGTCACAGAATGGAGGTGTGTGAATTCATAGCATGGAGGTATGTGAAATCATAGAATGGAAGTGTGTGAAGTCATAGAATGGAGGTGTGTGAAGTCACAGAATTGAGGTGTTTGAAGTCATATAGTAGAGGTGTGTGAATTCAAAATGGATGTGTGAAGTCATAGATTGGAGGTGTGTGAAATCAT
The DNA here is from genome assembly GCA_024803745.1 of Megascapheus bottae. NCBI lineage: Eukaryota > Metazoa > Chordata > Mammalia > Rodentia > Geomyidae > Megascapheus > Megascapheus bottae. The sequence continues at coordinate 120,160 of JANJXV010000849.1, read as the reverse complement.
AGATTAAGGGTGTGTGAGGTCATAGAATGGAGGTGTGTGAAGTCACAGAATGGAGGTGTGTGAACTCAGAATGGAGGTGTGTGAACTCACAGAATGGAGGTTTGTGAAGTCATAGAATGGAGGTGTGTGAGGTCATAGAATGGATGTTTCTGAAGGAAAAATGAAGGTGTGTGAAGTCATAAAATGGAGGTGTGTGAAGTCACAGAATGGAGGTGTGTGAAGTCAGAATGGAGGTGTGTAGTCATAGATTGGAGGTGGGTGAAGTCATAGAAAGGAGGTGTGGGAAGTTATAGAATGGAGGAGTGTGAAGTCAAAGAGTGCAGGTGAGTGAAGTCACAGATTCGAGGTCTGTGAAGCCATAGAATGGAGGTGTGTGATGTCAGAATTGAGGTGTGCGAAGTCATAGAATAGAGGTGTGTGAAGTCAGAATGGAGGTGTAAAGTCATAGATGGAGTTGTGTGAAGTCATAGTATGGAGGTGTGTGAAATCATAGAATGGAGATTTGTGATGTCACAGAATTGAGCTGTGTGAATTCAGAATGGAGGTGTGTGAAGTAATAGAATGGAGGTGTGTGAAGACAGAATGGAGGTGTGTGAACTCATAGAATGGAGGTGTGTGACGTCACAATGGAAGTGTGTGAAATCATAGAATAGAGGTCTGTGAAGTCACAGAATGGAGGTGGGTGAAGTCACAGAATGGAGGTTTGTGAGGTCAGAGAATGGAGGTATGTGAAGTCAAATTGGAGGGGTGTGAAGTCGGAGAATGGAGGTGTGTGAAGTCACAGAATGGTGGTGGGTGAAGTCACAGAATGGAGGTGTGTGAAGTCACAGAATGGAGGTGTGTGAAGACAAAATTGTGGTGTGTGAACTCATAGAATGGATGGGTGTGAACTAATAGAATGGAGGTGTGTGAAGTCGTGGAATGGAGGTGTGTGAAGTCAAAGAATGGAGGTGTGTGAAGTCAAACAATGGTGGTATGTAAAGTCACAGAATGGAGGTGTGTGAAGTCACAGAATGGAAGTGTGTGAAGTCAAAACGGAGGTGTGTGAACTCAAAGAATGGAGGTGTGAGAAGTCACAGAATGGAGGTGTGTGAAATCAAAAGGGTGGTGTGTGAAGTCACAAATGGAGGTGTGTGAAGTCACAGAATGTAGGTGTGTGAAGTCAAAATGGAGGTGTGGCAACTCAAAGAATGGAGGTGTGTGAACTCATAGAATGGAGGTGTGTGAAGTCATGGAATGGAGGTTTGTGAAGTCAAACATTGGAAGTGTGGGAAGTTACAGAAAGAAGATGTGTGAAGTCATAGAATGGAGGTGTGTGAAGTCAGAATGCAGGTGTGGGAAGTCATAGAATGGAGGTGTGTGAAGTCATAGAATGGAGGTGTGTGAACTCGTAGATTGGAAGTGTGTGAAGTCATAGAATGGAGGTGTGTGATGTCACAGAATGGAGGTGTGTGAAGTCAGAATGGAGGTGTGAAGTCATAGAATGGAGGTGGGTGAAGTCATAGAATGGAATTTTGTGAAGTCATAGAATGGAGGTATGTGAAGTCACAGAATGGAGATGTGTGACATCACAGAATGGAGGAGTGTGAACTCATAATGGAGGTATGTAAAGTCACAGAATGGAGGTGTGTGAAGTCATAAAATGGAAGTGTGTGAAGTCATAGAATGGAGGTGTGTGGAGTCACAGAATGCAGGGTATGAGGTCATAGAACGGAGGTGTGTGAATGACAGAATTGAGGTGATTGAAGTCATATATTGGAGGTGTGTGAATTCAAAATGGATGTCTGAAGTCATAGAATGGAGGTGTGTGAAATCATAGATTAAGGGTGTGTGAGGTCATAGAATGGAGGTGTGTGAATTCACAGAATTGAGGTGTGTGAAGTCATAAAATGGAGATGGGTGAAGTCATAGAAAGGAGGTGTGCGAAGTCATAGAATGGAGGAGTGTGAAGTCATAGAGTGTAGGTGAGTGAAGTCACATATTCGAGGTCTGTGAAGTCATAGAATGGAGGTGTGTGAAGTCACAGATTGGAGGTGTGTGAAGTCAGAATGGAGGTGTGTAGTCATAGATTGGAGGTGGGTGAAGTCATAGAAAGGAGGTGTGGGAAGTTATAGAATGGAGGAGTGTGAAGTCAAAGAGTGCAGGTGAGTGAAGTCACAGATTGGAGGTCTGTGAAGCCATAGAATGGAGGTGTGTGATGTCAGAATTGAGGTGTGCGAAGTCATAGAATAGAGGTGTGTGAAGTCAGAATGGAGGTGTAAAGTCATAGATGGAGTTGTGTGAAGTCATAGTATGGAGGTGTGTGAAATCATAGAATGGAGATTTGTGATGTCACAGAATTGAGCTGTGTGAATTCAGAATGGAGGTGTGTGAAGTAATAGAATGGAGGTGTGTGAAGACAGAATGGAGGTGTGTGAACTCATAGAATGGAGGTGTGTGACGTCACAATGGAAGTGTGTGAAATCATAGAATAGAGGTCTGTGAAGTCACAGAATGGAGGTGGGTGAAGTCACAGAATGGAGGTTTGTGAGGTCAGAGAATGGAGGTATGTGAAGTCAAATTGGAGGGGTATGAAGTCGGAGAATGGAGGTGTGTGAAGTCACAGAATGGTGGTGGGTGAAGTCACAGAATGGAGGTGTGTGAAGTCACAGAATGGAGGTGTGTGAAGACAAAATTGTGGTGTGTGAACTCATAGAATGGATGGGTGTGAACTAATAGAATGGAGGTGTGTGAAGTCGTGGAATGGAGGTGTGTGAAGTCAAAGAATGGAGGTGTGTGAAGTCAAACAATGGTGGTATGTAAAGTCACAGAATGGAGGTGTGTGAAGTCACAGAATGGAAGTGTGTGAAGTCAAAACGGAGGTGTGTGAACTCAAAGAATGGAGGTGTGAGAAGTCACAGAATGGAGGTGTGTGAAATCAAAAGGGTGGTGTGTGAAGTCACAAATGGAGGTGTGTGAAGTCACAGAATGTAGGTGTGTGAAGTCAAAATGGAGGTGTGGCAACTCAAAGAATGGAGGTGTGTGAACTCATAGAATGGAGGTGTGTGAAGTCATGGAATGGAGGTTTGTGAAGTCAAACATTGGAAGTGTGGGAAGTTACAGAAAGAAGATGTGTGAAGTCATAGAATGGAGGTGTGTGAAGTCAGAATGCAGGTGTGGGAAGTCATAGAATGGAGGTGTGTGAAATCATAGAATGGAGGTGTGTGAAGTCGTAGATTGGAAGTGTGTGAAGTCATAGAATGGAGGTGTGTGATGTCACAGAATGGAGGTGTGTGAAGTCAGAATGGAGGTGTGAAGTCATAGAATGGAGGTGGGTGAAGTCATAGAATGGAATTTTGTGAAGTCATAGAATGGAGGTGTGTGAAGTCACAGAATGGAGATGTGTGACATCACAGAATGGAGGAGTGTGAACTCATAATGGAGGTATGTAAAGTCACAGAATGGAGGTGTGTGAAGTCATAAAATGGAAGTGTGTGAAGTCATAGAATGGAGGTGTGTGGAGTCACAGAATGCAGGGTATGAGGTCATAGAACGGAGGTGTGTGAATGACAGAATTGAGGTGATTGAAGTCATATATTGGAGGTGTGTGAATTCAAAATGGATGTCTGAAGTCATAGAATGGAGGTGTGTGAAATCATAGATTAAGGTTGTGTGAGGTCATAGAATGGAGGTGTGTGAATTCACAGAATTGAGGTGTGTGAAGTCATAAAATGGAGATGGGTGAAGTCATAGAAAGGAGGTGTGGGAAGTCATAGAATGGAGGAGTGTGAAGTCATAGAGTGTAGGTGAGTGAAGTCACATATTCGAGGTCTGTGAAGTCATAGAATGGAGGTGTGTGAAGTCACAGAATGGAGGTTTGCGAAGTCCTAGAATGTAGGTGTGTGAAGGCAAAATTGTGGTGTGTGAACTCATAGAATGGATGTGTGTGAACTAATAGAATGGAGGTGTGTGAAATCGTGGAATGGAGGTGTGTGAAGTTAAAGAATGGAGGTGTGTGAAGTCAAACAATGGTGGTGTCTGAAGTCACAGAATGGACGTGTGTGAAGTCACAGAATGGAAGTGTGTGAAGTCAAAACGGAGGTTTCTGAACTCAAAGAATGGAGGTGTGTGAAGTCACAGAATGGCGGTGTGTGAAATCAAAATGGTGGTGTGTGAAGTCACAAATGGAGGTGTGTGAAGTCACAGAATGTAGGTGTGTGAAGTCAAAATGGAGGTGTGTGAAGTCAAAGAATGGAGGTGTGTGAACTCATAGAATGGAGGTGTGTGAAGTCATGGAATGGAGGTTTGTGAAGTCAAATATTGGAAGTGTGGGAAGTTAAAGAAGGAAGATGTGTGAAGTCATAGAATGGCGGTGTGTGAAGTCAGAATGCAGGTGTGGGAAGTCATAGAATGGAGGTGTGTGAAGTCATATAATGGAGGTGTTTCAAGTCATAGAATGGAAGTCTGTGAAGTCATAGAATGGAGGTGTGTGATGTCACAGAATGGAGGTGTGTGAAGTCATAGAATGGAATTGTGTGAAGTCATAGAATGGAGGTGTGTGAAGTCATAGAATGGAAGTGTGTGAAGTCAGAGAATAGAGGTGTGTGAAGTCACAGAATGGAGGGTATGAAGTCATAGAATGGAGGTGTGTGAAGTCACAGAATTGAGGTGTTTGAAGTCATATATTGGAGGTGTGTGAAGTCAAAATGGATGTGTAATTTCATAGAATGGAGGTGTGTGAAACCATAGAATGAGGGTGTGTGAGGTCATATAATGGAGGTGTGTGAAGTCACAGAATGGAGGTGTGTGAAGTCATAAAATGGAGGTGGGTGAAGTCATCGAAAGGAGGTGTGGGAAGTCATAGAATGGAGGAGTGTGAAGTCATATAGTGGAGGTGAGTGAAGTCAGAATGGAGGTGTGTGAAACCATTGAATGGAGGTGTGTGAACTCATAGAATGGAGGTGTGTGACGTCACAATGGAAGTTTGTCAAGTCATAGAATGGAGGTGTGTGAAGTCACAGAATGGAGGTGTGAGGAGTCAAAATGGAGGTGTGTGACATCATAAAATGTAGGTGTGTGAAGTCATAGAATGGAGGTGTGTGAATTCATAGAATGGAGGTTTGTGAAGTCACAGAATGGAGGTCTGTGAACTCAGAATGGAGGTGTGTGAAGTCACAGAATGGAGGTGTGTGAATTCATAGCATGGAGGTATGTGAAATCATAGAATGGAAGTGTGTGAAGTCATAGAATGGAGGTGTGTGAAGTCACAGAATTGAGGTGTTTGAAGTCATATATTAGAGGTGTGTGAAGTCAAAATGGATGTGTGAAGTCATAGATTGGAGGTGTGTGAAATCATAGAATGAGGGTGTGTGAGGTCATAGAATGGAGGTGTGTGAAGTCATAGAATGGAATTGTGTGAAGTCATAGAATGGAGGTGTGTGAAATCATAGAATGAGGGTGTGTGAGGTCATAAAATGGAGGTGTGTGAAGTCACAGAATGGAGGTGTGTGAACTCATAAAATGGAGGTGTGTGACGTCACAATGGAAGTGTGTGAAATCATAGAATAGAAGTCTGTGAAGTCACAGAATGGAGGTGGGTGAAGTCAGAGAATGGAGGTTTGTGAAGTCAGAGAATGGAGGTATGTGAAGTCAAATTGGAGGGTTGTGAAGTCAGAGAATGGAGGTGTGTGAAGTCACAGAATGGTGGTGGGTGAAGTCACAGAATGGAGGTGTGTGAATTCATAGAATGGAAGTGTGTGAAGTCATAGAATTGAGGTGTGTGAAGTCAGAATGGAGGTGTGTGAAGTCACCGAATGGAGGTGTGTGAAGTCGTGGAATGGAAGTGTGTGAAGTCACCAAATGGAGGTTTGCGAAGTCATAGAATGGAGGTGTGTGAAGTCACAGAATGGAGGTGTGAGGAGTCAAAATGGAGGTGTGTGACGTCATAAAATGGAGGTGTGTGAAGTCATAGAATGGAGGTGTGTGAATTCATAGAATGGAGGTTTGTGAAGTCACAGAATGGAGGTCTGTGAACTCAGAATGGAGGTGTGTGAAGTCACAGAATGGAGGTGTGTGAACTCAGAATGGAGGTGTGTGAAGTCACAGAATGGAGGTTTGTGAAGTCATAGAATGGAGGTGTGTGAGGTCATAGAATGGATGTTTCTGAAGGAAAAATGAAGGTGTGTGAAGTCATAGAATGGAGGTGTGTGAAGTCACAGAATGGAGGTGTGTGAAGTCAGAATGGAGGTGGGTAGTCATAGATTGGAAGTGGGTGAAGTCATAGAAAGGAGGTGTGGGAAGTTATAGAATGGAGGAGTGTGAAGTCATAGAGTGCAGGTGAGTGAAGTCATAGATTCGAGGTTTGTGAAGTCAAAGAATACAGGTGTGTGATGTCAGAATTGAGGTGTGCGAAGTCATAGAATAGAGGTGTGTGAAGTCAGAATGGAGGTGTGTAAAGTCATAGATGGAGTTGTGTGAAGTCATAGTATGGAGGTGTGTGAAATCATAGAATGGAGTTTTGTGAAATCACAGAATTGAGCTGTGTGAATTCAGAATGGAGGTGTGTGAAGTAATAGAATGGAGGTGTGTGAAGTCAGAATGGAGGTGTGTGAACTCATAGAATGGGGGTGTGTGACGTCACAATGGAAGTGTGTGAAGTCATAGAATGGAGGTGTGTGAAGTCACAGAATGGAGGTGTGTGAAGTCATAGAATGGAAGTGTGTGAAGTGATAGAATTGAGGTGTGTGAAGTTAAGAAATGGAGGTTTGTAAAGTAAGAATGGAGGTGTGTGAAGTCATAAAATGGAGCTGTGTGAAGTCAGAATGGAGGTGTGTGAAGTCACAGAATGGAGGTATGTGAAGTCCCAGAATGGAGGTGTGTGAAGTCACAGAATGGAAGTGTGTGAAGTCATAGAATTGAGGTGTGTGAAGTCAGAATGGAGGTGTGTGGAGTCACGGAATGCAGGTGTGTAAACTCCGAATGGAGGTGTGTGAAGTCACAGAATGGAGGTGTGTGAAGTCATAGAATGGAAGTGTGTAAAGTCATAGAATGGAGGTGTGTGAGGTCACAGAATGGACGGTATGAAGTCATAGAATGGAGGTGTGTGAAGTTACAGAATTGAGGTGTTTGAAGTCATATATTGGAGGTGTGTGAATTCAAAATGGATGTGTGAAGTCATAGAATGGAGGTGTGTGAAATCATAGAGTGAGGGTGTGTGATGTCATAGAATGGAGGTGTGTGAAGTCACAGAATGGAGATGTGTGAAGTCATAAAATGGAGGTGTGTGAAGTCATAAATGGAAGTGTGTGAAGTCACACAATGGAGGAGTGTGAAGTCACCGAATGGAGGTTTGTGAAGTCATACAATGGAGGTGTGTGAAGTCATAGAATGGATGTTTCTGAAGTAAAAATGAAGGTGTGTGAAGTCATAGAATGGAGGTGTGTGAAGTCACAGAATGGAGTTGTGTGAAGTCAGAATGGAGGTTTGTAGTCATAGATTGGAGGTGGGTGAAGTCATAGAAAGAAGGTGTGGGAAGTCATAGAATGGAGGAGGATGAAGTCATAGAGTGCAGGTGAGTGAAGTCACAGATTCGAGGTCTGTGAAGTCATAGAATGGAGGTGTGTGAAGTCAGAATGGAGGTGTGTGAAGTCATAGATGGAGTTGTGTGAAGTCATAGTATGGAGGTGTGTGAAATCATAGAATGGAGTTTTGTGAAGTCACAGAATGGAGCTGTGTGAATTCAGAATGGAGGTGTGTGAAGTCATAGATTGGAGGTGTGTGAAGTCAGAATGGAGGTGTGTGAACTCATAGAATGGAGGTGTGTGAAGTCACAGAATGGAAGTGTGTGAAGTCATAGAATGGAGGTGTGTGAAGTCACAGAATGGAGGTGTGTGAAATCATAGAATGGAGGTATGTGAAGTCACAGAATTTAGGTGTGTAAAGTCATAGAATGGAGTTGTGTGAAGTTATAGAATGGATGTTTGTAATGTAACAATATAGGTGTGTGAAGTCATAGAATGGAGGTGTGTGACGTCAAAGAATGGAGGTGTACAAAGTCATAGAATGGAGCTGTGTGAAGTCAGAATGGAGGTGTGTGAAGTCACAGAATGGCGGTGTGTCAACTCAGAATTTAGGTGTGTGAAGTCAAAGAATGGAGGTGTGTGAAGTCATAGAATGCTGGTGTGTGAAGTCATAGAATGGAGGTGTGTGAAGTCAGAATGGAGGTGTGTGGAGTCACAGAATTGAGGTGTGTGAACACAGAATGGAGGTGTGTGAAGTCAAAGAATGGAAGTGTGTCAAGTCATAGAATGCAGGTTTGTGAAGTCATAGAATGGAGGTGTGTGAAGTCAGAATGGAGATGTGTGAAGTCACCGAATGGAGGTTTGTGAAGTCATAGAACGGAGGTGTGTGAAGTCATAGAATGTATGTTTGTGAAGTAAGAATGAAGGTGTGTGAAGTCATAGAATGGAGGTGTGTGAAGTCACAGAATGGAGGTGTGTGAAGTCATAGAATGGAGGTGTGAGAAGTCATAGAATGGAGGTGTGTGAAGTCATATAATGGAGGTGTGTGAAGTCACAGAATGGAGGTGTGTGAAGTCAATATGGAGGTATGAAGTCATAGAATGGAGGTGGGTGAAGTCATAGAATGGAGGTGTGTGAAATCATAGAATGGAGTTGTGTGAAGTCACAGAATGGAGGTGTGTGACGTCACAGAATGGAGGTGTGTGAACTCAGAATGGAGGTGTGTAAAGTCACAGAATGGAGGTGTGTGAAGTCATAGAATGGAAGTGTGTGAAGTCATAGAATAGAGGTGTGTGGAGTCACAGAATGGTGGGTATGAAGTCATAGAATGGAGTTGTGTGAAGTCACAGAATTGAAGTGTTTGAAGTCATATATTGGAGGTGTGTGAACTCAAAATGGATGTGTGAAGTCATAGAATGGAGGTGTGTGAAATCATAGAATGATGGTGTGTGAGGTCATAGAATAGAGGTGTGTGAAGTCACAGAATGGAGGTGTGTGAACACATAAAATGGAGGTGGGTGAAGTCATCGAAAGGAGGTGTGGGAAGTCATAGAATGGAGGAGTGTGAAGTCATATAGTGGAGGTGAGTGGAGTCACATATTTGAGGTCTGTGAAGTCATAGAATGGAGGTGTGTGACGTCACAATGGAAGTGTGTCAAGTCATAGAATGGAGGTGTGTGAAGTCACAGAATGGAGGTGTGAGGAGTCAAAATGGAGGTGTGTGACGTCATAAAATGGAGGTGTGTGAAGTCATAGAATGGAGGTGTGTGAATTCATAGAATGGAGGTTTGTGAAGTCACAGAATGGAGGTCTGTGAACTCAGAATGGAGGTGTGTGAAGTCACAGAATGGAGGTGTGTGAACTCAGAATGGAGGTGTGTGAAGTCACAGAATGGAGGTTTGTGAAGTCATAGAATGGAGGTGTGTGAGGTCATAGAATGGATGTTTCTGAAGGAAAAATGAAGGTGTGTGAAGTCATAGAATGGAGGTGTGTGAAGTCACAGAATGGAGGTGTGTGAAGTCAGAATGGAGGTGGGTAGGCATAGATTGGAAGTGGGTGAAGTCATAGAAAGGAGGTGTGGGAAGTTATAGAATGGAGGAGTGTGAAGTCATAGAGTGCAGGTGAGTGAAGTCATAGATTCGAGGTTTGTGAAGTCAAAGAATACAGGTGTGTGATGTCAGAATTGAGGTGTGCGAAGTCATAGAATAGAGGTGTGTGAAGTCAGAATGGAGGTGTGTAAAGTCATAGATGGAGTTGTGTGAAGTCATAGTATGGAGGTGTGTGAAATCATAGAATGGAGTTTTGTGAAGTCACAGAATTGAGCTGTGTGAATTCAGAATGGAGGTGTGTGAAGTAATAGAATGGAGGTGTGTGAAGTCAGAATGGAGGTGTGTGAACTCATAGAATGGGGGTGTGTGACGTCACAATGGAAGTGTGTGAAGTCATAGAATGGAGGTGTGTGAAGTCACAGAATGGAGGTGTGTGAAGTCATAGAATGGAAGTGTGTGAAGTGATAGAATTGAGGTGTGTGAAGTTATAAAATGGAGGTTTGTAAAGTAAGAATGGAGGTGTGTGAAGTCATAAAATGGAGCTGTGTGAAGTCAGAATGGAGGTGTGTGAAGTCACAGAATGGAGGTATGTGAAGTCCCAGAATGGAGGTGTGTGAAGTCACAGAATGGAAGTGTGTGAAGTCATAGAATTGAGGTGTGTGAAGTCAGAATGGAGGTGTGTGGAGTCACGGAATGCAGGTGTGTAAACTCCGAATGGAGGTGTGTGAAGTCACAGAATGGAGGTTTGCGAAGTCCTAGAATGGAGGTGTGTGAAGGCAAAATTGTGCTGTGTGAACTCATAGAATGGATGTGTGTGAACTAATAGAATGGAGGTGTGTGAAATCGTGGAATGGAGGTGTGTGAAGTCAAAGAATGGAGGTGTGTGAAGTCAAACAATGGTGGTGTGTGAAGTCACAGAATGGAGGTGTGTGAAGTCACAGAATGGAAGTGTGTGAAGTCAAAACGGAGGTGTGTGAACTCAAAGAATGGCGGTGTGTGAAGTCACAGAATGGAGGTGTGTGAAATCAAAATGGTGGTGTGTGAAGTCACAAATGGAGGTGTGTGAAGTCACAGAATGTAGGTGTGTGAAGTCAAAATGGAGGTGTGTGAAGTCAAAGAATGGAGGTGTGTGAACTCATACAATGGAGGTGTGTGAAGTCATGGAATGGAGGTTTGTGAAGTCAAACATTGGAAGTGTGGGAAGTTACAGAAAGAAGATGCGTGAAGTCATAGAATGGAGGTGTGTGAAGTCAGAATGCAGGTGTGGGAAGTCATAGGATGGAGGTGTGCGAAGTCATAGAATGGAGGTGTGTGAAGTCATAGAATGGAAGTGTGTGAAGTCATAGAATGGAGGTGTGTGATGTCACAGAATGGAGGTGTGTGAAGTCAGAATGGAGGTGTGAAGTCATAGAATGGAGGTGGGTGAAGTCATAGAATGGAATTGTGTGAAGTCATAGAATGGAGGTGTGTGAAGTCACAGAATGGAGATGTGTGACATCACAGAATGGAGGAGTGTGAACTCACAATGGAGGTGTGTAAAGTCACAGAATGGAGGTGTGTGAAGTCATAGAATGGAAGTGTGTGAAGTCTTAAAATGGAGGTGTGTGGAGTCACAGAATGGAGGGTATGAGGTCATAGAATGGAGGTGTGTGAAGTGACAGAATTGAGGTGTTTGAAGTTATATGTTGGAGGTGTGTGAAGTAAATGGATGTGTGAAGTCATAGAATGGAGGTGTGTGAAATCATAGAATGAGGGTGTGTGAGGTCATAGAATGGAGGTGTGTGAAGTCACAGAATGGAGGTGTGTGAAGTCATAAAATGGAGGTGAGTGACGTCACAATGGAAGTGTGTGAAATCATAGAATAGAGGTCTGTGAAGTCACAGAATGGAGGTGGGTGAAGTCAGAGAATGGAGGTTTGTGAAGTCAGAGAATGGAGGTATGTGAAGTCAAATTGGAGGGGTGTGAAGTCAGAGAATGGAGGTGTGTGAAGTCACAGAATGGTGGTGGGTGAAGTCACAGAATGGAGGTGTGTGAATTCATAGAATGGAAGTGTGTGAAGTCATAGAATTGAGGTGTGTGAAGTCAGAATGGAGGTGTGTGAAGTCACCGAATGGAGGTGTGTGAACTCCGAATGGAGGTGTGTGAAGTCACCAAATGGAGGTTTGCGAAGTCATAGAATGGAGGTGTGTGAAGACAAAATTGTGGTGTGTGAATTCATAGAATGGAAGTGTGTGAACTAATAGAATGGAGGTGAGTGAAGTCGTGGAATGGAGGTGTGTGATTTCAAAGAATGGAGGTGTGTGAAGTCAAACAATGGTGGTGTGGGAAGTCACAGAATGGAGGTGTGTGAAGTCACAGAATGGAAGTGTGTGAAGTCAAAACGGAGGTGTGTGAACTCAAAGAATGCGGTGTGTGAAGTCACAGAATGGAGGTGTGTGAAATCAAAATGGTGGTGTGTGAAGTCACAAATGGAGGTGTGTGAAGTCACAGAATGTAGGTGTGTGAAGTCAAAATGGAGGTGTGTGAAGTCAAAGAATGGAGGTGTGTGAACTCATACAATGGAGGTGTGGGAAGTCATGGAATGGAGGTTTGTGATGTCAAACATTGGAAGTGTGGGAAGTTACAGAAAGAAGATGCGTGAAGTCATAGAATGGAGGTGTGTGAAATCATAGAATGGAGGTGTGTGAAGTCATAGAATGGAAGTGTTTGAAGTCATAGAATGGAGGTGTGTGATGTCACAGAATGGAGGTGTGTGAAGTCAGGATGGAGGTGTGAAGTCATAGAATGGAGGTGGGTGAATTCATAGAATGGAATTGTGTGAAGTCATAGAATGGAGGTGTGTGAAGTCACAGAATGGAGATGTGTGACATCACAGAATGGAGGAGTGTGAACTCACAATGGAGGTGTGTAAAGTCACAGAATGGAGGTGTGTGAAGTCATAGAATGGAAGTGTGTGAAGTCTTAGAATGGAGGTGTGCGAGGTCACAGAATGCAGGGTATGAGGTCATAGAATGGAGGTGTGTGAAGTGACAGAATTGAGGTGTTTGAAGTTATATGTTGGAGGTGTGTGAAGTAAATGGATGTGTGAAGTCATAGAATGGAGGTGTGTGAAATCACAGAATGAGGGTGTGTGAGGTCATAGAATGGAGGTGTGTGAAGTCACAGAATGGAGGTGTGTGAAGTCATAAAATGGAGGTGGGTGAAGTCATAGAAAGGAGGTGTGGGAAGTCATAGAATGGAGGAGTGTGAAGTCATAGAGTGGAGGTGAGTGAAGTCACATATTCGAGGTCTGTGAAGTCATAGAATGGAGGTGTGTGAAGTCAGAATGTTGGTGTGTGAAATCATAGAATGGAGGTGTGTGAACTCATAGAATGGAGGTGTGTGACGTCACAATGGAAGTGTGTGAAGTCATAGAATGGAGGTGTGTGAAGTCACAGAATGGAGGTGTGAGGACTCAAAATGGAGGTGTGTGACGTCCTAAAATGGACGTGTGTGAAGTCATACAATGGAGGTGTGTGAATTCATAGAATGGAGGTTTGTGAAGTCAAAGAATGGAGGTCTGTGAACTCAGAATGGAGGTGTGTGAAGTCACAGAATGGAGGTGTGTGAATTCATAGCATGGAGGTATGTGAAATCATAGAATGGAAGTGTGTGAAGTCATAGAATGGAGGTGTGTGAAGTCACAGAATTGAGGTGTTTGAAGTCATATAGTAGAGGTGTGTGAATTCAAAATGGATGTGTGAAGTCATAGATTGGAGGTGTGTGAAATCATAGAATGAGGGTGTGTGAGGTCATAGAATGGAGGTGTGTGAAGTCACAGAATGGAGGTGTGTGAACTCAGAATGGAGGTGTGTGAACTCACAGAATGGAGGTTTGTGAAGTCATAGAATGGAGGTGTGTGAGGTCATAGAATGGATGTTTCTGAAGGAAAAATGAAGGTGTGTGAAGTCATAAAATGGAGGTGTGTGAAGTCACAGAATGGAGGTGTGTGAAGTCAGAATGGAGGTGTGTAGTCATAGATTGGAGGTGGGTGAAGTCATAGAAAGGAGGTGTGGGAAGTTATAGAATGGAGGAGTGTGAAGTCAAAGAGTGCAGGTGAGTGAAGTCACAGATTCGAGGTCTGTGAAGCCATAGAATGGAGGTGTGTGATGTCAGAATTGAGGTGTGCGAAGTCATAGAATAGAGGTGTGTGAAGTCAGAATGGAGGTGTAAAGTCATAGATGGAGTTGTGTGAAGTCATAGTATGGAGGTGTGTGAAATCATAGAATGGAGATTCGTGATGTCACAGAATTGAGCTGTGTGAATTCAGAATGGAGGTGTGTGAAGTAATAGAATGGAGGTGTGTGAAGACAGAATGGACGTGTGTGAACTCATAGAATGGAGGTGTGTGACGTCACAATGGAAGTGTGTGAAATCATAGAATAGAGGTCTGTGAAGTCACAGAATGGAGGTGGGTGAAGTCACAGAATGGAGGTTTGTGAAGTCAGAGAATGGAGGTATGTGAAGTCAAATTGGAGGGGTGTGAAGTCGGAGAATGGAGGTGTGTGAAGTCACAGAATGGTGGTGGGTGAAGTCACAGAATGGAGGTGTGTGAAGTCACAGAATGGAGGTGTGTGAAGACAAAATTGTGGTGTGTGAACTCATAGAATGGATGGGTGTGAACTAATAGAATGGAGGTGTGTGAAGTCGTGGAATGGAGGTGTGTGAAGTCAAAGAACGGAGGTGTGTGAAGTCAAACAATGGTGGTATGTAAAGTCACAGAATGGAGGTGTGTGAAGTCACAGAATGGAAGTGTGTGAAGTCAAAACGGAGGTGTGTGAACTCAAAGAATGGAGGTGTGAGAAGTCACAGAATGGAGGTGTGTGAAATCAAAAGGGTGGTGTGTGAAGTCACAAATGGAGGTGTGTGAAGTCACAGAATGTAGGTGTGTGAAGTCAAAATGGAGGTGTGGCAACTCAAAGAATGGAGGTGTGTGAACTCATAGAATGGAGGTGTGTGAAGTCATGGAATGGAGGTTTGTGAAGTCAAACATTGGAAGTGTGGGAAGTTACAGAAAGAAGATGTGTGAAGTCATAGAATGGAGGTGTGTGAAGTCAGAATGCAGGTGTGGGAAGTCATAGAATGGAGGTGTGTAGTCATAGATTGGAAGTGGGTGAAGTCATAGAAAGGAGGTGTGGGAAGTTATAGAATGGAGGAGTGTGAAGTCATAGAGTGCAGGTGAGTGAAGTCATAGATTCGAGGTTTGTGAAGTCAAAGAATACAGGTGTGTGATGTCAGAATTGAGGTGTGCGAAGTCATAGAATAGAGGTGTGTGAAGTCAGAATGGAGGTGTGTAAAGTCATAGATGGAGTTGTGTGAAGTCATAGTATGGAGGTGTGTGAAATCATAGAATGGAGTTTTGTGAAGTCACAGAATTGAGCTGTGTGAATTCAGAATGGAGGTGTGTGAAGTAATAGAATGGAGGTGTGTGAAGTCAGAATGGAGGTGTGTGAACTCATAGAATGGGGGTGTGTGACGTCACAATGGAAGTGTGTGAAGTCATAGAATGGAGGTGTGTGAAGTCACAGAATGGAGGTGTGTGAAGTCATAGAATGGAAGTGTGTGAAGTGATAGAATTGAGGTGTGTGAAGTTATAAAATGGAGGTTTGTAAAGTAAGAATGGAGGTGTGTGAAGTCATAAAATGGAGCTGTGTGAAGTCAGAATGGAGGTGTGTGAAGTCACAGAATGGAGGTATGTGAAGTCCCAGAATGGAGGTGTGTGAAGTCACAGAATGGAAGTGTGTGAAGTCATAGAATTGAGGTGTGTGAAGTCAGAATGGAGGTGTGTGGAGTCACCGAATGCAGGTGTGTAAACTCCGAATGGAGGTGTGTGAAGTCACAGAATGGAGGTTTGCGAAGTCCTAGAATGGAGGTGTGTGAAGGCAAAATTGTGCTGTGTGAACTCATAGAATGGATGTGTGTGAACTAATAGAATGGAGGTGTGTGAAATCGTGGAATGGAGGTGTGTGAAGTCAAAGAATGGAGGTGTGTGAAGTCAAACAATGGTGGTGTGTGAAGTCACAGAATGGAGGTGTGTGAAGTCACAGAATGGAAGTGTGTGAAGTCAAAACGGAGGTGTGTGAACTCAAAGAATGGCGGTGTGTGAAGTCACAGAATGGAGGTGTGTGAAATCAAAATGGTGGTGTGTGAAGTCACAAATGGAGGTGTGTGAAGTCACAGAATGTAGGTGTGTGAAGTCAAAATGGAGGTGTGTGAAGTCAAAGAATGGAGGTGTGTGAACTCATACAATGGAGGTGTGTGAAGTCATGGAATGGAGGTTTGTGAAGTCAAACATTGGAAGTGTGGGAAGTTACAGAAAGAAGATGCGTGAAGTCATAGAATGGAGGTGTGTGAAGTCAGAATGCAGGTGTGGGAAGTCATAGGATGGAGGTGTGCGAAGTCATAGAATGGAGGTGTGTGAAGTCATAGAATGGAAGTGTGTGAAGTCATAGAATGGAGGTGTGTGATGTCACAGAATGGAGGTGTGTGAAGTCAGAATGGAGGTGTGAAGTCATAGAATGGAGGTGGGTGAAGTCATAGAATGGAATTGTGTGAAGTCATAGAATGGAGGTGTGTGAAGTCACAGAATGGAGATGTGTGACATCACAGAATGGAGGAGTGTGAACTCACAATGGAGGTGTGTAAAGTCACAGAATGGAGGTGTGTGAAGTCATAGAATGGAAGTGTGTGAAGTCTTAAAATGGAGGTGTGTGGAGTCACAGAATGGAGGGTATGAGGTCATAGAATGGAGGTGTGTGAAGTGACAGAATTGAGGTGTTTGAAGTTATATGTTGGAGGTGTGTGAAGTAAATGGATGTGTGAAGTCATAGAATGGAGGTGTGTGAAATCATAGAATGAGGGTTGTGAGGTCATAGAATGGAGGTGTGTGAAGTCACAGAATGGAGGTGTGTGAAGTCATAAAATGGAGGTGAGTGACGTCACAATGGAAGTGTGTGAAATCATAGAATAGAGGTCTGTGAAGTCACAGAATGGAGGTGGGTGAAGTCAGAGAATGGAGGTTTGTGAAGTCAGAGAATGGAGGTATGTGAAGTCAAATTGGAGGGATGTGAAGTCAGAGAATGGAGGTGTGTGAAGTCACAGAATGGTGGTGGGTGAAGTCACAGAATGGAGGTGTGTGAATTCATAGAATGGAAGTGTGTGAAGTCATAGAATTGAGGTGTGTGAAGTCAGAATGGAGGTGTGTGAAGTCACCGAATGGAGGTGTGTGAAGTCGTGGAATGGAGGTGTGTGAAGTCACCAAATGGAGGTTTGCGAAGTCATAGAATGGAGGTGTGTGAAGACAAAATTGTGGTGTGTGAATTCATAGAATGGAAGTGTGTGAACTAATAGAATGGAGGTGAGTGAAGTCGTGGAATGGAGGTGTGTGATTTCAAAGAATGGAGGTGTGTGAAGTCAAACAATGGTGGTGTGGGAAGTCACAGAATGGAGGTGTGTGAAGTCACAGAATGGAAGTGTGTGAAGTCAAAACGGAGGTGTGTGAACTCAAAGAATGCGGTGTGTGAAGTCACAGAATGGAGGTGTGTGAAATCAAAATGGTGGTGTGTGAAGTCACAAATGGAGGTGTGTGAAGTCACAGAATGTAGGTGTGTGAAGTCAAAATGGAGGTGTGTGAAGTCAAAGAATGGAGGTGTGTGAACTCATACAATGGAGGTGTGGGAAGTCATGGAATGGAGGTTTGTGATGTCAAACATTGGAAGTGTGGGAAGTTACAGAAAGAAGATGCGTGAAGTCATAGAATGGAGGTGTGTGAAGTCATAGAATGGAGGTGTGTGAAGTCATAGAATGGAAGTGTTTGAAGTCATAGAATGGAGGTGTGTGATGTCACAGAATGGAGGTGTGTGAAGTCAGGATGGAGGTGTGAAGTCATAGAATGGAGGTGGGTGAATTCATAGAATGGAATTGTGTGAAGTCATAGAATGGAGGTGTGTGAAGTCACAGAATGGAGATGTGTGACATCACAGAATGGAGGAGTGTGAACTCACAATGGAGGTGTGTAAAGTCACAGAATGGAGGTGTGTGAAGTCATAGAATGGAAGTGTGTGAAGTCTTAGAATGGAGGTGTGCGAGGTCACAGAATGCAGGGTATGAGGTCATAGAATGGAGGTGTGTGAAGTGACAGAATTGAGGTGTTTGAAGTTATATGTTGGAGGTGTGTGAAGTAAATGGATGTGTGAAGTCATAGAATGGAGGTGTGTGAAATCACAGAATGAGGGTGTGTGAGGTCATAGAATGGAGGTGTGTGAAGTCACAGAATGGAGGTGTGTGAAGTCATAAAATGGAGGTGGGAGAAGTCATAGAAAGGAGGTGTGGGAAGTCATAGAATGGAGGAGTGTGAAGTCATAGAGTGGAGGTGAGTGAAGTCACATATTCGAGGTCTGTGAAGTCATAGAATGGAGGTGTGTGAAGTCAGAATGTTGGTGTGTGAAATCACAGAATGGAGGTGTGTGAACTCATAGAATGGAGGTGTGTGACGTCACAATGGAAGTGTGTGAAGTCATAGAATGGAGGTGTGTGAAGTCACAGAATGGAGGTGTGAGGACTCAAAATGGAGGTGTGTGACGTCCTAAAATGGACGTGTGTGAAGTCATACAATGGAGGTGTGTGAATTCATAGAATGGAGGTTTGTGAAGTCAAAGAATGGAGGTCTGTGAACTCAGAATGGAGGTGTGTGAAGTCACAGAATGGAGGTGTGTGAATTCATAGCATGGAGGTATGTGAAATCATAGAATGGAAGTGTGTGAAGTCATAGAATGGAGGTGTGTGAAGTCACAGAATTGAGGTGTTTGAAGTCATATAGTAGAGGTGTGTGAATTCAAAATGGATGTTTGAAGTCATAGATTGGAGGTGTGTGAAATCATAGAATGAGGGTGTGTGAGGTCATACAATGGAGGTGTGTGAAGTCACAGAATGGAGGTGTGTGAACTCAGAATGGAGGTGTGTGAACTCACAGAATGGAGGTTTGTGAAGTCATAGAATGGAGGTGTGTGAGGTCATAGAATGGATGTTTCTGAAGGAAAAATGAAGGTGTGTGAAGTCATAAAATGGAGGTGTGTGAAGTCACAGAATGGAGGTGTGTGAAGTCAGAATGGAGGTGTGTAGTCATAGATTGGAGGTGGGTGAAGTCATAGAAAGGAGGTGTGGGAAGTTATAGAATGGAGGACTGTGAAGTCAAAGAGTGCAGGTGAGTGAAGTCACAGATTCGAGGTCTGTGAAGCCATAGAATGGAGGTGTGTGATGTCAGAATTGAGGTGTGCGAAGTCATAGAATAGAGGTGTGTGAAGTCAGAATGGAGGTGTAAAGTCATAGATGGAGTTGTGTGAAGTCATAGTATGGAGGTGTGTGAAATCATAGAATGGAGATTCGTGATGTCACAGAATTGAGCTGTGTGAATTCAGAATGGAGGTGTGTGAAGTAATAGAATGGAGGTGTGTGAAGACAGAATGGACGTGTGTGAACTCATAGAATGGAGGTGTGTGACGTCACAATGGAAGTGTGTGAAATCATAGAATAGAGGTCTGTGAAGTCACAGAATGGAGGTGGGTGAAGTCACAGAATGGAGGTTTGTGAAGTCAGAGAATGGAGGTATGTGAAGTCAAATTGGAGGGGTGTGAAGTCGGAGAATGGAGGTGTGTGAAGTCACAGAATGGTGGTGGGTGAAGTCACAGAATGGAGGTGTGTGAAGTCACAGAATGGAGGTGTGTGAAGACAAAATTGTGGTGTGTGAACTCATAGAATGGATGGGTGTGAACTAATAGAATGGAGGTGTGTGAAGTCGTGGAATGGAGGTGTGTGAAGTCAAAGAACGGAGGTGTGTGAAGTCAAACAATGGTGGTATGTAAAGTCACAGAATGGAGGTGTGTGAAGTCACAGAATGGAAGTGTGTGAAGTCAAAACGGAGGTGTGTGAACTCAAAGAATGGAGGTGTGAGAAGTCACAGAATGGAGGTGTGTGAAATCAAAAGGGTGGTGTGTGAAGTCACAAATGGAGGTGTGTGAAGTCACAGAATGTAGGTGTGTGAAGTCAAAATGGAGGTGTGGCAACTCAAAGAATGGAGGTGTGTGAACTCATAGAATGGAGGTGTGTGAAGTCATGGAATGGAGGTTTGTGAAGTCAAACATTGGAAGTGTGGGAAGTTACAGAAAGAAGATGTGTGAAGTCATAGAATGGAGGTGTGTGAAGTCAGAATGCAGGTGTGGGAAGTCATAGAATGGAGGTGTGTGAAGTCATAGAATGGAAGTGTTTGAAGTCATAGAATGGAGGTGTGTGATGTCACAGAATGGAGGTGTGTGAAGTCAGGATGGAGGTGTGAAGTCATAGAATGGAGGTGGGTGAATTCATAGAATGGAATTGTGTGAAGTCATAGAATGGAGGTGTGTGAAGTCACAGAATGGAGATGTGTGACATCACAGAATGGAGGAGTGTGAACTCACAATGGAGGTGTGTAAAGTCACAGAATGGAAGTGTGTGAAGTCATAGAATGGAAGTGTGTGAAGTCTTAGAATGGAGGTGTGCGAAGTCACAGAATGGAGGGTATGAGGTCATAGAATGGAGGTGTGTGAAGTCACAGAATTGAGGTGTTTGAAGTTATATGTTGGAGGTGTGTGAAGTAAATGGATGTGTGAAGTCATAGAATGGAGGTGTGTGAAATCATAGAATGAGGGTGTGTGAGGTCATAGAATGGAGATGTGTGAAGTCACAGAATGGAGGTGTGTGAAGTCATAAAATGGAGGTCGGTGAAGTCATAGAAAGGAGGTGTTGGAAGTCATAGAATGGAGGAGTGTGAAGTCATAGAGTGGAGGTGAGTGAAGTCACATATTCGAGGTCTGTGAAGTCATAGAATGGAGGTGTGTGAAGTCAGAATGTTGGTGTGTGAAATCATAGAATGGAGGTGTGTGAACTCATAGAATGGAGGTGTGTGACGTCACAATGGAAGTGTGTGAAGTCATAGAATGGAGGTGTGTGAAGTCACAGAATGGAGGTGTGAGGACTCAAAATGGAGGTGTGTGACGTCCTAAAATGGACGTGTGTGAAGTCATACAATGGAGGTGTGTGAATTCATAGAATGGAGGTTTGTGAAGTCAAAGAATGGAGGTCTGTGAACTCAGAATGGAGGTGTGTGAAGTCACAGAATGGAGGTGTGTGAATTCATAGCATGGAGGTATGTGAAATCATAGAATGGAAGTGTGTGAAGTCATAGAATGGAGGTGTGTGAAGTCACAGAATTGAGGTGTTTGAAGTCATATAGTAGAGGTGTGTGAATTCAAAATGGATGTGTGAAGTCATAGATTGGAGGTGTGTGAAATCATAGATTAAGGGTGTGTGAGGTCATAGAATGGAGGTGTGTGAAGTCACAGAATGGAGGTGTGTGAACTCAGAATGGAGGTGTGTGAACTCACAGAATGGAGGTTTGTGAAGTCATAGAAAGGAGGTGTGTGAGGTCATAGAATGGATGTTTCTGAAGGAAAAATGAAGGTGTGTGAAGTCATAAAATGGAGGTGTGTGAAGTCACAGAATGGAGGTGTGTGAAGTCAGAATGGAGGTGTGTAGTCATAGATTGGAGGTGGGTGAAGTCATAGAAAGGAGGTGTGGGAAGTTATAGAATGGAGGAGTGTGAAGTCAAAGAGTGCAGGTGAGTGAAGTCACAGATTCGAGGTCTGTGAAGCCATAGAATGGAGGTGTGTGATGTCAGAATTGAGGTGTGCGAAGTCATAGAATAGAGGTGTGTGAAGTCAGAATGGAGGTGTAAAGTCATAGATGGAGTTGTGTGAAGTCATAGTATGGAGGTGTGTGAAATCATAGAATGGAGATTTGTGATGTCACAGAATTGAGCTGTGTGAATTCAGAATGGAGGTGTGTGAAGTAATAGAATGGAGGTGTGTGAAGACAGAATGGAGGTGTGTGAACTCATAGAATGGAGGTGTGTGACGTCACAATGGAAGTGTGTAAAATCATAGAATAGAGGTCTGTGAAGTCACAGAATGGAGGTGGGTGAAGTCACAGAATGGAGGTTTGTGAGGTCAGAGAATGGCGGTATGTGAAGTCAAATTGGAGGGGTGTGAAGTCGGAGAATGGAGGTGTGTGAAGTCACAGAATGGTGGTGGGTGAAGTCACAGAATGGAGGTGTGTGAAGTCACAGAATGGAGGTGTGTGAAGACAAAATTGTGGTGTGTGAACTCATAGAATGGATGGGTGTGAACTAATAGAATGGAGGTGTGTGAAGTCGTGGAATGGAGGTGTGTGAAGTCAAAGAATGGAGGTGTGTGAAGTCAAACAATGGTGGTATGTAAAGTCACAGAATGGAGGTGTGTGAAGTCACAGAATGGAAGTGTGTGAAGTCAAAACGGAGGTGTGTGAACTCAAAGAATGGAGGTGTGAGAAGTCACAGAATGGAGGTGTGTGAAATCAAAAGGGTGGTGTGTGAAGTCACAAATGGAGGTGTGTGAAGTCACAGAATGTAGGTGTGTGAAGTCAAAATGGAGGTGTGGCAACTCAAAGAATGGAGGTGTGTGAACTCATAGAATGGAGGTGTGTGAAGTCATGGAATGGAGGTTTGTGAAGTCAAACATTGGAAGTGTGGGAAGTTACAGAAAGAAGATGTGTGAAGTCATAGAATGGAGGTGTGTGAAGTCAGAATGCAGGTGTGGGAAGTCATAGAATGGAGGTGTGTGAAGTCATAGAATGGAGGTGTGTGAAGTCGTAGATTGGAAGTGTGTGAAGTCATAGAATGGAGGTGTGTGATGTCACAGAATGGAGGTGTGTGAAGTCAGAATGGAGGTGTGAAGTCATAGAATGGAGGTGGGTGAAGTCATAGAATGGAATTTTGTGAAGTCATAGAATGGAGGTGTGTGAAGTCACAGAATGGAGATGTGTGACATCACAGAATGGAGGAGTGTGAACTCATAATGGAGGTATGTAAAGTCACAGAATGGAGGTGTGTGAAGTCATAAAATGGAAGTGTGTGAAGTCATAGAATGGAGGTGTGTGGAGTCACAGAATGCAGGGTATGAGGTCATAGAACGGAGGTGTGTGAATGACAGAATTGAGGTGATTGAAGTCATATATTGGAGGTGTGTGAATTCAAAATGGATGTCTGAAGTCATAGAATGGAGGTGTGTGAAATCATAGATTAAGGGTGTGTGAGGTCATAGAATGGAGGTGTGTGAATTCACAGAATTGAGGTGTGTGAAGTCATAAAATGGAGATGGGTGAAGTCATAGAAAGGAGGTGTGCGAAGTCATAGAATGGAGGAGTGTGAAGTCATAGAGTGTAGGTGAGTGAAGTCACATATTCGAGGTCTGTGAAGTCATAGAATGGAGGTGTGTGAAGTCACAGAATGGAGGTGTGTGAAGTCAGAATGGAGGTGTGTGAACTCATAGAATGGAGGTGTGTGACGTCACAATGGAAGTGTGTGAAGTCATAGAATGGAGGTGTGTGAAGTCACAGAATGGAGGTGTGAGGACTCAAAATGGAGGTGTGTGACGTCCTAAAATGGACGTGTGTGAAGTCATACAATGGAGGTGTGTGAATTCATAGAATGGAGGTTTGTGAAGTCAAAGAATGGAGGTCTGTGAACTCAGAATGGAGGTGTGTGAAGTCACAGAATGGAGGTGTGTGAATTCATAGCATGGAGGTATGTGAAATCATAGAATGGAAGTGTGTGAAGTCATAGAATGGAGGTGTGTGAAGTCACAGAATTGAGGTGTTTGAAGTCATATAGTAGAGGTGTGTGAATTCAAAATGGATGTGTGAAGTCATAGATTGGAGGTGTGTGAAATCATAGATTAAGGGTGTGTGAGGTCATAGAATGGAGGTGTGTGAAGTCACAGAATGGAGGTGTGTGAACTCAGAATGGAGGTGTGTGAACTCACAGAATGGAGGTTTGTGAAGTCATAGAAAGGAGGTGTGTGAGGTCATAGAATGGATGTTTCTGAAGGAAAAATGAAGGTGTGTGAAGTCATAAAATGGAGGTGTGTGAAGTCACAGAATGGAGGTGTGTGAAGTCAGAATGGAGGTGTGTAGTCATAGATTGGAGGTGGGTGAAGTCATAGAAAGGAGGTGTGTGAGGTCATAGAATGGATGTTTCTGAAGGAAAAATGAAGGTGTGTGAAGTCACAGAATGGAGGTGTGTGAAGTCACAGAATGGAGGTGTGTGAAGTCGTGGAATGGAGGTGTGTGAAGTCAAAGAATGGAGGTGTGTGAAGTCAAACAATGGTGGTATGTAAAGTCACAGAATGGAGGTGTGTGAAGTCACAGAATGGAAGTGTGTGAAGTCAAAACGGAGGTGTGTGAACTCAAAGAATGGAGGTGTGAGAAGTCACAGAATGGAGGTGTGTGAAATCAAAAGGGTGGTGTGTGAAGTCACAAATGGAGGTGTGTGAAGTCACAGAATGTAGGTGTGTGAAGTCAAAATGGAGGTGTGGCAACTCAAAGAATGGAGGTGTGTGAACTCATAGAATGGAGGTGTGTGAAGTCATGGAATGGAGGTTTGTGAAGTCAAACATTGGAAGTGTGGGAAGTTACAGAAAGAAGATGTGTGAAGTCATAGAATGGAGGTGTGTGAAGTCAGAATGCAGGTGTGGGAAGTCATAGAATGGAGGTGTGTGAAGTCATAGAATGGAGGTGTGTGAAGTCGTAGATTGGAAGTGTGTGAAGTCATAGAATGGAGGTGTGTGATGTCACAGAATGGAGGTGTGTGAAGTCAGAATGGAGGTGTGAAGTCATAGAATGGAGGTGGGTGAAGTCATAGAATGGAATTTTGTGAAGTCATAGAATGGAGGTGTGTGAAGTCACAGAATGGAGATGTGTGACATCACAGAATGGAGGAGTGTGAACTCATAATGGAGGTATGTAAAGTCACAGAATGGAGGTGTGTGAAGTCATAAAATGGAAGTGTGTGAAGTCATAGAATGGAGGTGTGTGGAGTCACAGAATGCAGGGTATGAGGTCATAGAACGGAGGTGTGTGAATGACAGAATTGAGGTGATTGAAGTCACATATTGGAGGTGTGTGAATTCAAAATGGATGTCTGAAGTCATAGAATGGAGGTGTGTGAAATCATAGATTAAGGGTGTGTGAGGTCATAGAATGGAGGTGTGTGAATTCACAGAATTGAGGTGTGTGAAGTCATAAAATGGAGATGGGTGAAGTCATAGAAAGGAGGTGTGCGAAGTCATAGAATGGAGGAGTGTGAAGTCATAGAGTGTAGGTGAGTGAAGTCACATATTCGAGGTCTGTGAAGTCATAGAATGGAGGTGTGTGAAGTCACAGAATGGAGGTGTGTGAAGTCAGAATGGAGGTGTGTGAACTCATAGAATGGAGGTGTGTGACGTCACAATGGAAGTGTGTGAAGTCATAGAATGGAGGTGTGTCAAGTCACAGAATGGAGGTGTGAGGACTCAAAATGGAGGTGTGTGACGTCCTAAAATGGACGTGTGTGAAGTCATACAATGGAGGTGTGTGAATTCATAGAATGGAGGTTTGTGAAGTCAAAGAATGGAGGTCTGTGAACTCAGAATGGAGGTGTGTGAAGTCACAGAATGGAGGTGTGTGAATTCATAGCATGGAGGTATGTGAAATCATAGAATGGAAGTGTGTGAAGTCATAGAATGGAGGTGTGTGAAGTCACAGAATTGAGGTGTTTGAAGTCATATAGTAGAGGTGTGTGAATTCAAAATGGATGTGTGAAGTCATAGATTGGAGGTGTGTGAAATCATAGATTAAGGGTGTGTGAGGTCATAGAATGGAGGTGTGTGAAGTCACAGAATGGAGGTGTGTGAACTCAGAATGGAGGTGTGTGAACTCACAGAATGGAGGTTTGTGAAGTCATAGAAAGGAGGTGTGTGAGGTCATAGAATGGATGTTTCTGAAGGAAAAATGAAGGTGTGTGAAGTCATAAAATGGAGGTGTGTGAAGTCACAGAATGGAGGTGTGTGAAGTCAGAATGGAGGTGTGTAGTCATAGATTGGAGGTGGGTGAAGTCATAGAAAGGAGGTGTGGGAAGTTATAGAATGGAGGAGTGTGAAGTCAAAGAGTGCAGGTGAGTGAAGTCACAGATTCGAGGTCTGTGAAGCCATAGAATGGAGGTGTGTGATGTCAGAATTGAGGTGTGCGAAGTCATAGAATAGAGGTGTGTGAAGTCAGAATGGAGGTGTAAAGTCATAGATGGAGTTGTGTGAAGTCATAGTATGGAGGTGTGTGAAATCATAGAATGGAGATTTGTGATGTCACAGAATTGAGCTGTGTGAATTCAGAATGGAGGTGTGTGAAGTAATAGAATGGAGGTGTGTGAAGACAGAATGGAGGTGTGTGAACTCATAGAATGGAGGTGTGTGACGTCACAATGGAAGTGTGTGAAATCATAGAATAGAGGTCTGTGAAGTCACAGAATGGAGGTGGGTGAAGTCACAGAATGGAGGTTTGTGAGGTCAGAGAATGGAGGTATGTGAAGTCAAATTGGAGGGGTGTGAAGTCGGAGAATGGAGGTGTGTGAAGTCACAGAATGGTGGTGGGTGAAGTCACAGAATGGAGGTGTGTGAAGTCACAGAATGGAGGTGTGTGAAGACAAAATTGTGGTGTGTGAACTCATAGAATGGATGGGTGTGAACTAATAGAATGGAGGTGTGTGAAGTCGTGGAATGGAGGTGTGTGAAGTCAAAGAATGGAGGTGTGTGAAGTCAAACAATGGTGGTATGTAAAGTCACAGAATGGAGGTGTGTGAAGTCACAGAATGGAAGTGTGTGAAGTGAAAACGGAGGTGTGTGAACTCAAAGAATGGAGGTGTGAGAAGTCACAGAATGGAGGTGTGTGAAATCAAAAGGGTGGTGTGTGAAGTCACAAATGGAGGTGTGTGAAGTCACAGAATGTAGGTGTGTGAAGTCAAAATGGAGGTGTGGCAACTCAAAGAATGGAGGTGTGTGAACTCATAGAATGGAGGTGTGTGAAGTCATGGAATGGAGGTTTGTGAAGTCAAACATTGGAAGTGTGGGAAGTTACAGAAAGAAGATGTGTGAAGTCATAGAATGGAGGTGTGTGAAGTCAGAATGCAGGTGTGGGAAGTCATAGAATGGAGGTGTGTGAAGTCATAGAATGGAGGTGTGTGAAGTCGTAGATTGGAAGTGTGTGAAGTCATAGAATGGAGGTGTGTGATGTCACAGAATGGAGGTGTGTGAAGTCAGAATGGAGGTGTGAAGTCATAGAATGGAGGTGGGTGAAGTCATAGAATGGAATTTTGTGAAGTCATAGAATGGAGGTGTGTGAAGTCACAGAATGGAGATGTGTGACATCACAGAATGGAGGAGTGTGAACTCATAATGGAGGTATGTAAAGTCACAGAATGGAGGTGTGTGAAGTCATAAAATGGAAGTGTGTGAAGTCATAGAATGGAGGTGTGTGGAGTCACAGAATGCAGGGTATGAGGTCATAGAACGGAGGTGTGTGAATGACAGAATTGAGGTGATTGAAGTCATATATTGGAGGTGTGTGAATTCAAAATGGATGTCTGAAGTCATAGAATGGAGGTGTGTGAAATCATAGATTAAGGGTGTGTGAGGTCATAGAATGGAGGTGTGTGAATTCACAGAATTGAGGTGTGTGAAGTCATAAAATGGAGATGGGTGAAGTCATAGAAAGGAGGTGTGGGAAGTCATAGAATGGAGGAGTGTGTAGTCATAGAGTGTAGGTGAGTGAAGTCACATATTCGAGGTCTGTGAAGTCATAGAATGGAGGTGTGTGAAGTCACAGAATGGAGGTTTGCGAAGTCCTAGAATGTAGGTGTGTGAAGGCAAAATTGTGGTGTGTGAACTCATAGAATGGATGTGTGTGAACTAATAGAATGGAGGTGTGTGAAATCGTGGAATGGAGGTGTGTGAAGTTAAAGAATGGAGGTGTGTGAAGTCAAACAATGGTGGTGTCTGAAGTCACAGAATGGACGTGTGTGAAGTCACAGAATGGAAGTGTGTGAAGTCAAAACGGAGGTTTCTGAACTCAAAGAATGGAGGTGTGTGAAGTCACAGAATGGCGGTGTGTGAAATCAAAATGGTGGTGTGTGAAGTCACAAATGGAGGTGTGTGAAGTCACAGAATGTAGGTGTGTGAAGTCAAAATGGAGGTGTGTGAAGTCAAAGAATGGAGGTGTGTGAACTCATAGAATGGAGGTGTGTGAAGTCATGGAATGGAGGTTTGTGAAGTCAAATATTGGAAGTGTGGGAAGTTAAAGAAGGAAGATGTGTGAAGTCATAGAATGGCGGTGTGTGAAGTCAGAATGCAGGTGTGGGAAGTCATAGAATGGAGGTGTGTGAAGTCATATAATGGAGGTGTTTCAAGTCATAGAATGGAAGTCTGTGAAGTCATAGAATGGAGGTGTGTGATGTCACAGAATGGAGGTGTGTGAAGTCATAGAATGGAATTGTGTGAAGTCATAGAATGGAGGTGTGTGAAGTCACAGAATGGAAGTGTGTGAAGTCAGAGAATAGAGGTGTGTGAAGTCACAGAATGGAGGGTATGAAGTCATAGAATGGAGGTGTGTGAAGTCACAGAATTGAGGTGTTTGAAGTCATATATTGGAGGTGTGTGAAGTCAAAATGGATGTGTAATTTCATAGAATGGAGGTGTGTGAAACCATAGAATGAGGGTGTGTGAGGTCATATAATGGAGGTGTGTGAAGTCACAGAATGGAGGTGTGTGAAGTCATAAAATGGAGGTGGGTGAAGTCATCGAAAGGAGGTGTGGGAAGTCATAGAATGGAGGAGTGTGAAGTCATAGAGTGTAGGTGAGTGAAGTCACATATTCGAGGTCTGTGAAGTCATAGAATGGAGGTGTGTGAAGTCACAGAATGGAGGTTTGCGAAGTCCTAGAATGTAGGTGTGTGAAGGCAAAATTGTGGTGTGTGAACTCATAGAATGGATGTGTGTGAACTAATAGAATGGAGGTGTGTGAAATCGTGGAATGGAGGTGTGTGAAGTTAAAGAATGGAGGTGTGTGAAGTCAAACAATGGTGGTGTCTGAAGTCACAGAATGGACGTGTGTGAAGTCACAGAATGGAAGTGTGTGAAGTCAAAACGGAGGTTTCTGAACTCAAAGAATGGAGGTGTGTGAAGTCACAGAATGGCGGTGTGTGAAATCAAAATGGTGGTGTGTGAAGTCACAAATGGAGGTGTGTGAAGTCACAGAATGTAGGTGTCTGAAGTCAAAATGGAGGTGTGTGAAGTCAAAGAATGGAGGTGTGTGAACTCATAGAATGGAGGTGTGTGAAGTCATGGAATGGAGGTTTGTGAAGTCAAATATTGGAAGTGTGGGAAGTTAAAGAAGGAAGATGTGTGAAGTCATAGAATGGCGGTGTGTGAAGTCAGAATGCAGGTGTGGGAAGTCATAGAATGGAGGTGTGTGAAGTCATAGAATGGAGGTGTTTCAAGTCATAGAATGGAAGTCTGTGAAGTCATAGAATGGAGGTGTGTGATGTCACAGAATGGAGGTGTGTGAAGTCATAGAATGGAATTGTGTGAAGTCATAGAATGGAGGTGTGTGAAGTCATAGAATGGAAGTGTGTGAAGTCAGAGAATAGAGGTGTGTGAAGTCACAGAATGGAGGGTATGAAGTCATAGAATGGAGGTGTGTGAAGTCACAGAATTGAGGTGTTTGAAGTCATATATTGGAGGTGTGTGAAGTCAAAATGGATGTGTAATTTCATAGAATGGAGGTGTGTGAAACCATAGAATGAGGGTGTGTGAGGTCATATAATGGAGGTGTGTGAAGTCACAGAATGGAGGTGTGTGAAGTCATAAAATGGAGGTGGGTGAAGTCATCGAAAGGAGGTGTGGGAAGTCATAGAATGGAGGAGTGTGAAGTCATATAGTGTAGGTGAGTGAAGTCAGAATGGAGGTGTGAGAAACCATAGAATGGAGGTGTGTGAACTAATAGAATGGAGGTGTGTGACGTCACAGAATTGAGGTGTGAGGAGTCAAAATGGAGGTGTGTGACATCATAAAATGGAGGTGTGTGAAGTCATAGAATGGAGGTGTGTGAATTCATAGAATGGAGGTTTGTGAAGTCACAGAATGGAGGTCTGTGAACTCAGAATGGAGGTGTGTGAAGTCACAGAATGGAGGTGTGTGAATTCATAGCATGGAGGTATGTGAAATCATAGAATGGAAGTGTGTGAAGTCATAGAATGGAGGTGTGTGAAGTCACAGAATTGAGGTGTTTGAAGTCGTATATTAGAGGTGTGTGAAGTCAAAATGGATGTGTGAAGTCATAGATTGGAGGTGTGTGAAATCATAGAATGAGGGTGTGTGAGGTCATAGAATGGAGGTGTGTGAAGTCATAGAATGGAATTGTGTGAAGTCATAGAATGGAGGTGTGTGAAATCATAGAATGAGGGTGTGTGAGGTCATAAAATGGAGGTGTGTGAAGTCACAGAATGGAGGTGTGTGAACTCATAAAATGGAGGTGTGTGACGTCACAATGGAAGTGTGTGAAATCATAGAATAGAGGTCTGTGAAGTCACAGAATGGAGGTGGGTGAAGTCAGAGAATGGAGGTTTGTGAAGTCAGAGAATGGAGGTATGTGAAGTCAAATTGGAGGGTTGTGAAGTCAGAGAATGGAGGTGTGTGAAGTCACAGAATGGTGGTGGGTGAAGTCACAGAATGGAGGTGTGTGAATTCATAGAATGGAAGTGTGTGAAGTCATAGAATTGAGGTGTGTGAAGTCAGAATGGAGGTGTGTGAAGTCACCGAATGGAGGTGTGTGAAGTCGTGGAATGGAGGTGTGTGAAGTCACCAAATGGAGGTTTGCGAAGTCATAGAATGGAGGTGTGTGAAGACAAAATTGTGGTGTGTGAATTCATAGAATGGAAGTGTGTGAACTAATAGAATGGAGGTGAGTGAAGTCGTGGAATGGAGGTGTGTGATTTCAAAGAATGGAGGTGTGTGAAGTCAAACAATGGTGGTGTGGGAAGTCACAGAATGGAGGTGTGTGAAGTCACAGAATGGAAGTGTGTGAAGTCAAAACGGAGGTGTGTGAACTCAAAGAATGCGGTGTGTGAAGTCACAGAATGGAGGTGTGTGAAATCAAAATGGTGGTGTGTGAAGTCACAAATGGAGGTGTGTGAAGTCACAGAATGTAGGTGTGTGAAGTCAAAATGGAGGTGTGTGAAGTCAAAGAATGGAGGTGTGTGAACTCATACAATGGAGGTGTGTGAAGTCATGGAATGGAGGTTTGTGAAGTCAAACATTGCAAGTGTGGGAAGTTACAGAAAGAAGATGCGTGAAGTCATAGAATGGAGGTGTGTGAAGTCATACAATGGAGGTGTGTGAAGTCATAGAATGGAAGTGTTTGAAGTCATAGAATGGAGGTGTGTGATGTCACAGAATGGAGGTATGTGAAGTCAGGATGGAGGTGTGAAGTCATAGAATGGAGGTGGGTGAATTCATAGAATGGAATTGTGTGAAGTCATAGAATGGAGGTGTGTGAAGTCACAGAATGGAGATGTGTGACATCACAGAATGGAGGAGTGTGAACTCACAATGGAGGTGTGTAAAGTCACAGAATGGAGGTGTATGAAGTCATAGAATGGAAGTGTGTGAAGTCTTAGAATGGAGGTGTGCGGAGTCACAGAATGGAGGGTATGAGGTCATAGAATGGAGGTGTGTGAAGTCACAGAATTGAGGTGTTTGAAGTTATATGTTGGAGGTGTGTGAAGTAAATGGATGTGTGAAGTCATAGAATGGAGGTGTGTGAAATCATAGAATGAGGGTGTGTGAGGTCATAGAATGGAGGTGTGTGAAGTCACAGAATGGAGGTGTGTGAAGTCATAAAATGGAGGTGGGTGAAGTCATAGAAAGGAGGTGTGGGAAGTCATAGA
Organism: Megascapheus bottae; assembly: GCA_024803745.1. Classification (NCBI taxonomy): domain Eukaryota; kingdom Metazoa; phylum Chordata; class Mammalia; order Rodentia; family Geomyidae; genus Megascapheus; species Megascapheus bottae. Next base: position 88,698 of record JANJXV010000849.1, on the reverse strand, counting down.
ATGGAGGAGTGTGAAGTCATAGAGTGGAGGTGAGTGAAGTCACATATTTGAGGTCTGTGAAGTCATAGAATGGAGGTGTGTGAAGTCAGAATGTTGGTGTGTGAAATCATAGAATGGAGGTGTGTGAACTCATAGAATGGAGGTGTGTGACGTCACAATGGAAGTGTGTGAAGTCATAGAATGGAGGTGTGTGAAGTCACAGAATGGAGGTGTGAGGACTCAAAATGGAGGTGTGTGACGTCCTAAAATGCAGGTGTGTGAAGTCATACAATGGAGGTGTGTGAATTCATAGAATGGAGGTTTGTGAAGTCAAAGAATGGAGGTCTGTGAACTCAGAATGGAGGTGTGTGAAGTCACAGAATGGAGGTGTGTGAATTCATAGCATGGAGGTATGTGAAATCATAGAATGGAAGTGTGTGAAGTCATAGAATGGAGGTGTGTGAAGTCACAGAATTGAGGTGTTTGAAGTCATATAGTAGAGGTGTGTGAATTCAAAATGGATGTGTGAAGTCATAGATTGGAGGTGTGTGAAATCATAGAATGAGGGTGTGTGAGGTCATAGAATGGAGGTGTGTGAAGTCACAGAATGGAGGTGTGTGAACTCAGAATGGAGGTGTGTGAACTCACAGAATGGAGGTTTGTGAAGTCATAGAATGGAGGTGTGTGAGGTCATAGAATGGATGTTTCTGAAGGAAAAATGAAGGTGTGTGAAGTCATAAAATGGAGGTGTGTGAAGTCACAGAATGGAGGTGTGTGAAGTCAGAATGGAGGTGTGTAGTCATAGATTGGAGGTGGGTGAAGTCATAGAAAGGAGGTGTGGGAAGTTATAGAATGGAGGACTGTGAAGTCAAAGAGTGCAGGTGAGTGAAGTCACAGATTCGAGGTCTGTGAAGCCATAGAATGGAGGTGTGTGATGTCAGAATTCAGGTGTGCGAAGTCATAGAATAGAGGTGTGTGAAGTCAGAATGGAGGTGTAAAGTCATAGATGGAGTTGTGTGAAGTCATAGTATGGAGGTGTGTGAAATCATAGAATGGAGTTTTGTGAAGTCACAGAATTGAGCTGTGTGAATTCAGAATGGAGGTGTGTGAAGTAATAGAATGGAGGTGTGTGAAGTCAGAATGGAGGTGTGTGAACTCAAATAATGGAGGTGTGTGACGTCACAATGGAAGTGTGTGAAATCATAGAATAGAGGTCTGTGAAGTCACAGAATGGAGGTGGGTGAAGTCACAGAATGGAGGTTTGTGAAGTCAGAGAATGGAGGTATGTGAAGTCAAATTGGAGGGGTGTGAAGTCGGAGAATGGAGGTGTGTGAAGTCACAGAATGGTGGTGGGTGAAGTCACAGAATGGAGGTGTGTGAAGTCACAGAATGGAGGTGTGTGAAGACAAAATTGTGGTGTGTGAACTCATAGAATGGATGGGTGTGAACTAATAGAATGGAGGTGTGTGAAGTCGTGGAATGGAGGTGTGTGAAGTCAAAGAATGGAGGTGCGTGAAGTCAAACAATGGTGGTATGTAAAGTCACAGAATGGAGGTGTGTGAAGTCACAGAATGGAAGTGTGTGAAGTCAAAACGGAGGTGTGTGAACTCAAAGAATGGAGGTGTGAGAAGTCACAGAATGGAGGTGTGTGAAATCAAAAGGGTGGTGTGTGAAGTCACAATGGAGGTGTGTGAAGTCACAGAATGTAGGTGTGTGAAGTCAAAATGGAGGTGTGGGAACTCAAAGAATGGAGGTGTGTGAACTCATAGAATGGAGGTGTGTGAAGTCATGGAATGGAGGTTTGTGAAGTCAAACATTGGAAGTGTGGGAAGTTACAGAAAGAAGATGTGTGAAGTCATAGAATGGAGGTGTGTGAAGTCAGAATGCAGGTGTGGAAAGTCATAGAATGGAGGTGTGTGAAGTCATAGAATGGAGGTGTGTGAAGTCGTACATTGGAAGTGTGTGAAGTCATAGAATGGAGGTGTGTGATGTCACAGAATGGAGGTGTGTGAAGTCAGAATGGAGGTGTGAAGTCATAGAATGGAGGTGGGTGAAGTCATAGAATGGAATTGTGTGAAGTCATAGAATGGAGGTGTGTGAAGTCACAGAATGGAGATGTGTGACATCACAGAATGGAGGAGTGTGAACTCATAATGGAGGTATGTAAAGTCACAGAATGGACGTGTGTGAAGTCATAAAATGGAAGTGTGTGAAGTCATAGAATGGAGGTGTGTGGAGTCACAGAATGCAGGGTATGAGGTCATAGAATGGAGGTGTGTGAATGACAGAATTGAGGTGATTGAAGTCATATATTGGAGGTGTGTGAATTCAAAATGGATGTCTGAAGTCATAGAATGGAGGTGTGTGAAATCATAGATTAAGGGTGTGTGAGGTCATAGAATGGAGGTGTGTGAATTCACAGAATTGAGGTGTGTGAAGTCATAAAATGGAGATGGGTGAAGTCATAGAAAGGAGGTGTGGGAAGTCATAGAATGGAGGAGTGTGAAGTCATAGAGTGTAGGTGAGTGAAGTCACATATTCGAGGTCTGTGAAGTCATAGAATGGAGGTGTGTGAAGTCACAGAATGGAGGTTTGCGAAGTCCTAGAATGTAGGTGTGTGAAGGCAAAATTGTGGTGTGTGAACTCATAGAATGGATGTGTGTGAACTAATAGAATGGAGGTGTGTGAAATCGTGGAATGGAGGTGTGTGAAGTTAAAGAATGGAGGTGTGTGAAGTCAAACAATGGTGGTGTCTGAAGTCACAGAATGGACGTGTGTGAAGTCACAGAATGGAAGTGTGTGAAGTCAAAACGGAGGTTTCTGAACTCAAAGAATGGAGGTGTGTGAAGTCACAGAATGGCGGTGTGTGAAATCAAAATGGTGGTGTGTGAAGTCACAAATGGAGGTGTGTGAAGTCACAGAATGTAGGTGTCTGAAGTCAAAATGGAGGTGTGTGAAGTCAAAGAATGGAGGTGTGTGAACTCATAGAATGGAGGTGTGTGAAGTCATGGAATGGAGGTTTGTGAAGTCAAATATTGGAAGTGTGGGAAGTTAAAGAAGGAAGATGTGTGAAGTCATAGAATGGCGGTGTGTGAAGTCAGAATGCAGGTGTGGGAAGTCATAGAATGGAGGTGTGTGAAGTCATAGAATGGAGGTGTTTCAAGTCATAGAATGGAAGTCTGTGAAGTCATAGAATGGAGGTGTGTGATGTCACAGAATGGAGGTGTGTGAAGTCATAGAATGGAATTGTGTGAAGTCATAGAATGGAGGTGTGTGAAGTCACAGAATGGAAGTGTGTGAAGTCAGAGAATAGAGGTGTGTGAAGTCACAGAATGGAGGGTATGAAGTCATAGAATGGAGGTGTGTGAAGTCACAGAATTGAGGTGTTTGAAGTCATATATTGGAGGTGTGTGAAGTCAAAATGGATGTGTAATTTCATAGAATGGAGGTGTGTGAAACCATAGAATGAGGGTGTGTGAGGTCATATAATGGAGGTGTGTGAAGTCACAGAATGGAGGTGTGTGAAGTCATAAAATGGAGGTGGGTGAAGTCATCGAAAGGAGGTGTGGGAAGTCATAGAATGGAGGAGTGTGAAGTCATAGAGTGTAGGTGAGTGAAGTCACATATTCGAGGTCTGTGAAGTCATAGAATGGAGGTGTGTGAAGTCACAGAATGGAGGTTTGCGAAGTCCTAGAATGTAGGTGTGTGAAGGCAAAATTGTGGTGTGTGAACTCATAGAATGGATGTGTGTGAACTAATAGAATGGAGGTGTGTGAAATCGTGGAATGGAGGTGTGTGAAGTTAAAGAATGGAGGTGTGTGAAGTCAAACAATGGTGGTGTCTGAAGTCACAGAATGGACGTGTGTGAAGTCACAGAATGGAAGTGTGTGAAGTCAAAACGGAGGTTTCTGAACTCAAAGAATGGAGGTGTGTGAAGTCACAGAATGGCGGTGTGTGAAATCAAAATGGTGGTGTGTGAAGTCACAAATGGAGGTGTGTGAAGTCACAGAATGTAGGTGTGTGAAGTCAAAATGGAGGTGTGTGAAGTCAAAGAATGGAGGTGTGTGAACTCATAGAATGGAGGTGTGTGAAGTCATGGAATGGAGGTTTGTGAAGTCAAATATTGGAAGTGTGGGAAGTTAAAGAAGGAAGATGTGTGAAGTCATAGAATGGCGGTGTGTGAAGTCAGAATGCAGGTGTGGGAAGTCATAGAATGGAGGTGTGTGAAGTCATAGAATGGAGGTGTTTCAAGTCATAGAATGGAAGTCTGTGAAGTCATAGAATGGAGGTGTGTGATGTCACAGAATGGAGGTGTGTGAAGTCATAGAATGGAATTGTGTGAAGTCATAGAATGGAGGTGTGTGAAGTCATAGAATGGAAGTGTGTGAAGTCAGAGAATAGAGGTGTGTGAAGTCACAGAATGGAGGGTATGAAGTCATAGAATGGAGGTGTGTGAAGTCACAGAATTGAGGTGTTTGAAGTCATATATTGGAGGTGTGTGAAGTCAAAATGGATGTGTAATTTCATAGAATGGAGGTGTGTGAAACCATAGAATGAGGGTGTGTGAGGTCATATAATGGAGGTGTGTGAAGTCACAGAATGGAGGTGTGTGAAGTCATAAAATGGAGGTGGGTGAAGTCATCGAAAGGAGGTGTGGGAAGTCATAGAATGGAGGAGTGTGAAGTCATATAGTGTAGGTGAGTGAAGTCAGAATGGAGGTGTGAGAAACCATAGAATGGAGGTGTGTGAACTAATAGAATGGAGGTGTGTGACGTCACAGAATTGAGGTGTGAGGAGTCAAAATGGAGGTGTGTGACATCATAAAATGGAGGTGTGTGAAGTCATAGAATGGAGGTGTGTGAATTCATAGAATGGAGGTTTGTGAAGTCACAGAATGGAGGTCTGTGAACTCAGAATGGAGGTGTGTGAAGTCACAGAATGGAGGTGTGTGAATTCATAGCATGGAGGTATGTGAAATCATAGAATGGAAGTGTGTGAAGTCATAGAATGGAGGTGTGTGAAGTCACAGAATTGAGGTGTTTGAAGTCGTATATTAGAGGTGTGTGAAGTCAAAATGGATGTGTGAAGTCATAGATTGGAGGTGTGTGAAATCATAGAATGAGGGTGTGTGAGGTCATAGAATGGAGGTGTGTGAAGTCATAGAATGGAATTGTGTGAAGTCATAGAATGGAGGTGTGTGAAATCATAGAATGAGGGTGTGTGAGGTCATAAAATGGAGGTGTGTGAAGTCACAGAATGGAGGTGTGTGAACTCATAAAATGGAGGTGTGTGACGTCACAATGGAAGTGTGTGAAATCATAGAATAGAGGTCTGTGAAGTCACAGAATGGAGGTGGGTGAAGTCAGAGAATGGAGGTTTGTGAAGTCAGAGAATGGAGGTATGTGAAGTCAAATTGGAGGGTTGTGAAGTCAGAGAATGGAGGTGTGTGAAGTCACAGAATGGTGGTGGGTGAAGTCACAGAATGGAGGTGTGTGAATTCATAGAATGGAAGTGTGTGAAGTCATAGAATTGAGGTGTGTGAAGTCAGAATGGAGGTGTGTGAAGTCACCGAATGGAGGTGTGTGAAGTCGTGGAATGGAGGTGTGTGAAGTCACCAAATGGAGGTTTGCGAAGTCATAGAATGGAGGTGTGTGAAGACAAAATTGTGGTGTGTGAATTCATAGAATGGAAGTGTGTGAACTAATAGAATGGAGGTGAGTGAAGTCGTGGAATGGAGGTGTGTGATTTCAAAGAATGGAGGTGTGTGAAGTCAAACAATGGTGGTGTGGGAAGTCACAGAATGGAGGTGTGTGAAGTCACAGAATGGAAGTGTGTGAAGTCAAAACGGAGGTGTGTGAACTCAAAGAATGCGGTGTGTGAAGTCACAGAATGGAGGTGTGTGAAATCAAAATGGTGGTGTGTGAAGTCACAAATGGAGGTGTGTGAAGTCACAGAATGTAGGTGTGTGAAGTCAAAATGGAGGTGTGTGAAGTCAAAGAATGGAGGTGTGTGAACTCATACAATGGAGGTGTGTGAAGTCATGGAATGGAGGTTTGTGAAGTCAAACATTGCAAGTGTGGGAAGTTACAGAAAGAAGATGCGTGAAGTCATAGAATGGAGGTGTGTGAAGTCATACAATGGAGGTGTGTGAAGTCATAGAATGGAAGTGTTTGAAGTCATAGAATGGAGGTGTGTGATGTCACAGAATGGAGGTATGTGAAGTCAGGATGGAGGTGTGAAGTCATAGAATGGAGGTGGGTGAATTCATAGAATGGAATTGTGTGAAGTCATAGAATGGAGGTGTGTGAAGTCACAGAATGGAGATGTGTGACATCACAGAATGGAGGAGTGTGAACTCACAATGGAGGTGTGTAAAGTCACAGAATGGAGGTGTATGAAGTCATAGAATGGAAGTGTGTGAAGTCTTAGAATGGAGGTGTGCGGAGTCACAGAATGGAGGGTATGAGGTCATAGAATGGAGGTGTGTGAAGTCACAGAATTGAGGTGTTTGAAGTTATATGTTGGAGGTGTGTGAAGTAAATGGATGTGTGAAGTCATAGAATGGAGGTGTGTGAAATCATAGAATGAGGGTGTGTGAGGTCATAGAATGGAGGTGTGTGAAGTCACAGAATGGAGGTGTGTGAAGTCATAAAATGGAGGTGGGTGAAGTCATAGAAAGGAGGTGTGGGAAGTCATAGAATGGAGGAGTGTGAAGTCATAGAGTGGAGGTGAGTGAAGTCACATATTTGAGGTCTGTGAAGTCATAGAATGGAGGTGTGTGAAGTCAGAATGTTGGTGTGTGAAATCATAGAATGGAGGTGTGTGAACTCATAGAATGGAGGTGTGTGACGTCACAATGGAAGTGTGTGAAGTCATAGAATGGAGGTGTGTGAAGTCACAGAATGGAGGTGTGAGGACTCAAAATGGAGGTGTGTGACGTCCTAAAATGCAGGTGTGTGAAGTCATACAATGGAGGTGTGTGAATTCATAGAATGGAGGTTTGTGAAGTCAAAGAATGGAGGTCTGTGAACTCAGAATGGAGGTGTGTGAAGTCACAGAATGGAGGTGTGTGAATTCATAGCATGGAGGTATGTGAAATCATAGAATGGAAGTGTGTGAAGTCATAGAATGGAGGTGTGTGAAGTCACAGAATTGAGGTGTTTGAAGTCATATAGTAGAGGTGTGTGAATTCAAAATGGATGTGTGAAGTCATAGATTGGAGGTGTGTGAAATCATAGAATGAGGGTGTGTGAGGTCATAGAATGGAGGTGTGTGAAGTCACAGAATGGAGGTGTGTGAACTCAGAATGGAGGTGTGTGAACTCACAGAATGGAGGTTTGTGAAGTCATAGAATGGAGGTGTGTGAGGTCATAGAATGGATGTTTCTGAAGGAAAAATGAAGGTGTGTGAAGTCATAAAATGGAGGTGTGTGAAGTCACAGAATGGAGGTGTGTGAAGTCAGAATGGAGGTGTGTAGTCATAGATTGGAGGTGGGTGAAGTCATAGAAAGGAGGTGTGGGAAGTTATAGAATGGAGGACTGTGAAGTCAAAGAGTGCAGGTGAGTGAAGTCACAGATTCGAGGTCTGTGAAGCCATAGAATGGAGGTGTGTGATGTCAGAATTGAGGTGTGCGAAGTCATAGAATAGAGGTGTGTGAAGTCAGAATGGAGGTGTAAAGTCATAGATGGAGTTGTGTGAAGTCATAGTATGGAGGTGTGTGAAATCATAGAATGGAGTTTTGTGAAGTCACAGAATTGAGCTGTGTGAATTCAGAATGGAGGTGTGTGAAGTAATAGAATGGAGGTGTGTGAAGTCAGAATGGAGGTGTGTGAACTCAAATAATGGAGGTGTGTGACGTCACAATGGAAGTGTGTGAAATCATAGAATAGAGGTCTGTGAAGTCACAGAATGGAGGTGGGTGAAGTCACAGAATGGAGGTTTGTGAAGTCAGAGAATGGAGGTATGTGAAGTCAAATTGGAGGGGTGTGAAGTCGGAGAATGGAGGTGTGTGAAGTCACAGAATGGTGGTGGGTGAAGTCACAGAATGGAGGTGTGTGAAGTCACAGAATGGAGGTGTGTGAAGACAAAATTGTGGTGTGTGAACTCATAGAATGGATGGGTGTGAACTAATAGAATGGAGGTGTGTGAAGTCGTGGAATGGAGGTGTGTGAAGTCAAAGAATGGAGGTGCGTGAAGTCAAACAATGGTGGTATGTAAAGTCACAGAATGGAGGTGTGTGAAGTCACAGAATGGAAGTGTGTGAAGTCAAAACGGAGGTGTGTGAACTCAAAGAATGGAGGTGTGAGAAGTCACAGAATGGAGGTGTGTGAAATCAAAAGGGTGGTGTGTGAAGTCACAATGGAGGTGTGTGAAGTCACAGAATGTAGGTGTGTGAAGTCAAAATGGAGGTGTGGGAACTCAAAGAATGGAGGTGTGTGAACTCATAGAATGGAGGTGTGTGAAGTCATGGAATGGAGGTTTGTGAAGTCAAACATTGGAAGTGTGGGAAGTTACAGAAAGAAGATGTGTGAAGTCATAGAATGGAGGTGTGTGAAGTCAGAATGCAGGTGTGGGAAGTCATAGAATGGAGGTGTGTGAAGTCATAGAATGGAGGTGTGTGAAGTCGTAGATTGGAAGTGTGTGAAGTCATAGAATGGAGGTGTGTGATGTCACAGAATGGAGGTGTGTGAAGTCAGAATGGAGGTGTGAAGTCATAGAATGGAGGTGGGTGAAGTCATAGAATGGAATTGTGTGAAGTCATAGAATGGAGGTGTGTGAAGTCACAGAATGGAGATGTGTGACATCACAGAATGGAGGAGTGTGAACTCATAATGGAGGTATGTAAAGTCACAGAATGGACGTGTGTGAAGTCATAAAATGGAAGTGTGTGAAGTCATAGAATGGAGGTGTGTGGAGTCACAGAATGCAGGGTATGAGGTCATAGAATGGAGGTGTGTGAATGACAGAATTGAGGTGATTGAAGTCATATATTGGAGGTGTGTGAATTCAAAATGGATGTCTGAAGTCATAGAATGGAGGTGTGTGAAATCATAGATTAAGGGTGTGTGAGGTCATAGAATGGAGGTGTGTGAATTCACAGAATTGAGGTGTGTGAAGTCATAAAATGGAGATGGGTGAAGTCATAGAAAGGAGGTGTGGGAAGTCATAGAATGGAGGAGTGTGAAGTCATAGAGTGTAGGTGAGTGAAGTCACATATTCGAGGTCTGTGAAGTCATAGAATGGAGGTGTGTGAAGTCACAGAATGGAGGTTTGCGAAGTCCTAGAATGTAGGTGTGTGAAGGCAAAATTGTGGTGTGTGAACTCATAGAATGGATGTGTGTGAACTAATAGAATGGAGGTGTGTGAAATCGTGGAATGGAGGTGTGTGAAGTTAAAGAATGGAGGTGTGTGAAGTCAAACAATGGTGGTGTCTGAAGTCACAGAATGGACGTGTGTGAAGTCACAGAATGGAAGTGTGTGAAGTCAAAACGGAGGTTTCTGAACTCAAAGAATGGAGGTGTGTGAAGTCACAGAATGGCGGTGTGTGAAATCAAAATGGTGGTGTGTGAAGTCACAAATGGAGGTGTGTGAAGTCACAGAATGTAGGTGTCTGAAGTCAAAATGGAGGTGTGTGAAGTCAAAGAATGGAGGTGTGTGAACTCATAGAATGGAGGTGTGTGAAGTCATGGAATGGAGGTTTGTGAAGTCAAATATTGGAAGTGTGGGAAGTTAAAGAAGGAAGATGTGTGAAGTCATAGAATGGCGGTGTGTGAAGTCAGAATGCAGGTGTGGGAAGTCATAGAATGGAGGTGTGTGAAGTCATAGAATGGAGGTGTTTCAAGTCATAGAATGGAAGTCTGTGAAGTCATAGAATGGAGGTGTGTGATGTCACAGAATGGAGGTGTGTGAAGTCATAGAATGGAATTGTGTGAAGTCATAGAATGGAGGTGTGTGAAGTCATAGAATGGAAGTGTGTGAAGTCAGAGAATAGAGGTGTGTGGAGTCACAGAATGGAGGGTATGAAGTCATAGAATGGAGGTGTGTGAAGTCACAGAATTGAGGTGTTTGAAGTCATATATTGGAGGTGTGTGAAGTCAAAATGGATGTGTGAAGTCATAGAATGGAGGTGTGTGAAATCATAGAATGATGGTGTGTGAGCTCATAGAATAGAGGTGTGTGAAGTCACAGAATGGAGGTGTGTGAACTCATAAAATGGAGGTGGGTGAAGTCATCGAAAGGAGGTGTGGAAAGTCATAGAATGGAGGAGTGTGAAGTCATATAGTGGAGGTGAGTGAAGTCAGAATGGAGGTGTGTGAAACCATAGAATGGAGGTGTGTGAACTCATAGAATGGAGGTGTGTGACGTCACAATGGAAGTTTGTCAAGTCATAGAATGGAGGTGTGTGAAGTCACAGAATGGAGGTGTGAGGAGTCAAAATGGAGGTGTGTGACATCATAAAATGGAGGTGTGTGAAGTCATAGAATGGAGGTGTGTGAATTCATAGAATGGAGGTTTGTGAAGATACAGAATGGAGGTCTGTGAACTCAGAATGGAGGTGTGTGAAGTCACAGAATGGAGGTGTGTGAAGTCATAGCATGGAGGTATGTGAAATCATAGAATGGAAGTGTGTGAAGTCATAGAATGGAGGTGTGTGAAGTCACAGAATTGAGGTGTTTGAAGTCATATATTAGAGGTGTGTGAAGTCAAAATGGATGTGTGAAGTCATAGATTGGAGGTGTGTGAAATCATAGAATGAGGGTGTGTGAGGTCATAGAATGGAGGTGTGTGAAGTCACAGAATGGAGGTGTGTGAACTCAGAATGGAGGTGTGTGAACTCACAGAATGGAGGTTTGTGAAGTCATAGAATGGAGGTGTGTGAGGTCATAGAATGGATGTTTCTGAAGGAAAAATGAAGGTGTGTGAAGTCATAGAATGGAGGTGTGTGAAGTCACAGAATGGAGGTGTGTGAAGTCAGAATGGAGGTGTGTAGTCATAGATTGGAGGTGGGTGAAGTCATAGAAAGGAGGTGTGGGAAGTTATAGAATGGAGGAGTGTGAAGTCAAAGAGTGCAGGTGAGTGAATTCACAGATTCGAGGTCTGTGAAGCCATAGAATGGAGGTGTGTGATGTCAGAATTGAGGTGTGCGAAGTCATAGAATAGAGGTGTGTGAAGTCAGAATGGAGGTGTAAAGTCATAGATGGAGTTGTGTGAAGTCATAGTATGGAGGTGTGTGAAATCATAGAATGGAGTTTTGTGAAGTCACAGAATTGAGCTGTGTGAATTCAGAATGGAGGTGTGTGAAGTAATAGAATGGAGGTGTGTGAAGTCAGAATGGAGGTGTGTGAACTCAAAGAATGGAGGTGTGTGACATCACAATGGAAGTGTGTGAAATCATAGAATAGAGGTCTGTGAAGTCACAGAATGGAGGCGGGTGAAGTCACAGAATGGAGGTTTGTGAAGTCAGAGAATGGAGGTATGTGAAGTCAAATTGGAGGGGTGTGAAGTCGGAGAATGGAGGTGTGTGAAGTCACAGAATGGTGGTGGGTGAAGTCACAGAATGGAGGTGTGTGAAGACAAAATTGTGGTGTGTGAACTCATAGAATGGATGGGTGTGAACTAATAGAATGGAGGTGTGTGAAGTCGTGGAATGGATGTGTGTGAAGTCAAAGAACGGAGGTGTGTGAAGTCAAACAATGGTGGTATGTAAAGTCACAGAATGGAGGTGTGTGAAGTCACAGAATGGAAGTGTGTGAAGTCAAAACGGAGGTGTGTGAACTCAAAGAATGGAGGTGTGAGAAGTCACAGAATGGAGGTGTGTGAAATCAAAATGGTGGTGTGTGAAGTCACAAAGGAGGTGTGTGAAGTAATAGAATGGAGGTGTGTGAAGTCAGAATGGAGGTTTGTGAACTCATAGAATGGAGGTGTGTGACGTCACAATGGAAGTGTGTGAAGTCGTAGAATAGAGGTCTGTGAAGTCACAGAATGGAGGTGGGTGAAGTCACAGAATGGAGGTTTGTGAAGTCAGAGAATGGAGTTATGTGAAGTCAAATTGGAGGGGTGTGAAGTCGGAGAATGGAGGTGTGTGAAGTCACAGAATGGTGGTGGGTGAAGTCACAGAATGGAGGTGTGTGAAGTCATAGAATGGAAGTGTGTGAAGTCATAGAATTGAGGTGTGTGAAGTCAGAATGGAGGTGTGTGAAGTCACCGAAAGGAGGTGTGTGAACTCCGAATGGAGGTGTGTGAAGTCACCAAATGGAGGTTTGCGAAGTCATAGAATGGAGGTGTGTGAAGACAAAATTGTGGTGTGTGAATGCATAGAATGGAAGTGTGTGAACTAATAGAATGGAGGTGTGTGAAGTCGTGGAATGGAGGTGTGTGAAGTCAAAGAATGGAGGTGTGTGAAGTCAAACAATGGTGGTGTGTGAAGTCACAGAATGGAGGTGTGTGAAGTCACAGAATTGAAGTGTGTGAAGTCAAAACGGAGGTGTGTGAACTCAAAGAATGGCGGTGTGTGAAGTCACAGAATGGAGGTGTGTGAAATCAAAAGGGTGGTGTGTGAAGTCACAAATGGAGGTGTGTGAAGTCACAGAATGTAGGTGTGTGAAGTCAAAATGGAGGTGTGTGAAGTCAAAGAATGGAGGTGTGTGAACTCATACAATGGAGGTGTGTGAAGTCATGGAATGGAGGTTTGTGAAGTCAAACATTGGAAGTGTGGGAAGTTACAGAAAGAAGATGCGTGAAGTCATAGAATGGAGGTGTGTGAAGTCAGAATGCCGGTGTGGGAAGTCATAGAATGGAGGTGTGTGAAGTCACAGAATGGAGGTGTGTGAAGTCATAGAATGGAAGTGTGTGAAGTCATAGAATGGAGGTGTGTGATGTCACAGAATGGAGGTGTGTGAAGTCAGAATGGAGGTGTGAAGTCATAGAATGAAGGTGGGTGAAGTCATAGAATGGAATTGTGTGAAGTCATAGAATGGAGGTGTGTGAAGTCACAGAATGGAGATGTGTGACATCACAGAATGGAGGAGTGTGAACTCACAATGGAGGTGTGTAAAGTCACAGAATGGAGGTGTGTGAAGTCATAGAATGGAAGTGTGTGAAGTCTTAGAGAGGAGGTGTGTGGAGTCACAGAATGGAGGGTATGAGGTCATAGAATGGAGGTGTGTGAAGTGACAGAATTGAGGTGTTTGAAGTCATATGTTGGAGGTGTGTGAAGTAAATGGATGTCATAGAATGGAGGTGTGTGAAATCATAGAATGAGGGTGTGTGAGGTCATAGAATGGAGATGTGTGAAGTCACAGAATGGAGGTGTGTGAACTCATAGAATGGAGTTGTGTGATGTCACAATGGAAGTGTGTGAAGTCATGGAATGGAGGTGTGTGAAGTCACAGAATGGAGGTGTGAGAAGTAAAAATGGAGGTGTGTGATGTCATAAAATGGAGGTGGGTGAAGTCATAGAATGGAGGTGTGTGAAATCATAGAATGGAGGTTTGTGAAGTCACAGAATTGAGGTGTGTGAACTCAGAATGGAGGTGTGTGAAGTCACAGAATGCAGGTGTGTGAAGTCATAGCATGGAGGTATGTGAAATCATAGAATGGAAGTGTGTGAAGTCATAGAATGGAGGTGTGTGAAATCACAGAATTGAGGTGTTTGAAGTCATATATTAGAGGTGTGTGAAGTAAAAATGGATGTTTGAAGTCAGAGAATGCAGGTGTGTGAAATCATAGAATGAGGGTGTGTGAGGTCATAGAATGGAGGTGCGTGAAGTCACAGAATGGAGGTGTGTGAAGTTATAAAAGGGAGGTGTGTGAAGTCATAGAATGGAAGTGTGTGAAGTCACACAATGGAGGTGTGTGAAGTCACAGAATGGAGGTGTGTGAAGTCACAGAATGGAGCTGTGTGAACTCAGAATGGAGGTTTATGAAGTCACAGAATGGAGGTGTGTGAAGTCATAGAATGGAAGTGTGTGAAGTCATAGAATGGAGGTGTGTGAAGTCAGAATGGAGATGTGTGACGTCACCGAATGGAGTTGTGTCAACTCAGAATGGAGGTGTGTGAAGTCACAGAATGGAGGTTTGTGAAGTCATAGAATGGAGGTGTATGAAGTCACAGAATGGAGGTGTGTGAAGTCACAAAATGGAGGTGGGTGAAGTCATAGAAAGGAGGTGTGGGAAGTCATAGAATGGAGGAGTGTGAAGTCATAGAGTGGAGGTGAGTGAAGTCACATATTCGAGGTCTGTGAAGTCATAGAATGGAGGTGTGTGAAGTCAGAATGGAGGTGTGTGAAGTCATAGAATGGAGGTGTGTGAACTCATAGAATGGAGGTGGGTGACGTCACAATGGAAGTGTGTGAAGTCATAGAATGCAGGTGTGTAAAGTCACAGAATGGAAGTGTGTGAAGTCACAGAATGGAGGTGTGTAAAGTCATAGAATGGAGGTGTGTGAAGTTATACAATGGATGTTTGTAAAGTAAGAATGGAGGTGTGTGAAGTCATAGAATGGAGCTGTGTGAGGTCAGAATGGAGGTGTGTGAAGTCACAGAATGGAGGTGTGTGAAGTCACAGAATGGAGGTGTGTAAAGTCATAGAATGGAGGTGTGTGAAGTTATAGAATGGATGTTTGTAAAGTAAGAATGGAGGTGTGTGAAGTCACAGAATGGAGGTGTGTGAAGTCTTGGAATGGAGGTGTGTGAAGTCAAAGAATGGAGGTGTGTGAAGTCAAACAATGGTGGTGTGTAAAGTCACAGAATGGAGGTGTGTGAAGTCACAGAATGCAAGTGTGTGAAGTCAAAACGGAGGTGTGTGAACTCAAAGAATGGAGGTGTGTGAAGTCACAGAATGGAGGTGTGTGAAATCAAAAGGGTGGTGTGTGAAGTCACAAATGGAGGAGTGTGAAGTCACAGAATGTAGGTGTGTGAAGTCAAAATGGAGGTGTGTGAACTCAAAGAATGGAGGTGTGTGAACTCATAGAATGGAGGTGTGTGAAGTCATGGAATGGAGGTTTGTGAAGGCAAACATTGGAAGTGTGGGAATTTACAGAAAGAAGATGTGTGAAGTCATAGAATGGAGATGTGTGAAGTCAGAATGCAGGTGTTTGAAGTCATAGAATGGAGGTGTGTGAAGTCATAGAATGGAGGTGTGTGAAGTCATAGAATGTAGGTGTGTGAAGTCATAGATTGGAAGTGTGTGAAGTCATAGAATGGAGGTGTGTGAAGTCATAGAATGGAGGTGTGTGAAGTCACAGAATGGAGATGTGTGACATCACAGAATGGAGGAGTTTGAACTCATAATGGAGGTGTGTAAAGTCACATAATGGAGGTGTGTGAAGTCATAAAATGGAAGTGTGTGAAGTCATAGAATGGAGGTGTGTGGAGTCACAGAATGCAGGTTATGAGGTCATAGAATGGAGGTTTGTGAATGACAGAATTAAGGTGATTGAAGTCATATATTGGAGGTGTGTGAATTCAAAATGGATGTCTGAAGTCATAGAATGGAGGTGTGTGAATTCATAGATTGAGGGTGTGTGAGGTCATAGAATGGAGGTGTGTGAATTCACAGAATTGAGGTGTGTGAAGTCATAAAACGGAGATGGGTGAAGTCGTAGAAAGAGGTGTGGGAAGTCACAGAATGGAGGAGTGTGAAGTCATAGAGTGGATTTGAGTGAAGTCACATATTCGAGGTCTGTGAAGTCATAGAATGGAGGTGTGTGAAGTCAGAATGGAGGTGTGTGAAGTCATAGAATGGAGGTGTGTGAACTCATAGAATGGAGGTGTGTGATGTCACAATGGAAGTGTGTGAAGTCATAGAATGGAGGTGTGTGAAGTCACAGAAAGGAGGTGGGTGAAGTCAGAGAATGGAGGTGTGTGAAGTCAGAATGGAGGTGGGTAGTCATAGATTGGAGGTGGGTGACGTCAAAGAAAGGAGGTGTGGTAAGTCATAGAATGGAGGAATGTGAAGTCATAGAGTGCAGGTGAGTGAAGTCAGAGATTCGAGGTCTGTGAAGTCAAAGAATACAGGTGTGTGATGTCAGAATGGAGGTGTGCCAAGTCATAGAATAGAGGTGTGTGATGTCAGAATGGAGGTGTGTGAAGTCATAGATGGAGTTGTGTGAAGTCGTAGTATGGAGGTGTGTGAAACCATAGAATGGAGTTTTGTGAAGTCACAGAATGGAGCTGTGTGAATTCAGAATGGAGGTGTGTGAAGTAATAGAATGGAGGTGTGTGAAGTCAGAATGGACGTGTGTGCACTCATAGAATGGGGGTGTGTGACGTCACAATGGAAGTGTGTGAAGTCATAGAATGGAGGTGTGTGAAGTCACAGAATGGAGGTGTGTGAAGTCATAGAATGGAAGTGTGTGAAGTCATAGAATTGAGGTGTGTGAAGTTATAGAATGGATGTTTGTAAAGTAAGAATGGAGGTGTGTGAAGTCATAGAATGGAGCTTGTGAAGTCAGAATGGAGGTGTGTGAAGTCACAGAATGGAAGTTTGAGAAGTCACAGAATGGAGGTGTGTGAAGTCACAGAATGGAAGTGTGTGAAGTCATAGAATTGAGGTGTGTGAAGTCAGAATTGAGGTGTGTGAAGTCACCGAATACAGGTGTGTGAACTCCGAATGGAGGTGTGTGAAGTCGCAGAATGGAGGTTTCCGAAGTCCTAGAATGGAGGTATGTGAAGGCAAAATTGTGGTGTGTGAACTCATAGAATGGATGTCTGTGAACTAATAGATTGGAGGTATGTGAAGTCGTGGAATGGAGGTGTGTGAAGTCAGAATGGAGGTGTGTGAAGTCACAGAATGGAGGTGTGTGAAGTCACAGAATGGAGGTCTGTGAAGTCACAGAATGGACGTGTGTGAAGTCACAGAATGGAAGTGTGTGAAGTCAAAACGGAGGTTTGTGAACTCAAAGGATGGAGGTGTGTTAAGTCACAGAATGGAGGTGTGTGAAATCAAAATGGTGGTGTGTGAAGTCACAAAGGAGGTGTGTGAAGTCACAGAATGTAGGTGTGTGAAGTCAAAATGGAGGTGTGTGAAGTCAAAGAATGGAGGTGTGTGAACTCATAGAATGGAGGTGTGTGAAGTCATGGAATGGAGGTTTGTGAAGTCAAATATTGGAAGTGTGGGAAGTTAAAGAAGGAAGATGTTTGAAGTCATAGAATGGAGGTGTGTGAATTCAGAATGCAGGTGTGGGAAGTCATAGAATGGAGGTGTGTGAAGTCATAGAATGGAGGTGTTTGGAGTCATAGAATGGAAGTGTGTGAAGTCATAGAATGGAGGTGTGTGATGTCACAGAATGGAGTTGTGTGAAGTCATAGAATGGAATTGTGTGAAGTCATAGAATGGAGGTGTGTGAAGTCACAGAATGAAGGTGTGTGACATCACAGAATGGAGGAGTGTGAACTCACAATGGAGGTGTGTAAAGTCACAGAATGGAGGTGTGTGAAGTCATAGAATGGAAGTGTGTGAAGTCACAGAATGGAGGTGTGTGGAGTCACAAAATGGAGGGTATGAGGTCATAGAATGGAGGTGTGTGAAGTCACAGAATTGAGGTGTTTGAAGTCATATATTGGAGGTGTGTGAAGTCAAAATGGATGTGTGAAGTCATAGAATGGAGTTGTGTGAAATCATAGAATGAGGGTGTGTGAGGTCGTAGAATGGAGGTGTATGAAGTCACAGAATGGAGGTGTGTGAAGTCATAAAATGGAGGTGGGTGAAGTCATAGAAAGGAGGTGTGGGAAGTCATAGAATGGAGGAGTGTGAAGTCATAAAGTGGAGGTGAGTGAAGCCATATATTCGAGGTCTGTGAAGTCATAGAATGGAGGTGTGTGAAGTCAGAATGGAGGTGTGTGAAGTCATAGAATGGAGGTGTGTGAACTCATAGAATGGAGGTGTGTGATGTCACAACGGAAGTGTGTGAAGTCATAGAATGGAGGTGTGTGAAGTCACAGAATGGAGGTGTGAGAAGTAAAAATGGAGTTGCGTGACGTCATAAAATGGAGGTGTGTGAAGTCATAGAATGGAGGTGTGTGAAATCATAGAATGGAGGTTTGTGAAGTCACAGAATGGAGGTGTGTGAACTCAGAATGGAGGTGTGTGAAGTCACAGAATGGAGGTGTGTGAAGTTATAAAATGGAGGTGTGTGAAGTCATAGAATGGAAGTGTGTGAAGTCATAGAATGCAGGTGCGTGAAGTCATATAATGGATGTTTCTGAAGGAAAAATGAAGGTGTGTGAAGTCATAGAATGGAGGTGTGTGAAGTCAGAGAATGGAGGTTTGTGAAGTCAGAATGGAGGTGGGTAGTCATAGATTGGAGGTGGGTGACGTCATAGAAAGGAGGTGTGGTAAGTGATAGAATGGAGGAGTGTGAAGTCATACAGTGCAGGTGAGTGAAGTCACAGATTCGAGGTCTGTGAAGTCATAGAATGGAGGTGTGTGATGTCAGAATGGAGGTGTGCAAAGTTATAGAATAGAGGTGTGTGATGTCAGAGTGGAGGTGTGTGAAGTCATAGATGGAGTTGTGTGAAGTCATAGTATGGAGGTGTGTGAAACCATAGAATGGAGTTTTGTGAAGTCACAGAATGGAGCTGTGTGAATTCAGAATGGAGGTGTGTGAAGTCATAGAATGGAGGTGTGTGAAGTCATAGAATGTATGTTTGTGAAGTAAGAAGAAGGTGTGTGAAGTCATAGAATGGAGGTGTGTGAAGTCACAGAATGGAGGTGTGTGAAGTCATAGAATGGAAGTGTGTGAAGTCATAGAATGGAGGTGTGTGAAGTCATATAATGGAGGTGTGTGAAGTGACAGAATGGAGGTGTGTGAAGTCAGAATGGAGGTGTGAAGTCATAGAGTGGAGGTGGGTGAAGTCATAGAATGGAGGTGTGTGAAATCACAGAATGGAGGTGTGTGAAGTCACATAATGGAGGTGTGGCAAGTCACAAAATGGAGGTGTGTGACGTCACAGAATGGAGGTGTGTGAAGTCAGAATGGAGGTGTGTAAAGTCACAGAATGGAGGTGTGTGATGTCATAGAATGCAAGTGTGTGAAGTCATAGAATGGAAGTCTGTGAAGTCACAGAATGGAAGGTATGAACTCATAGAATGGAGGTGTGTGAAGTCACAGAATTGAGGTGTTTGAAGTCATATATTGGAGGTCTGTGAAGTCAAAATGGATGTGTGAAGTCATAGAATGGAGGTGTGTGAAATCATAGAATGAGGGTGTGTGAGGTCATAGAATGGTGGTGTGTGAAGTCACAGAATGGAGGTGTGTGAAGTCATAAAATGGAGGTGGGTGAAGTCATAGAAAGGAGGTGTGGGAAGTCATAGATTGGAGGAGTGGGAAGTATTCGAGTGGAGGTGAGTTAAGTCACATATTCGAGGTCTGTGAAGTCATAGAATGGAGGTGTCTGAACTCAGAATTGAGGTGTGTGAAGTCATAGAATGGAGGTGTGTGAACTCATCGAATGGAGGTGTGTGATGTCATAGAATGGAGGTGTGTGAAATCATAGAATGGAGGTGGGTGAAGTCACGGAAGGGAGGTGTGTGAAATCACAGAATGGAAGTGTGTGAAGTCACAGAATGGAGGGGTGTGAAGTCAGAGAATGGAGGTGTGTGATGTCATAGAATGGAGGTGTGTGAAATCATAGAATGGAGGTGGGTGAAGTCACGGAAGGGAGGTGTGTGAAATCACAGAATGGAGGTGTGTGAAGTCACAGAATGGAGGTGTGTGAAGTCAGAGATGGAGGTGTGTGAAGTCACAGAATGGAGATGTGTGAAGTCAAAAAGGTGGTGTGAGAAGTCACAAATGTAAGTGTGTGAAGTCACAGAATGGAGCTGTGAAGTCAAAAAGGTTGTTTGTGAAGTCAAAGAATGTAGGTTTGTGAAATCATGGAATGGAGGTGTGTGAAGTCACAGAATGGAGGTGTGTGAAGTCAGAATAGAGGTGTGCGAAGTCATAGAATGGAGGTGTGTGAAGGCAGAATGGAGGTGTGTGAAGTCATAGAATGGAGGTTTGTGACGTCAGAATAGAGGAGTGTGAAGTCATAGAATGGAGGTGTGTGAAGTAACAGAATGGAGGTGTGGGAAGTCACAGAATGGACGTGTGTGAAGTCACAGAATGGATGTGTGTGAACTCAGAATGGAGGTATGTAAAGTCACAGAATGGAGGTGTATGAAGTCATAGAATGGAAGTGTGTGAAGTCATAGAATGGAGGTGTGTGAAGTCACAGAATGGATGGTATGAACTCATAGAATGGAGGTGTGTGAAGTCACAGAATTGAGGTGTTTGAAGTCATATATTGGAGGTGTGTGAAGTCAAAATGGATGTGTAATTTCATAGAATGGAGGTGTGTGAAACCATAGAATGAGGGTGTGTGAGGTCATATAATGGAGGTTTGTGAAGTCACAGAATGGAGGTGTGTGAAGTCATAGAATGGAGGTGTGTGAAGTCATAGAATGGAAGTGTGTGAATTCACAGAATGAACGTGTGTGAAGTCAGAGTGGAGATGTGTAGTCATAGATTGGAGGTGGTGAAGTCATAGAAGGGAGGTGTGGAAAGTCATAGAATGGAGGAGTGTGAAGTCACAGAGTGCAGGTTAGTGAAGTCACAGATTCGAGGTCTGTGAAGTCATAGAATGGAGGTGTGTGATGTCCGAATGAAGGTGTGTGAAGTCATAGATGGAGTTGTGTGAAGTCATAGTATGGAGGTGTGTGAAATCATAGAATGGAGTTTTGTGAAGTCACAGAATGGAGCTGTGTGAATACAGAATGGAGGTGTGTGAAGTCATAGAATGTAGGTGTGTGAAGTGAGAACGGAGGTGTGTGAAAGCATAGAATGGAGGTGAGTGACGTCACAATGGAAGATTGTGAAGTCATAGAATGGAGGTGTGCGAAGTCACAGAATGGACGGTATGAAGTCATAGAATGGAGGTGTGTGAAGTCACAGAATTGAGGTGTTTGAAGTCATATATTGGAGGTGTGTGAAGTAAAATGGGTGTGTGAAGTCATAGACTGGAGGTGTGTCAAATCTCAGAATGAGGGTGTGTGAGGTCATAGAATGGAGGTGTCTGAAGTCACAGAATGGAGGTGTGTGAAGTCATAAAATGGAGGTGGGTGAAGTCATAGTATGAGATGTGGGAAGTAATAGAATGGAGGAGTGTGAAGTCCTAGAGTGGAGGTGAGTGAAGTCACATATTCGGGGTCTGTGAAGTCATAGAATGGAGGTGTGTGAACTCATAGAATGGAGGTGTGTGATGTCACAAAGGAAGTGTGTGAAGTCATAGAATGGAGGTGTGTGAAGTCACAGAATGGAGGTGTGAGAAGTCAAAATGGAGGTGTGTGACGTCATAAAATGGAGGTGTGTGAAGTCATAGAATGGAGCTGTGTGAAATCATAGAATGGAGTTTTGTGAAGTCACAGAATGGAGGTGTGTGAACTCAGAATGGAGGTGTGTGAAGTCACAGAATGGAGGTGTGAGAAGTTACCGCATGGAGGTATGTGAAATCATAGAATGGAAGTGTGTGAAGTCATAGAACGGAGGTGTGTGAAGTCACAGAATGAAGGTGTGTGAAGTCATAGAATGGAGGTGTGTGAACTCATAGAATGGAGGTGTGTGATGTCACAAAGGAAGTGTGTGAAGTCATAGAATGGAGGTGTGTGAAGTCACAGAATGGAGGTGTGAGAAGTCAAAATGGAGGTGTGTGACGTCATAAAATGGAGGTGTGTGAAGTCATAGAATGGAGGTGTGTGAAATTATAGAATGGAGGTTTGTGAAGTCACAGAATGGAGTTGTGTGACGTCACAGAATGGAGGTTTGTGAAGTCATAGAATGGAGGTATGTGAAGTCAAATTGGAGGGGTGTGAAGTCGGAGAATAGAGGTGTGTGAAGTCACAGAATGGAGGTGGGTGAAGTCACAGAATGGAGGTGTGTGAAGTCATAGAATGGAGGTGTGTGAAGTCACAGAATGGACGGGTATGAAGTCATAGAATGTAGGTGTGTGAAGTCACAGAATTGAGGTGTTTGAAGTCATATATTTTATGTTGTGTGAAGTCAAAATGGATGTGTGAAATCATATAATAGAGGTGTGTGAAGTCATAGAATGAAGGTGTGTGAAGTCACAGAATGGAGGTGTGTGAAGTCACAGAATGGAGGTGTGTGAAGTCATAGAATGGAGGTGTGTGAAGTCATTGAAAGGAGCTCTGTGAAGTCATAGAATGGAGGAGTGTGAAGTCATAGAGTGCAGGTAAGTTAAGTCACAGATTCGAGGTCTGTGAAGTCAAAGAATGGAGGTGTGTGATGTCAGAATGCAGGTATGTGAAGTCATAGATGGAGTTGTGTGAAGTCATAGTATGCAGGTGTGTGAAATCATATAATGGAGTTGTGAGAAGTCACAGAATGGAGCTGTGTGAATTCAGAATGGAGGTGTGTGAAGTCACAGAATGGAGCTGTGTGAATTCAGAATGGAGGTGTGTGAAGTCATAGAATGGAGGTGTGTGAAGTCACAGAATGGAGGTCTGTGAAGTCATAGAATGGAGGTTTGTGAAGTCACAGAATGGAGGTGTTTGAAGTCATAGAATGGAGGTGTGTGAAGTTATAGAATGGATGTTTGTAAAGTAAGAATGAAGTTGTGTGAAGTCATAGAATGGAGGTGTGTGACGTCAAAGAATGGAGGTGTGTGAAATCATAGAATGGAGGTGTGTAAACTCAGAATGGTGGTGTGGGAAGTCAAAGAATGGAGGTGTGTGAAGTCATAGAATGGAGGTGTGTGAAGTCACAGAATGGAGGTGTGTGAAGTCATAGAATGGAGGTGTGTGAAGTCATAGAATGGAGGTGTGTGATATCATATAATGGAGGTGTGTGAAGTCACAGAATGGAGGTGTGTGAAGTCAGAATGGAGGTGTGAAGTCATAGAATAGAGGTGGGTGAAGTCATAGAAAGGAGGTGTGGGAAGTCAGAGAATGGAGGAGTGTGAAGTCATAGAGTGGAGGTGAGTGAAGTCACAGATTCGAGGTCTGTGAAGTCATAGAATGGAGGTGTGTGAAGTCAGAATGGAGGTGTGTGAAGTCACAGAATGGAGGTGTGAGAAGTTACCGCATGGAGGTATGTGAAATCATAGAATGGAAGTGTGTGAAGTCATAGAACGGAGGTGTGTGAAGTCACAGAATGAAGGTGTGTGAAGTCATAGAATGGAGGTGTGTGAAGACACAGAAGGGAGGTGTGTGAAGTCACATAATGGAGGTGTGTGAAGTCAAAATGGAGGTGAGTGACGTCATAAACTGGAGTTGTGTCAAGTCATAGAATGGAGGTGTGTGAAATTATAGAATGGAGGTTTGTGAAGTCACAGAATGGAGTTGTGTGACGTCACAGAATGGAGGTTTGTGAAGTCATAGAATGGAGGTATGTGAAGTCAAATTGGAGGGGTGTGAAGTCGGAGAATAGAGGTGTGTGAAGTCACAGAATGGAGGTGGGTGAAGTCACAGAATGGAGGTGTGTGAAGTCATAGAATGGAGGTGTGTGAAGTCACAGAATGGACGGGTAGGAAGTCATAGAATGGAGGTGTGTGAAGTCACAGAATTGAGGTGTTTGAAGTCATATATTTTATGTTGTGTGAAGTCAAAATGGATGTGTGAAATCATATAATAGAGGTGTGTGAAGTCATAGAATGAAGGTGTGTGAAGTCACAGAATGGAGGTGTGTGAAGTCACAGAATGGAGGTGTGTGAAGTCAAAGAATGGAAGTGTGTAAAGTCATACAATGGAGGGGCGTGAAGTCAGAATGGAGGTGTGTGAAGTCAATGAATGGAGGTGTGAGAACTCAGAATGGAGGTGTGTGAAGTCACAGAATGGAGGTTTTTGAAGTCATAGAATGGAGGTGTGTGAAGTCATAGAATGGATGTTTCTGAATTAAGAATGAAGGTGTGTGAAGTCATAGAATGGAGGTGTGTGAAGACAAAATTGTGGTGTGTGAACTCATAGAATGGATGTTTCTGAACTCATAGAATGGAGTTGTGTGAAGTCGTGGAATGGAGGTGTGTGAAGTCAAAGAATGGAGGTGTGTGAAGTCAAACAATGGTGGTGTGTGAAGTCACAGAATGGAGGTGTGTGAAGTCCCAGAATGGAAGTGTGTGAAGTCAAAACGGAGGTGTGTGAAGTCAAAGAATGGAGGTGTGTGAAGTCACAGAATGGAGGTGTGTGAAATCAAAATGGTGGTGTGTGAAGTCACAAATGGAGGTGTGTGAAGTCACAGAATGTAGGTGTGTGAAGTCAAAATGGAGGTGTGTGAAGTCAAAGAATGGAGGTGTGTGAACTCATAGAATGGAGGTGTGTGAACTCATAGAATGGATGTGTGTGAAGTCATGGAATGGAGGTGTGTGAAGTCAAAGAATGGAGGTGTGTGAAGTCATAGAAAGGAGCTCTGTGAAGTCATAGAATGGAGGAGTGTGAAGTCATAGAGTGCAGGTGAGTTAAGTCACAGATTCGAGGTCTGTGAAGTCATAGAATGGAGGTGTGTGATGTCAGAATGCAGGTATGTGAAGTCATAGATGGAGTTGTGTGAAGTCATAGTATGGAGGTGTGTGAAATCATAGAATGGAGTTGTGAGAAGTCACAGAATGGAGCTGTGTGAATTCAGAATGGAGGTGTGTGAAGTCACAGAATGGAGCTGTGTGAATTCAGAATGGAGGTGTGTGAAGTCATAGAATGGAGGTGTGTGAAGTCACAGAATGGAGGTGTGTGAAGTCATAGAATGGAGGTTTGTGAAGTCACAGAATGGAGGTGTTTGAAGTCATAGAATGGAGGTGTGTGAAGTTATAGAATGGATGGTTGTAAAGTAAGAATGAAGTTGTGTGAAGTCATAGAATGGAGGTGTGTGACATCAAAGAATGGAGGTGTGTGAAATCATAGAATGGAGGTGTGTAAACTCAGAATGGAGGTGTGGGAAGTCAAAGAATGGAGGTGTGTGAAGTCATAGAATGGAGGTGTGTGAAGTCACAAAATGGAGGTGTGTGAAGTCATAGAATGGAGGTGTGTGATATCATATAATGGAGGTGTGTGAAGTCACAGAATGGAGGTGTGTGAAGTCAGAATGGAGGTGTGAAGTCATAGAATAGAGGTGAGTGAAGTCATAGAAAGGAGGTGTGGGAAGTCAGAGAATGGAGGAGTGTGAAGTCATAGAGTGGAGGTGAGTGAAGTCACAGATTCGAGGTCTGTGAAGTCATAGAATGGAGGTGTGTGAAGTCAGAATGGAGGTGTGTGAAGTCAAAGAATAGAGGTGTGTGAACTCATAGAATAAAGGTGTGTGACGTCGCAATGGAAGTGTGTGAATTCATAGTATGGAGGTGTGTGAAGTCACAGAATGGAGGTGTGTGAAGTCAAAATGGAAGGTGTGTTATGTACTAAAATGGAGGTGTGTGAAGTTATAGAATGGAGGTGTGTGAAATTATAGAATGAAGTTTTGTGAAGTCACAGAACTGAGGTGTGTGAAGTCATAGAATGGAGGTGTGTGAAGTCACAGAATGGGGGTGTGTGAAGTCATAGCATGGAGGTATGTGAAACCATAGAATGGAAGTGTGTGAAGTCATAGAATGGAGGTGTGTGAAGTCATACAATGAAGGTGTGTGAAGTCATAGAATGGAGGTGTGTGAAGTCACAGAAGGGAGGTATGTGGAGTCACATAATAGAGGTGTGTGAAGTCAAAATGGAGGTGTGTGAAGTCATAAAATGTAGGTGTGTGAAGTCATAGATTGGAGGTGTGTGAAGTCATAGAATGGAGGTTTGTAAAGTCACAGAATGGAGGTGTGTGAAGTCATAGAATGGAGGTCTTTGAAGTCAAATTGGAGGGGTGTGAAGTTGGAGAATGGAGGTGTGGGAAGTCACAGAATGGAGGTGGGTGAAGTCAAAGAATGGAGGTGTGTGAAGTCAGAATGGAGGTGTGTGAAGTCATAGAATGGAGGTGTGTGAACTCATAGAATGGAGGTGTGTGACGTCACAAAGGAAGTGTGTGAAGTCATAGAATGGAGGTGTGTGAAGTCACAGAATGGAGGTGTGAGAAGTCAAAATGGAGGTGTGTGACGTCATAAAATGGAGGTGTGTGAAGTCATAGAATGGAGCTGTGTGAAATCATAGAATGGAGGTTTGTGAAGTCACAGAATGGAGGTGTGTGAACTCAGAATGGAGGTGTGTGAAGTCACAGAATGGAGGTGTGAGAAGTTACCGCATGGAGGTATGTGAAATCATAGAATGGAAGTGTGTGAAGTCATAGAATGGAGCTGTGTGAAGTCACAGAATGAAGGTGTGTGAAGTCATAGAATGGAGGTGTGTGAAGACACAGAAGGGAGGTGTGTGAAGTCAAAATGGAGGTGAGTGACGTCATAAACTGGAGGTGTGTCAAGTCATAGAATGGAGGTGTGTGAAATTATAGAATGGAGGTTTGTGTAGTCACAGAATGGAGTTGTGTGACGTCACAGAATGGAGGTTTGTGAAGTCATAGAATGGAGGTATGTGAAGTCAAATTGGAGGGGTGTGAAGTCGGGGAATAGAGGTGTGTGAAGTCACAGAATGGAGGTGGGTGAAGTCACAGAATGGAGGTGTGTGAAGTCATAGAATGGAGGTGTGTGAAGTCACAGAATGGACGGGTATGAAGTCATAAAATGGAGGTGTGTGAAGGCACAGAATTGAGGTGTTTGAAGTCATATATTTTATGTGTGTGAAGTCAAAATGGATGTGTGAAATCATAGAATAGAGGTGTGTGAAGTCATAGAATGGAGGTGTGTGAAGTCATAGAATGAATGTGTGTGAAGTCACAGAATGGAGGTGTGTGAAGTCACAGAATGGAGATGTGTGAAGTCATAGAATGGAAGTGTGTAAAGTCATACAATGGAGGTGCGTGAAGTCAGAATGGAGGTGTGTGAAGTCAATGAATGGAGGTGTGAGAACTCAGAATGGAGGTGTGTGAAGTCACAGAATGGAGGTTTTTGAAGTCATAGAATGGAGGTGTGTGAAGTCATAGAATGGATGTTTCTAAATTAAGAATGAAGGTGTGTGAAGTCATAGAATGGAGGTGTGTGAAGACAAAATTGTGGTGTGTGAACTCATAGAATGGATGTTTCTGAACTCATAGAATGGAGTTGTGTGAAGTCGTGGAATGGAGGTGTGTGAAGTCAAAGAATGGAGGTGTGTGAAGTCAAACAATGGTGGTGTGTGAAGTCACACAATGGAGGTGTGTGAAGTCCCAGAATGGAAGTGTGTGAAGTCAAAACGGAGGTGTGTGAAGTCAAAGAATGGAGGTGTGTGAAGTCACTGAGTGGAGGTGTGTGAAATCAAAATGGTGGTGTGTGAAGTCACAAATGGAGGAGTGTGAAGTCACAGAATGTAGGTGTGTGAAGTCAAAATGGAGGTGTGTGAAGTCAAAGAATGGAGGTGTGTGAACTCATCGAATGGAGGTGTGTGAAGTCATAGAATGGATGTGTGTGAAGTCATGGAATGGAGGTGTGTGAAGTCAAAGAATGGAGGTGTGTGAAGTCATAGAAAGGAGCTCTGTGAAGTCATAGAATGGAGGAGTGTGAAGTCATAGAGTGCAGGTGAGTTAAGTCACAGATTCGAGGTCTGTGAAGTCATAGAATGGAGGTGTGTGATGTCAGAATGCATGTATGTGAAGTCATAGATGGAGTTGTGTGAAGTCATAGTATGGAGGTGTGTGAAATCATAGAATGGAGTTTTGAGAAGTCACAGAATGGAGCTGTGTGAATTCAGAATGGAGGTGTGTGAAGTCATAGAATGGAGGTGTGTGAAGTCACAGAATGGACGGGTATGAAGTCATAAAATGGAGGTGTGTGAAGGCACAGAATTGAGGTGTTTGAAGTCATATATTTTATGTGTGTGAAGTCAAAATGGATGTGTGAAATCATAGAATAGAGGTGTGTGAAGTCATAGAATGGAGGTGTGTGAAGTCATAGAATGAATGTGTGTGAAGTCACAGAATGGAGGTGTGTGAAGTCACAGAATGGAGATGTGTGAAGTCATAGAATGGAAGTGTGTAAAGTCATACAATGGAGGTGCGTGAAGTCAGAATGGAGGTGTGTGAAGTCAATGAATGGAGGTGTGAGAACTCAGAATGGAGGTGTGTGAAGTCACAGAATGGAGGTTTTTGAAGTCATAGAATGGAGGTGTGTGAAGTCATAGAATGGATGTTTCTAAATTAAGAATGAAGGTGTGTGAAGTCATAGAATGGAGGTGTGTGAAGACAAAATTGTGGTGTGTGAACTCATAGAATGGATGTTTCTGAACTCATAGAATGGAGTTGTGTGAAGTCGTGGAATGGAGGTGTGTGAAGTCAAAGAATGGAGGTGTGTGAAGTCAAACAATGGTGGTGTGTGAAGTCACACAATGGAGGTGTGTGAAGTCCCAGAATGGAAGTGTGTGAAGTCAAAACGGAGGTGTGTGAAGTCAAAGAATGGAGGTGTGTGAAGTCACTGAATGGAGGTGTGTGAAATCAAAATGGTGGTGTGTGAAGTCACAAATGGAGGAGTGTGAAGTCACAGAATGTAGGTGTGTGAAGTCAAAATGGAGGTGTGTGAAGTCAAAGAATGGAGGTGTGTGAACTCATCGAATGGAGGTGTGTGAAGTCATAGAATGGATGTGTGTGAAGTCATGGAATGGAGGTGTGTGAAGTCAAAGAATGGAGGTGTGTGAAGTCATAGAAAGGAGCTCTGTGAAGTCATAGAATGGAGGAGTGTGAAGTCATAGAGTGCAGGTGAGTTAAGTCACAGATTCGAGGTCTGTGAAGTCATAGAATGGAGGTGTGTGATGTCAGAATGCATGTATGTGAAGTCATAGATGGAGTTGTGTGAAGTCATAGTATGGAGGTGTGTGAAATCATAGAATGGAGTTTTGAGAAGTCACAGAATGGAGCTGTGTGAATTCAGAATGGAGGTGTGTGAAGTCACAGAATGGAGCTGTGTGAATTCAGAATGGAGGTGTGTGAAGTCATAGAATGGAGGTGTGTGACGTCAAAGAATGGAGGTGTGTGAAATCATAGAATGGAGGTGTGTAAACTCAGAATGGAGGTGTGGGAAGTCAAAGAATGGAGGTGTGTGAAGTCATAGGATGGAGGTGTGTGAAGTGACAGAATGGAGGTGTGTGAAGTCATAGAATGGAGGTGTGTGAAGTCATAGAATGGAGGTGTGTGATATCATATAATGGAGGTGTGTGAAGTCACAGAATGGAGGTGTGTGAAGTCAGAATGGAGGTGTGAAGTCATAGAATAGAGGTGGGTGAAGTCATAGAAAGGCGGTGTGGGAAGTCAGAGAATGGAGGAGTGTGAAGTCATAGAGTGGAGGGGAGTGAAGTCACAGATTCGAGGTCTGTGAAGTCATAGAATGGAGGTGTGTGAAGTCAGAATGGAGGTGTGTGAAGTCAAAGAATGGAGGTGTGTGAACTCACAGAATGGAGGTGTGTGACGTCACAATGGAAGTGTGTGAAGTCATAGAATGGAGGTGTGTGAAGTCACAGAATGGAAGTGTGTGAAGTCATAGAATGGAGGTGTGTGAAGTTATACAATGGATGTTTGTAAAGTAAGAATGGAGGTGTGTGAAGTCATAGAATGGAGCTGTGTGAGGTCAGAATGGAGGTGTGTGAAGTCACAGAATGGAGGTGTGTGAAGTCACAGAATGGAGGTGTGTAAAGTCATAGAATGGAGGTGTGTGAAGTTATAGAATGGATGTTTGTAAAGTAAGAATGGAGGTGTGTGAAGTCACAGAATGGAGGTGTGTGAAGACAAAATTGGGGTGTGTGAACTCATAGAATGGATGTGTGTGAACTAATAGAATGGAGGTGTGTGAAGTCGTGGAATGGAGGTGTGTGAAGTCAAAGAATGGAGGTGTGTGAAGTCAAACAATGGTGGTGTGTAAAGTCACAGAATGGAGGTTTGTGAAGTCACAGAATGGAAGTATGTGAAGTCAAAACGGAGGTGTGTGAACTCAAAGAATGGAGGTTTGAGAAGTCACAGAATGGAGGTGTGTGAAATCAAAAGGGTGGTGTGTGAAGTCACAAATGGAGGTGTGTGAAGTCACAGAATGTAGGTGTGTGAAGTCAAAATGGAGGTGTGTGAACTCAAAGAATGGAGGTGTGTGAACTCATAGAATGGAGGTGTGTGAAGTCATGGAATGGTGGTTTGTGAAGTCAAACATTGGAAGTGTGGGAAGTTACAGAAAGAAGATGTGTAAAGTCATAGAATGGAGGTGTGTGAAGTCAGAATGCAGGTGTGGGAAGTCATAGAATGGAGGTGTGTGAAGTCATAGAATGGAGGTGTGTGAAGTCATAGATTGGAAGTGTGTGAAGTCATAGAATGGAGGTGTGTGATGTCACAGAATGGAGGTGTGTGAAGTCAGAATGGAGGTGTGAAGTCATAGAATGGAGGTGGGTGGAGTCATAGAATGGAATTGTGTGAAGTCATAGAATGGAGGTGTGTGAAGTCACAGAATGGAGATGTGTGACATCACAGAATGGAGGAGTGTGAACTCATAATGGAGGTGTGTAAAGTCACAAAATGGAGGTGTGTGAAGTCATAGAATGGAAGTGTGTGAAGTCATAGAATGGAGGTGTGTGGCGTCACAGAATGGAGGTTTGCTAAGTCCTAGAATGGAGGTGTGTGAAGGCCTAATTGTGGTGTGTCAACTCATAGAATGTATGTGTGTGAACTAATAGAATGGAGGTGTGTGAAATCGTGGAATGGAGGTGTGTGAAGTCAAAGAATGGAGGTGTGTGAAGTCAAACAATGGTGGTGTCTGAAGTCACAGAATGGACGTGTGTGAAGTCACAGAATGGAAGTGTGTGAAGTCAAAATGGAGGTTTGTGAACTCAAAGAATGGAGGTGTGTGAAGTCACAGAATGGAGGTGTGTGAAATCAAAATGGTGGTGTGTGAAGTCACAAATGGAGGTGTGTGAAGTCACAGAATGTAGGTGTGTGAAGTCAAAATGGATGTGTGTGAAGTGAAAGAATGGAGGTGTGTGAACTCATGGAATGGAGGTGTGTGAAGTCATGGAATGGAGGTTTGTGAAGTCAAATATAGGAAGTGTGGAAAGTTAAAGAAGGAAGATGTGTGAAGTCATAGAATGGAGGTGTGTGAAGTCAGAATGCAGGTGTGGGAAGTCATAGAATGGAGGTGTGTGAAGTCATAGAATGGAGGTGTTTGAAGTCATAGAATGGAAGTGTGTGAAGTCATAGAATTGAGCTGAGTGACGTCACAGAATGGAGGTGTGTGAAGTCATAGAATGGAATTGTGTGAAGTCACAGAATGGAGGTGTGTGAATCAGAATGGACTTGTGTCAACTCAGAAAGGAGGTGTGTGAAGTCACAGAATGGAGGTTTGTGAAGTCATAGAATGGAGGTGTGTGAAGTCATAGAATGGATGTTTCTGAAGGAAAAATGAAGATGTGTGAAGTCATAGAATGGAGATGTGTGAAGTCACAGAATGGAGGTGTGTGAAGTCAGAGAATGGAGGTGTGTGAAGTCACAGAATGGAGATGTGTGAAGTCACAGAATGGAGATGTGTGAAGTCAAAAAGGTGGTGTGAGAAGTCACAAATGTAAGTGTGTGAAGTGACAGTATGGAGGTGTGAAATCAAAATGGTTGTTTGTGAAGTCACAGAATGGAGGTGTGTGAAGTCATCGAATGGAGGTGTCTGAAGTCACAGAATGGAGGTGTGTGAAGTCAGAATAGAGGTGTGCGACGTCATAGAATGG
Organism: Megascapheus bottae; assembly: GCA_024803745.1. Lineage (NCBI taxonomy): Eukaryota > Metazoa > Chordata > Mammalia > Rodentia > Geomyidae > Megascapheus > Megascapheus bottae. The sequence goes on along the minus strand of JANJXV010000849.1, from coordinate 56,994 downwards.
AGGTGTGTGAAGTCAGAATGGAGGTGTGTGAAGTCATAGAATGGAGGTGTGTGACGTCAGAATAGAGGTGTGTGAAGTCACAGAATGGAGGTGTGTGAAGTCACAGAATGGAGGTGTGTGAACTCAGAATGGAGGTATATAAAGTCACAGAATGGAGGTGTATGAAGTCATAGAATGGAAGTGTGTGAAGTCATAGAATGGACATGTGTGAAGTCACAGAATGAGAGGTATGAACTCATAGAATGGAGGTGTGTGAAGTCACAGAATTGAGGTGTTTGAAGTCATATATTGGAGGTGTGTGAAGTTAAAATGGATGTGTGAATTCATAGAATGGAGGTGTGTGAAACCATAGAATGAGGGTGTGTGAGGTCATATAATGGAGGTGTGTGAAGTCACAGAATTGAGGTGTGTGAAGTCATAGAATGGAGGTGTGTGAAGTCATAGAATGGAAGTGTGTGAAGTCACAGAATGGAGGTGTGTGAAGTCACAGAATGGAGGTGTGTGAAGTCACAGAATGGAAGTGTGCGAACACAGAATGGAGGTGTGTGAAGTCACAGAATGGAGGTGTGTGAAGTCATAGAATGGAAGTGTGTGAAGTCATAGAATGGAGGTGTGTGAAGTCAGAATGGAGGTGTGTGAAGTCACCGAATGGAGTTGTGTGAACTCAGAATGGAGGTGTGTGAAGTCACAGAATGGAGGTTTGTGAAGTCATAGAATGGAGTTGTGTGAAGTCATAAAACTGATGTTTCTGAAGTAAGAATGAAGGTGTGTGAAGTCATAGACGGAGTTGTGTGAAGTCATTGTATGGAGGTGTGTGAAATCATAGAATGGAGTTTTGTGAAGTCACAGAATGGAGCTGTGTGAATACAGAATGGAGGTGTGTGAAGTCATAGAATGTAGGTGTGTGAAGTAAGAACGGAGGTGTGTGAACGCATAGAATGGAGGTGAGTGACGTCACAATGGAAGTTTGTGAAGGCATAGAATGGAGGTGTGTGAAGTCACAGAATGGAGGTGTGTGAAGTCATAGAATGGAGGTGTGTGAATTACAGAATTGAGGTGTTTGAAGTCATAAAATGGAGGTGTGTGAAGTTATTGAATGGATGTTTGTAAAGTAAGAATGAAGTTGTGTGAAGTCATAGAATAAATGTGTGACGTCAAAGAATGGAGGTGTGTGACGTCATAGAATGGAGGTGTGTAAACTCAGAATGGAGGTGTGTGAAGTCATAGAATGGAGGTGTGTGAAGTTATAAAATGGAGGTGTGTGAAGTCATAGAATGGAATTGTGTGAAGTCATAGAATGGAGGTGGTTGAAGTCACAGAATGGACGGTATGAAGTCATAGAATGGAGGTGTGTGAAGTCATAGATTGGAAGTGTGTGAAGTCATAGAATGGAGGTGTGTGATGTCACAGAATGGAGGTGTGTGAAATCAGAATGGAGGTGTGAAGTCATAGAATGGAGGTGGGTGAAGTCATAGAATGGAATTGAGTGAAGTCATAGAATGGAGGTGTGTGAAGTCACAGAATGGAGATGTGTGGCATCACAGAATGGAGGAGTGTGAACTCATAATGGAGGTGTGTAAAGTCACAGAATGGAGGTGTGTGAAGTCATAGAATGGAAGTGTGTGAAGTCATAGAATGGAGGTGTGTGGCATCACAGAATGCAGGGTATGAGGTCATAGAATGGAGGTGTGTGAATGACAGAATTGAGGTGATTGAAGTCATATATTGGAGGTGTGTGAATTCAAAATGGATGTCTGAAGTCATAGAATGGAGGTGTGTGAAATCATAGATTAAGGGTGTGTGAGGTCATAGAATGGAGGTGTGTGAATTCACAGAATGGAGGTGTGTGAAGTCATAAAATGGAGATGGGTGAAGTCATAGAAAGGAGGTCTGTGAAGTCATAGAATGGAGGTGTGTGAAGTCAGAATGGAGGTGTGTGAAGTCATAGAATGGAGGTGTGTGAACTCATAGAATGGAGGTGTGTGATATCACAACGGAAATCTGTGAAGTCATAGAATGGAGGTGTGTGAAGTCACAGAATGAAGGTGTGTGAAGTCAGAGAATGGAGGTGTGTGAAGTCAGAATGGAGGTGGGTAGTCATAGATCGGAGGTGGGTGACGTCAAAGAAAGGAGGTGTGGTAAGTCATAGAATGGAGGAGTGTGAAGACATAGAGTGCAGGTGAGTGAAGTCAGAGATTCGAGGTCTGTGAAGTCAAAGAATACAGGTGTGTGATGTCAGAGTGGAGGTGTGCGAAGTCATAGAATAGAGGTGTGTGATGTCAGAATGGAGGTGTGTGAAGTCATAGATGGAGTTGTGTGAAGTCGTAGTATAGGTGTGTGAAACCATAGAATGGAGTTTTGTGAAGTCACAGAATGGAGCTGTGTGAATTCAGAATGGAGGTGTGTGAAGTAATAGAATGGAGGTGTGTGAAGTCAGAATGGAGGTGTGTGAACTCATAGACTGGGGGTGTGTGACGTCACAATGGAAGTGTGTGAAGTCATAGAATGGAGGTGTGTGAAGTCACAGAATGGAGGTGTGTGAAGTCATAGAATGGAAGTGTGTGAAGTCATAGAATGGAGGTGTGTGAAGTTATAGAATGGATGTTTGTAAAGTAAGAATGGAGGTGTGTGAAGTCATAGAATGGAGCTGTGTGAAGTCAGAATGGAGGTGTGTGAAGTCACAGAATGGAGGTGTGTGAAGTCCCACAATGGAGGTGTGTGAAGTCACAGAATGGAAGTGTGTGAAGTCATAGAATTGAGGTGTGTGAAGTCAGAATGGAGGTGTGTGGAGTCAACGAATGCAGGTGTGTGAACTCCGAATGGAGGTGTGTGAAGTCACAGAATGGAGGTTTGCGAAGTCCTAGAATGGAGGTGTGTGAAGGCAAAATTGTGGTGTGTCAACTCATAGAATGGATGTGTGTGAACTAATAGAATGGAGGTGTGTGAAATCGTGGAATGGAGGTGTGTGAAGTCAAAGAATGGAGGTGTGTGAAGTCAAACAATGGTGGTGTCTGAAGTCACAGAATGGACGTGTGTGAAGTCAAAACGGAGGTTTGTGAACTCAAAGAATGGAGGTGTGTGAAGTTACAGAATGGAGGTGTGTGAAATCAAAATGGTGGTGTGTGAAGTCACAAATGGAGGTGTGTGAAGTCACAGAATGTAGGTGTGTGAAGTCAAAATGGATGTGTGTGAAGTCAAAGAATAGAGGTGTGTGAACTCATAGAATGGAGGTGTGTGAAGTCATGGAATGGAGGTTTGTGAAGTCAAATATTGGAAGTGTGGGAAGTTAAAGAAGGAAGATGTGTGAAGTCATAGAATGGAGGTGTGTGAAGTCAGAATGCAGGTGTGGGAAGTCATAGAATGGAGGTGTGTGAAGTCATAGAATGGAGGTGTTTGAAGTCATAGAATGGAAGTGTGTGAAGTCATAGAATGGAGCTGTGTGATGTCACAGAATGGAGGTGTGTGACGTCATAGAATGGAATTGTGTGAAGTCACAGAATGGAGGTGTGTGAAGTCATAGAATGGAAGTGTGTGAAGTCATAGAATGGAGGTGTGTGAATCAGAATGGAGATGTGTGACGTCACCGAATGGACTTGTGTCAACTCAGAAAGGAGGTGTGTGAAGTAACCGAATGGAGGTTTGTGAAGACATAGAATGCAGGTGTGTGAAGTCATAGAATGGATATTTCTGAAGGAAAAATGAAGGTTTGTGAAGTCATAGAATGGAGGTGTATGAAGTCAGAGAATGGAGGTGTGTGAAGTCAGAATGGAGGTGTGTGAAGTCACAGAATGAAGGTGTGTGAAGTCACAGAATGGAGGTGTGTGAAGTCACAGAATGGACGTGTGTGAAGTCACAGAATGGAAATGTGTGAAGTCAAAACGGAGGTTTGTGAACTCAAAGAATGGAGGTGTGTGAAGTCACAGAATGGAGGTGTGTGAAATCCAAATGGTGGTGTGTGAAGTCACAAATGGAGGTGTGTGAAGTCACAGAATGTAGGTGTGTGAAGTCAAAATGGAGGTGTGTGAAGTCAAAGAATGGAGGTGTGTGAACTCATAGAATGGAGGTGTGTGAAGTCATGGAATGGAGGTTTGTGAAGTCAAATATTGGAAGTGTGGGAAGTTAAAGAAGGAAGATGTTTGAAGTCATAGAATGGAGGTGTGTGAATTCAGAATGCAGGTGTGGGAAGTCATAGAATGGAGGTGTGTGAAGTCATAGAATGGAGGTGTTTGGAGTCATAGAATGGAAGTGTGTGAAGTCATAGAATGGAGGTGTGTGATGTCACAGAATGGAGGTGTGTGAAGTCATAGAATGGAATTGTGTGAAGTCATAGAATGTAGGTGTGTGAAGTCACAGAATGGAGGTGTGTGACATCACAGAATGGAGGAGTGTGAACTCACAATGGAGGTGTGTAAAGTCACAGAATGGAGGTGTGTGAAGTCATAGAATGGAAGTGTGTGAAGTCATAGAATGGAGGTGTGTGGAGTCACAGAATGGAGGGTATGAGGTCATAGAATGGAGGTGTGTGAAGTCACAGAATTGAGGTGTTTGAAGTCATATATTGGAGGTGTGTGAAGTCAAAATGGATGTGTGAAGTCATAGATTGGAGTTGTGTGAAATCATAGAATGAGGGTGTGTGAGGTCGTAGAATGGAGGTGTATGAAGTCACAGAATGGAGGTGTTTGAAGTCATAAAATGGAGGTGGGTGAAGTCATAGAAAGGAGGTGTGGGAAGTCATAGAATGGAGGAGTGTGAAGTCATAGACTGGAGGTGAGTGAAGTCATATATTCGAGGTCTGTGAATGGAGCTGTGTGAATTCAGAAAGGAGGTGTGTAAAGTAATAGAATGGAGGTGTGTGAAGTCAGAATGGAGGTGTGTGAACTCATAGAATGGAGGTGTGTGACGTCACAGTGGAAGTGCGTGAAGTCATAGAATGGAGGTGTGTGAAGTCACAGAATGGAGGTGTGTAAAGTCATAGAATGGAGGTATGTGAAGTCACAGAATGGAGGTGTGTGACGTCACAGAATGGAGGTGTGTGAAGTCAGAATGGAGGTGTGTAAAGTCACAGAATGGAGGTGTGTGAATCCATAGAATGGAAGTGTGTGAAGTCATAGAATGGAGGTCTGTGAAGTCACAGAATGGAAGGTATGAACTCATAGAATGGAGGTGTGTGAAGTCACAGAATTGAGGTGTTTGAAGTCATATATTGGAGGTCTGTGAAGTCAAAATGGATGTGTGAAATCCTAGAATGGAGGTGTGTGAAATCAAAGAATGAGGGTGTGTGAGGTCATAGAATGGAGGTGTGTGAAGTCACAGAATGGAGGTGTGTGAAATTATAAAAGGGAGGTTTATGAAGTCATAGAATGGAAGTGTGTGAAGTCACACAATGGAGGTGTGTGAAGTCACAGAATAGAGGTGTGTGAAGTCATAGAATGGAAGTGTGTGAAGTCATTGAATGGAGGTGTGTGAAGTCATATAATGGATGTTTCTGAAGTAAAAATGAAGGTGTGTGAAGTCATAGAAAGAGTTGTGGGAAGTCATAGAATAGAGGAGTGTGAAGTCATAGAGTGCAGGTGAGTGAAGTCACAGATTCGAGGTCTGTGAAGTCATAGAATGGAGGGGTGTGATGTCAGAATGGAGGTGTGCGAAGTCATAGAATAGAGGTGTGTGAAGTCAGAATGGAGGTGTGTGAAGTCATAGAATGGAGGTGTGTGAATTCAGAATGCAGGTGTGTGAACTCATAGAATGGAGGTGTATGACGTCACAATGGAAGTGTGTGAAGTCATCTAATGGAGGTGTGTGAAGTCACAGGATGGAGGTGTGTGAAGTCATAGAATGCAGGTATGTGAAGTCACACAATGGAGGTGTGTAAAGTCATAGAATGGAGGTGTGTGAAGTTATAGAATGGATGTTTGTAAAGTAAGAATGAAGGTGTGTGAAGTCATCTAATGGAGGTGTGTGACGTCAAAGAATGGAGGTGTGTGAAGTCATAGAATGGAGCTGTGTGAGGTCAGAAAGGAGGTGTGTGAAGTCACAGAATGGAGGTGTGTCAACTCAAAATTTAGGTGTGTGAAGTCAAAGAATGGCGGTGTGTGAAGTCATAGAATGGAGGTGTATAAAGTCATAGAATGGAGGTGTGTGAAGTTATAGAATGGATGTTTGTAAAGTAAGAATGAATGTGTGTGAAGTCATCGAATGGAGGTGTGTGACGTCAAAGAATGGAGGTGTGTGAAGTCATAGAATGGAGCTGTGTGAGGTCAGAATGGAGGTGTGTGAAGTCACAGAATGGAGGTGTGTCAACTCAAAATTTAGGTGTGTGAAGTCAAAGAATGGCGGTGTGTGAAGTCATAGACTGGAGGTGTGTGAAGTCAGAATGGAGGTGTGAGAACTCACAGAATTGAGGTTTGTGAACACAGAATGGAGGTGTGTGAAGTCAAAAATGTAGGTGTGTGAAGTCATAGAATGGAGGTGTGTGAAGTCATAGAATGTATGTTTGTGAAGTAAGAATGAAGGTGTGTGAAGTCATAGAATGAAGGTGTGTGAAGTCACAGAATGGAGGTGTGTGAAGTCATAGAATGGAGGTGTGTGAAGACATAGAATGGAGGTGTGTGAAGTCATATAATGGAGGTGTGTGAAGTCACAGAATGGATGTGTGTGAAGTCAGATTGGAGGTGTGAAGTCATAGAATGGAGGTGGGTGAAGTCATAGACTGGAGGTGTGTGAAATCATAGAATGGAGGTGTGTGAAGTCACAGAATGGAGGTGTGGGAAGTCACAGTATGGAGGTGTGTGACGTCACAGAATGGAGGTGTGTGAAGTCAGAATGGAGGTGTGTAAAGTCACAGAATGGAGGTGTGTGAAGTCATAGAACTGAAGTGTGTGAAGTCATAGAATGGAGGTGTGTGAAGTCACAGAATGGACGGTATGAAGTCATACAATGAAGGTGTGTGAAGTCACAGAATTGAGGTGTTTGAAGTCATATATTGGAGGTGTGTGAAGTAAAATGGGTGTGTGAAGTCATAGAATGGAGGTGTGTCAAATCACAGAATGAGGGAGTGTGAGGTCATAGAATGGAGGTGTGTGAAGTCACAGAATGGAGGTGTGTGAAGTCATAAAATGGAGGTGGGTGAAGTCATAGAATGAGATGTGGGAAGTCATAGAATGGAGGAGTGTGAAGTCCTAGAGTGGAGGTGAGTGAAGTCACATATTCTGGGTCTGTGAAGTCATAGAATGGAGGTGTGTGAAGTCAGAATGGAGGTGTGTGAAGTCATAGAATGGAGGTGTGTGAACGCATAGAATGGAGGTTTGTGACGTCACAAAGGAAGTGTGTGAAGTCATAGAATGGAGGTGTGTGAAGTCACAGAATGGAGGTGTGAGAAGTCAAAATGGAGGTGTGTGACGTCATAAAATGGAGGTGTGTGAAGTCATAGAATGGAGCTGTGTGAAATCATAGAATGGAGGTTTGTGAAGTCACAGAATGGAGGTGTGTGAACTCAGAATGGAGGTGTGTGAAGTCACAGAATGAAGGTGTGAGAAATTACAGCATGGAGGTATGTGAAATCATAGAATGGAAGTGTGTGAAGTCATAGAATGGAGGTGTGTCAAGTCATAGAATGGAGGTGTGTGAAATTATAGATGGAATTTTGTGAAGTCACAGAATGGAGTTGTGTGACGTCAGAGAATGGAGGTTTGTGAAGTCATAGAATGGAGGTATGTGAAGTCAAATTGGAGGGGTGTGAAGTCGGAGAATAGAGGTGTGTGAAGTCACAGAATGGAGGTGGGTGAAGTCACAGAATGGAGGTGTGTGAAGTCATAGAATGGAGGTGTGTGAAGTCACAGAATGGACGGGTATGAAGTCATAGAATGGAGGTGTGTGAAGTCACAGAATTGAGGTGTTTGAAGTCATATATTTTATGTGTGTGAAGTCAAAATGGATGTGTGAAATCGTAGAATAGAGGTGTGTGAAGTCATAGAATGGAGGTGTGTGAAGTCATAGAATGAAGGTGTGTGAAGTCACAGAATGGAGGTGTGTGAAGTCACAGAATGGATGTGTGTGAAGTCATAGAATGGAAGTGTGTAAAGACATAGAATGGAGGTGCGTGAAGTCAGAATGGAGGTGTGTGAAGTCAATGAATGGAGGTGTGAGAACTCAGAATGGAGGTGTGTGAAGTCACAGAATGGAGGTTTTTGAAGTCATAGAATGGAGGTGTGTGAAGTCATAGAATGGATGTTTCTGAATTAAGAATGAAGGTGTGTGAAGTCATAGAATGGAGGTGTGTGAAGACAAAATTGTGGTGTGTGAACTCATAGAATGGATGTTTCTGAACTCATAGAATGGAGTTGTGTGAAGTCGTGGAATGGAGGTGTGTGAAGTCAAAGAATGGAGGTGTGTGAAGTCAAACAATGGTGGTGTGTGAAGTCACAGAATGGAGGTGTGTGAAGTCACAGAATGTAGGTGTGTGAAGTCAAAATGGAGGTGTGTGAAGTCAAAGAATGGAGGTGTGTGAACTCATAGAATGGAGGTGTGTGAAGTCATGGAATGGAGGTTTGTGAAGTCAAATATTGGAAGTGTGGGAAGTTAAAGAAGGAAGATGTTTGAAGTCATAGAATGGAGGTGTGTGAATTCAGAATGCAGGTGTGGGAACTCATAGAATGGAGGTGTGTGAAGTCATAGAATGGAGGTGTTTGGAGTCATAGAATGGAAGTGTGTGAAGTCATAGAATGGAGGTGTGTGATGTCACAGAATGGAGGTGTGTGAAGTCATAGAATGGAATTGTGTGAAGTCATAGAATGTAGGTGTGTGAAGTCACAGAATGGAGGTGTGTGACATCACAGAATGGAGGAGTGTGAACTCACAATGGAGGTGTGTAAAGTCACAGAATGGAGGTGTGTGAAGTCATAGAATGGAAGTGTGTGAAGTCATAGAATGGAGGTGTGTGGAGTCACAGAATGGAGGGTATGAGGTCATAGAATGGAGGTGTGTGAAGTCACAGAATTGAGGTGTTTGAAGTCATATATTGGAGGTGTGTGAAGTCAAAATGGATGTGTGAAGTCATAGATTGGAGTTGAGTGAAATCATAGAATGAGGGTGTGTGAGGTCGTAGAATGGAGGTGTATGAAGTCACAGAATGGAGGTGTTTGAAGTCATAAAATGGAGGTGGGTGAAGTCATAGAAAGGAGGTGTGGGAAGTCATAGAATGGAGGAGCGTGAAGTCATAGACTGGAGGTGAGTGAAGTCATATATTCGAGGTCTGTGAATGGAGCTGTGTGAATTCAGAAGGAGGTGTGTAAAGTAATAGAATGGAGGTGTGTGAAGTCAGAATGGAGGTGTGTGAACTCATAGAATGGAGGTGTGTGACGTCACAGTGGAAGTGCGTGAAGTCATAGAATGGAGGTGTGTGAAGTCACAGAATGGAGGTGTGTAAAGTCATAGAATGGAGGTATGTGAAGTCACAGAATGGAGGTGTGTGACGTCACAGAATGGAGGTGTGTGAAGTCAGAATGGAGGTGTGTAAAGTCACAGAATGGAGGTGTGTGAATCCATAGAATGGAAGTGTGTGAAGTCATAGAATGGAGGTCTGTGAAGTCACAGAATGGAAGGTATGAACTCATAGAATGGAGGTGTGTGAAGTCACAGAATTGAGGTGTTTGAAGTCATATATTGGAGGTCTGTGAAGTCAAAATGGATGTGTGAAATCCTAGAATGGAGGTGTGTGAAATCAAAGAATGAGGGTGTGTGAGGTCATAGAATGGAGGTGTGTGAAGTCACAGAATGGAGGTGTGTGAAATTATAAAAGGGAGGTTTATGAAGTCATAGAATGGAAGTGTGTGAAGTCACACAATGGAGGTGTGTGAAGTCACAGAATAGAGGTGTGTGAAGTCATAGAATGGAAGTGTGTGAAGTCATTGAATGGAGGTGTGTGAAGTCATAGAATGGATGTTTCTGAAGTAAAAATGAAGGTGTGTGAAGTCATAGAAAGAGTTGTGGGAGGTCATAGAATGGAGGAGTGTGAAGTCATAGAGTGCAGGTGAGTGAAGTCACAGATCCGAGGTCTGTGAAGTCATAGAATGGAGGGGTGTGAGGTCAGAATGGAGGTGTGCGAAGTCATAGAATAGAGGTGTGTGAAGTCAGAATGGAGGTGTGTGAAGTCATAGAATGGAGGTGTGTGAATTCAGAATGCAGGTGTGTGAACTCATAGAATGGAGGTGTATGACGTCACAATGGAAGTGTGTGAAGTCATCTAATGGAGGTGTGTGAAGTCACAGGATGGAGGTGTGTGAAGTCATAGAATGCAGGTATGTGAAGTCACACAATGGAGGTGTGTAAAGTCATAGAATGGAGGTGTGTGAAGTTATAGAATGGATGTTTGTAAAGTAAGAATGAAGGTGTGTGAAGTCATCTAATGGAGGTGTGTGACGTCAAAGAATGGAGGTGTGTGAAGTCATAGAATGGAGCTGTGTGAGGTCAGAAAGGAGGTGTGTGAAGTCACAGAATGGAGGTGTGTCAACTCAAAATTTAGGTGTGTGAAGTCAAAGAATGGCGGTGTGTGAAGTCATAGAATGGAGGTGTATAAAGTCATAGAATGGAGGTGTGTGAAGTTATAGAATGGATGTTTGTAAAGTAAGAATGAATGTGTGTGAAGTCATTGAATGGAGGTGTGTGACGTCAAAGAATGGAGGTGTGTGAAGTCATAGAATGGAGCTGTGTGAGGTCAGAATGGAGGTGTGTGAAGTCACAGAATGGAGGTGTGTCAACTCAAAATTTAGGTGTGTGAAGTCAAAGAATGGCGGTGTGTGAAGTCATAGACTGGAGGTGTGTGAAGTCAGAATGGAGGTGTGAGAACTCACAGAATTGAGGTTTGTGAACACAGAATGGAGGTGTGTGAAGTCAAAAATGTAGGTGTGTGAAGTCATAGAATGGAGGTGTGTGAAGTCATAGAATGTATGTTTGTGAAGTAAGAATGAAGGTGTGTGAAGTCATAGAATGAAGGTGTGTGAAGTCACAGAATGGAGGTGTGTGAAGTCATAGAATGGAGGTGTGTGAAGACATAGAATGGAGGTGTGTGAAGTCATATAATGGAGGTGTGTGAAGTCACAGAATGGATGTGTGTGAAGTCAGAATGGAGGTGTGAAGTCATAGAATGGAGGTGGGTGAAGTCATAGACTGGAGGTGTGTGAAATCATAGAATGGAGGTGTGTGAAGTCACAGAATGGAGGTGTGGGAAGTCACAGTATGGAGGTGTGTGACGTCACAGAATGGAGGTGTGTGAAGTCAGAATGGAGGTGTGTAAAGTCACAGAATGGAGGTGTGTGAAGTCATAGAATTGAAGTGTGTGAAGTCATAGAATGGAGGTGTGTGAAGTCACAGAATGGACGGTATGAAGTCATACAGTGAAGGTGTGTGAAGTCACAGAATTGAGGTGTTTGAAGTCATATATTGGAGGTGTGTGAAGTAAAATGGGTGTGTGAAGTCATAGAATGGAGGTGTGTCAAATCACAGAATGAGGGAGTGTGAGGTCATAGAATGGAGGTGTGTGAAGTCACAGAATGGAGGTGTGTGAAGTCATAAAATGGAGGTGGGTGAAGTCATAGAATGAGATGTGGGAAGTCATAGAATGGAGGAGTGTGAAGTCCTAGAGTGGAGGTGAGTGAAGTCACATATTCTGGGTCTGTGAAGTCATAGAATGGAGGTGTGTGAAGTCAGAATGGAGGTGTGTGAAGTCATAGAATGGAGGTGTGTGAACGCATAGAATGGAGGTTTGTGACGTCACAAAGGAAGTGTGTGAAGTCATAGAATGGAGGTGTGTGAAGTCACAGAATGGAGGTGTGAGAAGTCAAAATGGAGGTGTGTGACGTCATAAAATGGAGGTGTGTGAAGTCATAGAATGGAGCTGTGTGAAATCATAGAATGGAGGTTTGTGAAGTCACAGAATGGAGGTGTGTGAACTCAGAATGGAGGTGTGTGAAGTCACAGAATGAAGGTGTGAGAAGTTACAGCATGGAGGTATGTGAAATCATAGAATGGAAGTGTGTGAAGTCATAGAATGGAGGTGTGTCAAGTCATAGAATGGAGGTGTGTGAAATTATAGATGGAATTTTGTGAAGTCACAGAATGGAGTTGTGTGACGTCAGAGAATGGAGGTTTGTGAAGTCATAGAATGGAGGTATGTGAAGTCAAATTGGAGGGGTGTGAAGTCGGAGAATAGAGGTGTGTGAAGTCACAGAATGGAGGTGGGTGAAGTCACAGAATGGAGGTGTGTGAAGTCATAGAATGGAGGTGTGTAAAGTCACAGAATGGACGGGTATGAAGTCATAGAATGGAGGTGTGTGAAGTCACAGAATTGAGGTGTTTGAAGTCATATATTTTATGTGTGTGAAGTCAAAATGGATGTGTGAAATCGTAGAATAGAGGTGTGTGAAGTCATAGAATGGAGGTGTGTGAAGTCATAGAATGAAGGTGTGTGAAGTCACAGAATGGAGGTGTGTGAAGTCACAGAATGGATGTGTGTGAAGTCATAGAATGGAAGTGTGTAAAGACATAGAATGGAGGTGCGTGAAGTCAGAATGGAGGTGTGTGAAGTCAATGAATGGAGGTGTGAGAACTCAGAATGGAGGTGTGTGAAGTCACAGAATGGAGGTTTTTGAAGTCATAGAATGGAGGTGTGTGAAGTCATAGAATGGATGTTTCTGAATTAAGAATGAAGGTGTGTGAAGTCATAGAATGGAGGTGTGTGAAGACAAAATTGTGGTGTGTGAACTCATAGAATGGATGTTTCTGAACTCATAGAACGGAGTTGTGTGAAGTCGTGGAATGGAGGTGTGTGAAGTCAAAGAATGGAGGTGTGTGAAGTCAAACAATGGTGGTGTGTGAAGTCACAGAATGGAGGTGTGTGAAGTCACAGAATGTAGGTGTGTGAAGTCAAAATGGAGGTGTGTGAAGTCAAAGAATGGAGGTGTGTGAACTCATAGAATGGAGGTGTGTGAAGGCATGGAATGGAGGTTTGTGAAGTCAAATATTGGAAGTGTGGGAAGTTAAAGAAGGAAGATGTTTGAAGTCATAGAATGGAGGTGTGTGAATTCAGAATGCAGGTGTGGGAAGTCATAGAATGGAGGTGTGTGAAGTCATAGAATGGATGTGTGTGAAGTCATGGAATGGAGGTGTGTGAAGTCAAAGAATGGAGGTGTGTGAAGTCATAGAAAGGAGCTCTGTGAAGTCATAGAATGGAGGAGTGTGAAGTCATAGAGTGCAGGTGAGTTAAGTCACAGATTCGAGGTCTGTGAAGTCATAGAATGGAGGTGTGTGATGTCAGAATGCAGGTATGTGAAGTCATAGATGGAGTTGTGTGAAGTCATAGTATGAAGGTGTGTGAAATCATAGAATGGAGTTTTGAGAAGTCACAGAATGGAGCTGTGTGAATTCAGAATGGAGGTGTGTGAAGTCAGAGAATGGAGCTGTGTGAATTCAGAATGGAGGTGTGTGAAGTCACAGAATGGAGGTGTGTGAAGTCACAGAATGGAGGTGTGTGAAGTCATAGAATGGAGGTTTGTGAAGTCACAGAATGGAGGTGTTTGAAGACATAGAATGGAGCTCTGTGAAGTTATAGAATGGATGTTTGTAAAGTAAGAATGAAGTTGTGTGAAGTCATAGAATGGAGGTGTGTGACGTCAAATAATGGAGGTGTGTGAAATCATAGAATGGAGGTGTGTAAACTCAGAATGGAGGTGTGGGAAGTCAAAGAATGGAGGTGTGTGAAGTCATGGAATGGAGGTGTGTGAAGTCACAGAATGGAGGTGTGTGAAGTCATAGAATGGAGGTGTGTGAAGTCATAGAATGGAGGTGTGTGATATCATATAATGGAGGTGTGTGAAGTCACAGAATGGAGGTGTGTGAAGTCAGAATGGAGGTGTGAAGTCATAGAATAGACGTGGGTGAAGTCATAGAAAGGAGGTGTGGGAAGTCAGAGAATGGAGGAGTGTGAAGTCATAGAGTGGAGGTGAGTGAAGTCACAGATTCGAGGTCTGTGAAGTCATAGAATGGAGGTGTGTGAAGTCAGAAAGGAGGTGTGTGAAGTCAAAGAATGGAGGTGTGAGAACTCATAGAATAGATGTGTGTGACGTCACAATGGAAGTGTGTGAATTCATAGTATGGAGGTGTGTGAAGTCACAGAATGGAGGTGTGTGAAGTCAAAATGGAAGGTGTGTGATGTCCTAAAATGGAGGTGTGTGAAGTCATAGAATGGAGGTGTGTGAAATCATAGAATGAAGGTTTGTGAAGTCACAGAATTGAGGTGTGTGAAGTCATAGAATAGAGGTGTGTGAAGTCACAGAATGGGGGTGTGTGAAGTCATAGCATGGAGGTATGTGAAATCATAGAATGGAAGTGTGTGAAGTCATAGAATGGAGGTGTGTGAAGTCATACAATGAAGGTGTGTGAAGTCATAGAATGGAGTTGTGTGAAGTCACAGAAGGGAGGTGTGTGGAGTCACATAATAGAGGTGTGTGAATTCAAAATGGAGGTGTGTGAAGTCATAAAATGTAGGTGTGTGAAGTCATAGATTGGAGGTGTGTGAAATCATAGAATGGAGGTTTGTGAAGTCACAGAATGGAGGTGTGTGTAGTCATAGAATGGAGGTATGTGAAGTCAAATTGGAGGGGTGTGAAGTTGGAGAATGGAGGTGTGGGAAGTCACAGAATGGAGGTGGGTGAAGTCACAGAATGGAGGTGTGTGAAGTCAGAATGGAGGTGTGTGAAGTCATAGCATGGAGGTGTGTGAACTCATAGAATGGAGGTGTGTGACGACACAAAGGAAGTGTGTGAAGTCATAGAATGGAGGTGTGTGAAGTCACAGAATGGTGGTGTGAGAAGTCAAAATGGAGGTGTGTGACGTCATAAAATGGAGGTGTGTGAAGTCATAGAATGGAGCTGTGTGAAATCATAGAATGGAGGTTTGTGAAGTCACAGAATGGAGGTGTGTGAACTCAGAATGGAGGTGTGTGAAGTCACAGAATGGAGGTGTGAGAAGTTACAGCATGGAGGTATGTGAAATCATAGAATGGAAGTGTGTGAAGTCATAGAATGGAGGTGTGTGAAGTCACAGAATGAAGGTGTTTGAAGTCATAGAATGGAGGTGTGTGAAGACACAGAAGGGAGGTGTGTGAAGTCACATAATGGAGGTGTGTGAAGTGAAAATGGAGGTGGGTGACGTCATAAACTGGAGGTGTGTCAAGTCATACAATGGAGGTGTGTGAAATTATAGAATGGAATTTTGTGAAGTCACAGAATGGAGTTGTGTGACGTCACAGAATGGAGGTTTGTGAAGTCTTAGAATGGAGGTATGTGAAGTCAAATTGGAGGGGTGTGAAGTCGGAGAATAGAGGTGTGTGAAGTCACAGAATGGAGGTGGGTGAAGTCACAGAATGGAGCTGTGTGAAGTCATAGAATGGAGGTGTGTGAAGTCACAGAATGGACGGGTATGAAGTCATAGAATGGAGGTGTGTGAAGTCACAGAATTGAGGTGTTTGAAGTCATATATTTTATGTGTGTGAAGTCAAAATGGATGTGTGAAATCATAGAATAGAGGTGGGTGAAGTCATAGAATGGAGATGTGTGAAGTCATAGAATGAAGGTGTGTGAAGTCACAGAATGGAGGTGTGTGAAGTCACAGAATGGAGGTGTGTGAAGTCATAGAATGGAAGTGTGTGAAGTCATAGAATGGAGGTGTGTGAAGTCAGAATGGAGGTGTGTGAAGTCACCGAATGGAGTTCTGTGAACTCAGAATGGAGGTGTGTGAAGTCATAGAAAGGAGGTGTGGGAAGTCATAGAATGGAGGAGTGTGAAGTCATAGAGTGGAGGTGAGTGAAGTCACAGAATGGAGGTGTGTGACATCACAGAATGGAGGAGTGTGAACTCACAATGGAGGTGTGTAAAGTCACAGAATGGAGGTGTGTGAAGTCATAGAATGGAAGTGTGTGAAGTCATAGAATGGAGGTGTGTGGAGTCACAGAATGGAGGGTATGAGGTCATAGAATGGAGGTGTGTGAAGTCAAAGAATTGAGGTCTGTGAAGTCATAGAATGGAGGTGTGTGAAGTCAGAATGGAGTTGTGTGAAGTCATAGAATGGAGGTGTGTGAACTCATAGAATGGAGGTGTGTGATGTCACAATGGAAGTCTGTGAAGTCATAGAATGGAGGTGTGTGAAGTCACAGAATGGAGGTGTGTGAAGTCAGAGAATGGAGGTGTGTGAAGTCAGAATGGAGGTGGGTAGTCATAGATTGGAGGTGGGTGACGTCAAAGAAAGGAGGTGTGGTAAATCATAGAATGGAGGAGTGTGAAGTCATAGAGTGCAGGTGAGTGAAGTCAGAGATTCGAGGTCTGTGAAGTCAAAGAATACAGGTGTGTGATGTCAGAATGGAGGTGTGCGAAGTCATAGAATAGAGGTGTGTGATGTCAGAATGGAGGTGTGTGAAGTCATAGATGGAGTTGTGTGAAGTCGTAGTATAGGTGTGTGAAACCATAGAATGGAGTTTTGTGAAGTCACAGAATGGAGCTGTGTGAATTCAGAATGGAGGTGTGTGAAGTAATAGAATGGAGGTGTGTGAAGTCAGAATGGAGGTGTGTGAACTCATAGAATGGGCGTGTGTGACGTCACAATGGAAGTGTGTGAAGTCATAGAATGGAGGTGTGTGAAGTCATAGAATGGAAGTGTGTGAAGTCATAGAATGGAGGTGTGTGAAGTTAGAGAATGGATGTTTGTAAAGTAAGAATGGAGGTGTGTGAAGTCATAAAATGGAGCTGTGTGAAGTCAGAATGGAGGTGTGTGAAGTCACAGAATGGAGGTGTCTGAAGTCACAGAATGGAGGTGTGTGACGTCACAGAATGGAAGTGTGTGAAGTCATAGAATTGAGGTGTGTGAAGTCAGAATGGAGGTGTGTGGAGTCACCGAATGCAGGTGTGTTAACTCCGAATGGAGGTGTGTGAAGTCACAGAATGGAGGTTTGCGAAGTCCTAGAATGGTGTTGTGTGAAGGCAAAATTGTGGTGTGTCAACTCATAGAATGGATGTGTGTGAACTAATAGAATGGAGGTGTGTGAAGTCATAGAATGGAGGTGTGTGAAGTCACAGAATGGAGGTGTGTGAAGTCATAGAATGGAGGTTTGTGAAGTCACAGAATGGAGGTGTTTGAAGTCATAGAATGGAGGTGTGTGAAGTTATAGAATGGATGTTTGTAAAGTAAGAATGAAGTTGTGTGAAGTCATAGAATGGAGGTGTGTGACGTCAAAGGATGGAGGTGTGTGAAATCATAGAATGGAGGTGTGTAAACTCAGAATGGAGGTGTGGGAAGTCAAAGAATGGAGGTGTGTGAAGTCATAGAATGGAGGTGTGTGAAGTCACAGAATGGAGGTGTGTGAAGTCATAGAATGGAGGTTTGTGAAGTCACAGAATGGAGGTGTTTGAAGTCACAGAATGGAGCTGTGTGAATTCAGAATGGAGGTGTGTGAAGTAATAGAATGGAGGTGTGTGAAGTCAGAATGGAGGTGTGTGAACTCATAGAATGGGCGTGTGTGACGTCACAATGGAAGTGTGTGAAGTCATAGAATGGAGGTGTGTGAAGTCATAGAATGGAAGTGTGTGAAGTCATACAATGGAGGTGTGTGAAGTTAGAGAATGGATGTTTGTAAAGTAAGAATGGAGGTGTGTGAAGTCATAAAATGGAGCTGTGTGAAGTCAGAATGGAGGTGTGTGAAGTCACAGAATGGAGGTGTCTGAAGTCACAGAATGGAGGTGTGTGACGTCACAGAATGGAAGTGTGTGAAGTCATAGAATTGAGGTGTGTGAAGTCAGAATGGAGGTGTGTGGAGTCACCGAATGCAGGTGTGTGAACTCCGAATGGAGGTGTGTGAAGTCACAGAATGGAGGTTTGCGAAGTCCTAGAATGGAGTTGTGTGAAGGCAAAATTGTGGTGTGTCAACTCATAGAATGGATGTGTGTGAACTAATAGAATGGAGGTGTGTGAAGTCATAGAATGGAGGTGTGTGAAGTCACAGAATGGAGGTGTGTGAAGTCATAGAATGGAGGTTTGTGAAGTCACAGAATGGAGGTGTTTGAAGTCATAGAATGGAGGTGTGTGAAGTTATAGAATGGATGTTTGTAAAGTAAGAATGAAGTTGTGTGAAGTCATAGAATGGAGGTGTGTGACGTCAAAGGATGGAGGTGTGTGAAATCATAGAATGGAGGTGTGTAAACTCAGAATGGAGGTGTGGGAAGTCAAAGAATGGAGGTGTGTGAAGTCATAGAATGGAGGTGTGTGAAGTCACAGAATGGAGGTGTGTGAAGTCATAGAATGGAGGTGTGTGAAGTCATAGAATGGAGGTGTGTGATATCATATAATGGAGGTGTGTGAAGTCACAGAATGGAGGTGTGTGAAGTCAGAATGGAGGTGTGAAGTCATAGAATAGAGGTGAGTGAAGTCATAGAAAGGAGGTGTGGGAAGTCAGAGAATGGAAGAGTGTGAAGTCATAGAGTGGAGGTGAGTGAAGTCACAGATTCGAGGTCTGTGAAGTCATAGAATGGAGGTGTGTGAAGTCAGAATGGAGGTGTGTGAAGTCAAAGAATGTAGGTGTGTGAACTCATAGAATGTAGGTGTGTGACGTCACAATGGAAGTGTGTGAAGTCATACAATGGAGGTGTGTGAAGTCACAGAATGGAAGTGTGTGAAGTCATAGAATGGAGGTGTGTGAAGTTATACAATGGATGTTTGTAAAGTAAGAATGGAGGTGTGTGAAGTCATAGAATGGAGCTGTGTGAGGTCAGAATGGAGGTGTGTGAAGTCACAGAATGGAGGTGTGTGAACTCACAGAATGGAGGTGTGTAAAGTCATAGAATGGAGGTGTGTGAAGTTATAGAATGGATGTTTGTAAAGTAAAAATGGAGGTGTGTGAAGTCACAGAATGGAGGTGTGTGAAGTCACAGAATGGAGGTGTGTGAAGACAAAATTGTGGTGTGTGAACTCATAGAATGGATGTGTGTGAACTAATAGAATGGAGGTGTGAAGTCGTGGAATGGAGGTGTGTGAAGTCAAAGAATGGAGGTGTGTGAAGTCAAGCAATGGTCGTGTGTAAAGTCACAGAATGGAGGTGTGTGAAGTCATGGAATAGAGGTTTGTGAAGTCAAACATTGGAAGTGTGGGAAGTTACAGAAGGAAGATGTGTGAAGTCAAAGAATGGAGGTGTGTGAAGTCAGAATGCAGGTGTGGGAAGTCATAGAATGGAGGTGTGTGAACTCAAAGAATGGAGGTGTGTGAACTCATAGAATGGAGGTGTGTGAAGTCATGGAATGGAGGTTTGTGAAGTCAAACATTGGAAGTGTGGGAAGTTACAGAAAGAAGATGTGTGAAGTCATAGAATGGAGGTGTGTGAAGTCAGAATGCAGGTGTGGGAAGTCATAGAATGGAGGTGTGTGATGTCACAGAATGGAGGTGTGTGAAGTCAGAATGGAGGTGTGAAGTCATAGAATGGAGGTGGGTGAAGTCATAGAATGGAGGTGTGAGAAGTCTCAGAATGGAGGTGTGTGAAATCAAAAGGGTGGTGTGTGAAGTCACAAATGGAGGTGTGTGAAGTCACAGAATGTAGGTGTGTGAAGTCAAAATGGAGGTGTGTGAACTCAAAGAATGGAGGTGTGTGAACTCATAGAATGGAGGTGTGTGAAGTCATGGAATAGAGGTTTGTGAAGTCAAACATTGGAAGTGTGGGAAGTTACAGAAGGAAGATGTGTGAAGTCAAAGAATGGAGGTGTGTGAAGTCAGAATGCAGGTGTGGGAAGTCATAGAATGGAGGTGTGTGAACTCAAAGAATGGAGGTGTGTGAACTCATAGAATGGAGGTGTGTGAAGTCATGGAATGGAGGTTTGTGAAGTCAAACATTGGAAGTGTGGGAAGTTACAGAAAGAAGATGTGTGAAGTCATAGAATGGAGGTGTGTGAAGTCAGAATGCAGGTGTGGGAAGTCATAGAATGGAGGTGTGTGATGTCACAGAATGGAGGTGTGTGAAGTCAGAATGGAGGTGTGAAGTCATAGAATGGAGGTGGGTGAAGTCATAGAATGGAATTGTGTGAAGTCATAGAATGAAGGTGTGTGAAGTCACAGAATGGAGATGTGTGACATCACAGAATGGAGGAGTGTGAACTCATAATGGAGGTGTGTAAAGTCACAGAATGGAGGTGTGTGAAGTCATAGAATGGAAGTGTGTGAAGTCATAAAATGGAGGTGTGTGGCGTCACAGAATGCAGGGTATGAGGTCATAGAATGGAGGTGTGTGAATGACAGAATTGAGGTGATTGAAGTCATATATTTGAGGTGTGTGAATTCAAAATGGATGTCTGAAGTCATAGAATGGAGGTGTGTGAAATCATAGATTAAGCGTGTGTGAGGTCATAGAATGGAGGTGTGTGAATTCACAGAATGGAGGTGTGTGAAGTCATAAAATGGAGATGGGTGAAGTCATAGAAAGGAGGTGTGGGAAGTCATAGAATGGAGGAGTGTGAAGTCATAGAGTGGAGGTGAGTGAAGTCACATATTCGATGTCTGTGAAGTCATAGAATGGAGGTGTGTGAAGTCAGAATGGAGGTGTGTGAAGTCATAGAATGGAGGTGTGTGAACTCATAGAATGGAGGTGTGTGATGTCACAATGGAAGTCTGTGAAGTCATAGAATGGAGGTGTGTGAAGTCACAGACTGGAGGTGTGTGAAGTCAGAGAATGGAGGTGTGTGAAGTTAGAATGGAGGTGGGTAGTCATAGATTGGAGGTGGGTGACGTCAAAGAAAGGAGGTGTGGTAAGTCATAGAATGGAGGAGTGTGAAGTCATAGAGTGCAGGTGCGTGAAGTCAGAGATTCGAGGTCTGTGAAGTCAAAGAATACAGGTGTGTGATGTCAGAATGGAGGTGTGCGAAGTCATAGAATAGAGGTGTGTGATGTCAGAATGGAGGTGTGTGAAGTCATAGATGGAGTTGTGTGAAGTCGTAGTATAGGTGTGTGAAACCATAGAATGGAGTTTTGTGAAGTCACAGAATGGAGCTGTGTGAATTCAGAATGGAGGTGTGTGAAGTAATAGAATGGAGGTGTGTGAAGTCAGAATGGAGGTGTGTGAACTCATAGAATTGGGGTGTGTGACGTCACAATGGAAGTGTGTGAAGTCATAGAATGGAGGTGTGTGAAGTCACAGAATGGAGGTGTGTGAAGTCATAGAATGGAAGTGTGTGAAGTCATAGAATTGAGGTGTGTGAAGTTATAGAATGGATGTTTGTAAAGTAAGAATGGAGGTGTGTGAAGTCATAGAATGGAGGTGTGTAAAGTCAGAATGGAGGTGTGTGAAGTCACATAATGGAGGTGTGTGAAGTCACAGAATGGAGGTGTGTGAAGTCACAGAATGGAAGTGTGTGAAGTCATAGAATTGAGGTGTGTGAAGTCAGAATGTAGGTGTGTGGAGTCACCGAATGCAGGTGTGTGAACTCCGAATGGAGGTGTGTGAAGTCACAGAATGGAGGTTTGTGAAGTCATAGAATGGAAGTGTGTGAAGTCATAGAATTGAGGTGTGTGAAGTTATAGAATGGATGTTTGTAAAGTAAGAATGGAGGTGTGTGAAGTCATAGAATGGAGGTGTGTAAAGTAAGAATGGAGGTGTGTGAAGTCACATAATGGAGGTGTGTGAAATCAAAATGGTGGTGTGTGAAGTCACAAATGGAGGTGTGTGAAGTCACAGAATGTAGGTGTGTGAAGTCAAAATGGAGATGTGTGAAGTCAAAGAATGGAGGTGTGTGAACTCATAGAATGGAGGGGTGTGAAGTCATGGAATGCAGGTTGTGAAGTCAAATATTGGAAGTGTGGGAAGTTAAAGAAGGAAGATGTGTGAAGTCATAGAATGGAGGTGTGTGAAGTCAGAATGCAGGTGTGGGAAGTCATAGAATGGAGGTGTGTGGAGTCATAGAATGGAGGTGTTTGAAGTCATAGAATGGACGTGTGTGAAGTCATAGAATGGAGCTGTGTGATGTCACAGAATGGAGGTGTGTGAAGTCATAGAACGGAATTGTGTGAAGTCACAGAATGGAGGTGTGTGAAGTCATAGAATGGAAGTGTGTGAAGTCATAGAATGGAGGTGTGTGAAGTCAGAATGGACAAGTGTGACGTCACCGAATGGAGTTGTGTCAAGTCAGAAAGGAGGTGTGTGAAGTCACAGAATGGAGGTTTGTGAAGTCATAGAATGGAGGTGTGTGAAGTCATAGAATGGATGTTTCTGAAGGAAAAATGAAGGTGTGGGAAGTCATAGAATGGAGGTGTATGAAGTCAGAGAATGGAGGTGTGTGAAGTCAGAATGGAGGTGGGTAGTCATAGATTGGAGGTGGGTGACGTCATAGAAAGGAGGTGTGGTAAGTCATAGAATGGAGGAATGTGAAGTCACAGAGTGCAGGTGAGTGAAGTCACAGATTCGAGGTCTGTGAAGTCATACAATGGAGGTGTGTGATGTCAGAATGGAGGTGTGCGAAGTCATAGAATAGAGGTGTGTGATGTCAGAATGGAGGTGTGTGAAGTCATAGATGGAGTTGTGTGAAGTCATAGTATGGAGGTGTGTGAAACCATAGAATGGAGTTTTGTGAAGTCACAGAATGGAACTGTGTGAATCAGAATGGAGGTGTGTGAAGTAATAGAATGGAGGTGTGTGAAGTCAAAATGGATGTGTGAAGTCATAGAATGGAGGTGTGTGAAATCATAGAATGAGGGTGTGTGACGTCATAGAATGGAGGTGTGTGAAGAAACAGAATGGAGGTGTGTGAAGTCATAAAATGGAGGTGGGTTAAGTCATACAAAGGAGGTGTGGGAAGTCATAGAATGGAGGAGTGTGAAGTCAAAGAGTGGAGGCGAGTGAAGTCACATATTCGAGGTCTGTGAAGTCATAGAAAGGAGGTGTGTGAAGTCAGAATGGAGGTGTGTGAAGTCATAGAATGGAGGTGTGTGAACTCATAGAATGGAGGTGTGTGACGTCACAATGTAAGTGTGTGAAGTCATAGAATGGAGGTGTGTGAAGTCACAGAATGGAGGTGTGTGAAGTCACAGAATGGAAGTGTGTGAAGTCATAGAATGGAGGTACGTGAAGTCACAAAA
The DNA here is from genome assembly GCA_024803745.1 of Megascapheus bottae. NCBI lineage: Eukaryota > Metazoa > Chordata > Mammalia > Rodentia > Geomyidae > Megascapheus > Megascapheus bottae. Next base: position 33,849 of record JANJXV010000849.1, on the reverse strand, counting down.
TGGAGGTGTGTGAAGTCATAGAATGGAGGTGTGTGAAGTTATACAATGGATGTTTGTAAAGTAAGAATGGAGGTGTGTGAAGTCATAGAATGGATCTGTGTGAGGTCAGAATGGAGGTGTGTGAAGTCACAGAATGGAGGTGTGTGAAGTCACAGAATGGAGGTGTGTAAAGTCATAGAATGGAGGTGTTTGAAGTTATAGAATGGATGTTTGTAAAGTAAGAATGGAGGTGTGTGAAGTCACAGAATGGAGGTGTGTGAAGTCACAGAATGGAGGTGTGTGAAGACAAAATTGTGGTGTGTGAACTCATAGAATGGATGTGTGTGAACTAATAGAATGGAGGTGTGTGAAGTCGTGGAATGGAGGTGTGTGAAGTCAAAGAATGGAGGTGTGTGAAGTCAAACAATGGAGGTGTGTGAAGTCACAGAATGTAGGTGTGTGAAGTCAAAATGGAGGTGTGTGAACTCAAAGAATGGAGGTGTGTGAACTCATAGAATGGAGGTGTGTGAAGTCATGGAATGGAGGTTTGTGAAGTCAAATATTGGAAGTGTGGGAAGTTACAGAAAGAAGAGGTGTGAAGTCATAGAATGGAGGTGTGTGAAGTCAGAATGCAGGTGTGGGAAGTCATAGAATGGAGGTGTGTGAAGTCATAGAATGGAGGTGTGTGAAGTCGTAGATTGGAAGTGTGTGAAGTCATAGAATGGAGGTGTGTGATTACACAGAATGGAGGTGTGTGAAGTCAGAATGGAGGTGTGAAGTCATAGAATGGAGGTGGTTGAAGTCATAGAATGGAATTGTGTGAAGTCATAGAATGGAGGTGTGTGAAGTCACAGAATGGAGATGTGTGACATCACAGAATGGAGGAGTGTGAACTCATAATGGAGGTGTGTAAAGTCACACAATGGAGGTGTGTGAAGTCATAGAATGGAAGTGTGTGAAGTCATAGAATGGAGGTGTGTGGCGTCACAGAATGCAGGGTATGAGGTCATAGAATGGAGGTGTGTGAATGACAGAATTGAGGTGATTGAAGTCATATATTGGAGGTGTGTGAATTCAAAATGGATGTCTGAAGTCATAGAATGGAGGTGTGTGAAATCATAGATTAAGGGTGTGTGAGGTCATAGAATGGAGGTGTGTGAATTCACAGAATGGAGGTGTGTGAAGTCATAAAATGGAGATGGGTGAAGTCATAGAAAGGAGGTGTGGGAAGTCATAGAATGGAGGAGTGTGAAGTCATAGAGTGTAGGTGAGTGAAGTCACATATTCGAGGTCTGTGAAGTCATAGAATGGAGGTGTGTGAAGTCAGAATGGAGGTGTGTGAAGTCATAGAATGGAGGTGTGTGAACTCATAGAATGGAGGTGTGTGATGTCACAATGGAAGTGTGTGAAGTTATAGAATGGAGGTGTGTGAAGTCACAGAATGGAGGTGTGTGAAGTCAGAGAATGGAGGTGTGTGAAGTCAGAATGGAGGTGGGTAGTCATAGATTGGAGGTGGGTGACGTCAAAGAAAGGAGGTGTGGTAAGTCATAGAATGGAGGAGTGTGAAGTCATAGAGTGCAGGTGCGTGAAGTCAGAGATTCGAGGTCTGTGAAGTCAAAGAATACAGGTGTGTGATGTCAGAATGGAGGTGTGCGAAGTCATAGAATAGAGGTGTGTGATGTCAGAATGGAGGTGTGTGAAGTCATAGATGGAGTTGTGTGAAGTCGTAGTATGGAGGTGTGTGAAACCATAGAATGGAGTTTTGTGAAGTCACAGAATGGAGCTGTGTGAATTCAGAATGGAGGTGTGTGAAGTAATAGAATGGTGGTGTGTGAAGCCAGAATGGAGGTGTGTGAACTCATAGAATGGGGGTGTGTGACGTCAAAATGGAAGTGTGTGAAGTCATAGAATGGAGGTGTGTGAAGTCACAGAATGGAGGTGTGTGAAGTCATAGAATGGAAGTGTGTGAAGTCATAGAATTGAGGTGTGTGAAGTTATAGAATGGATGTTTGTAAAGTAATAATGGAGGTGTGTGAAGTCATAGAATGGAGCTGTGTGAAGTCAGAATGGAGGTGTGTGAAGTCACATAATGGAGGTGTGTGAAGTCACAGAATGGAGGTGTGTGAAGTCACAGAATGGAAGTGTGTGAAGTCATAGAATTGAGGTGTGTGAAGTCAGAATGGAGGTGTGTGAAGTCACCGAATGCAGGTGTGTGAACTCCGAATGGAGGTGTGTGAAGTCACAGAATGGAGGTTTGCGAAGTCCTAGAATGGAGGTGTGTGAAGGCAAAATTGTGGTGTGTGAACTCATAGAATGGATGTGTGTGAACTAATAGAATTGAGGTGTGTGAAATCGTGGAATGGAGGTGTGTGAAGTCAAAGAATGGAAGAGTGTGAAGTCAAACAATGGTGGTGTCTGAAGTCACAGAATGGACATGTGTGAAGTCACAGAATGGAAGTGTGTGAAGTCAAAACGAAGGTTTGTGAACTCAAAGAATGGAGGTGTGTGAAGTCACAGAATGGAGGTGTGTGAAATCAAAATGGTGGTGTGTGAAGTCACAAATGGAGGTGTGTGAAGTCACAGAATGTAGGTGTGTGAAGCCAAAATGGAGGTGTGTGAAGTCAAAGAATGGAAGTGTGTGAACTCATAGAATGGAGGTGTGTGAAGTTATGGAATGGAGGTTTGTCAAGTCAAATATTGGAAGTGTGGGAAGTTAAAGAAGGAAGATGTGTGAAGTCATAGAATGGAGGTGTGTGAAGTCAGAATGCAGGTGTGGGAAGTCATAGAATGGAGGTGTGTGAAGTCATAGAATGGAGGTGTTTGAAGTCATAGAATGAAAGTGTGTGAAGTCATAGAATGGAGGTGTGTGATGTCACAGAATGGAGGTGTGTGAAGTCATAGAATGGAATTGTGTGAACTCATAGAATGGAGGTGTGTGAAGTCATAGAATGGAAGTGTGTGAAGTCATAGAATAGAGGTGTGTGGAGTCACAGAATGGAGGGTATGAAGTCATAGAATGGAGGTGTGTGAAGTCACAGAATTGAGGTGTTTGGAGTCATATATTGGAGGTGTGTGGAGTCAAAATGGATGTGTGAAGTCATAGAATGGAGGTGTGTAAAATCATAGAATGATGGTGTGTGAGCTCATAGAAAACAGGTGTGTGAAGTCACAGAATGGAGGTGTGTGAACTCATAAAATGGAGGTGGGTGAAGTCATCGAAAGGAGGTGTGGGAAGTCATAGAATGGAGGAGTGTGAAGTCATATAGTGGAGGTGAGTGAGGTCAAAACGGAGGTGTGTGAACTCAAAGAATGGCGGTGTGTGAAGTCACAGAATGGAGGTGTGTGAAATCAAAATGGAGGTGTGTGAAGTCACAAATGCAGGTGTGTGAAGTCACAGAATGTAGGTGTGTGAAGTCAAAATGGAGGGGTGTGAACTCAAAGAATGGAGGTGTGTGAACTCATACAATGGAGGTGTGTGAAGTCATGGAATGGAGGTTTGTGAAGTCAATCATTGGAAGTGTGGGAAGTTACAGAAAGAAGATGCGTGAAGTCATAGAATGGAGGTGTGTGAAGTCATAATGCAGGTGTGGGAAGTCATAGAATGGAGGTGTGTGAAGTCATAGAATGGAGGTGTGTGAAGTCATAGAATGGAAGTGTGTGAAGTCATAGAATGGAGGTGTGTGATGTCACAGAATGGAGGTGTGTGAAGTCAGAATGGAGGTGTGAAGTCATAGAATGAAGGTGGGTGAAGTCATAGAATGGAATTGTGTGAAGTCATAGAATGGAGGTGTGTGAAGTCACAGAATGGAGATGTGTGACATCACAGAATGGAGGAGTGTGAACTCACAATGGAGGTGTGTAAAGTCACAGAATGGAGGTGTGTGAAGTCATAGAATGGAAGTGTGTGAAGTCTTAGAATGGAGGTGTGTGGAGTCAAAGAATGGAGGGTATGAGGTCATAGAATGGAGGTGTGTGTAGTGACAGAATTGAGGTGTTTGAAGTCATATGTTGGAGGTGTGTGAAGTAAATGGATGTGTGAAGTCATAGAATGGAGGTGTGTGAAATCATAGAATGAGGGTGTGTGAGGTCATAGAATCGAGATGTGTGAAGTCACAGAGGGGAGGTGTGTGAAGTCATAAAATGGAGGTGGGTGAAGTCATAGAAAGGAGGTGTGAGAAGTCATAGAATGGAGGAGTGTGAAGTCATAGAGTGGAGGTGAGTGAAGTCACATATTCGAGGTCTGTGAAGTCATATAATGGAGGTGTGTGAAGTCAGAATGGAGGTGTGTGAAGTGAAAGAATGGAGGTGTGTGAACTCATAGAATGGAGTGTGTGATGTCACAATGGAAGTGTGTGAAGTCATGTTATGGAGGTGTGTGAAGTCACAGAATGGAGGTGTGAGAAGTCAAAATGGAGGTGTGTGACGTCATAAAATGGAGGTGTGTGAAGTCATAGAATGGAGGTGTGTGAAATCATAGAATGGATGTTTGTGAAGTCACGGAATGGAGGTGTGTGAACTCAGAATGGAGGTGTGTGAAGTCACAGAATGGAGGTGTGTGAAGTCATAGCATGGAGGTATGTGAAATCATAGAATGGAAGTGTGTGAAGTCATAGAATGGAGGTGTGTGAAATCACAGAATGGAGGTGTTTGAAGTCATATATTAGAGGTGTGTGAAGTCAAAATGGATGTTTGAAGTCATAGAATGGAGGTGTGTGAAATCATAGAATGAGGGTGTGTGAGGTCATAGAATGGAGGTGCGTGAAGTCACAGAATGGAGGTGTGTGAAGTTATAACAGGGAGGTGTGTGAAGTCATAGAATGGAAGTGTGTGAAGTCACACAGTGGAGGTGTGTGAAGTCACAGAATGGAGGTGTGTGAAGTCACAGAATGGAGGTGTGTGAACTCAGAATGGAGGTTTGTGAAGTCACAGAATGGAGGTGTGTGAAGTCATATAATGGAGGTGTGTGAAGTCAGAAAATGGAGGTGTGTGAAGTCAGAATGGAGGTGTGAAGTCATAGAGTGGAGGTGGGTGAAGTCATAGAATGGAGGTGTGTGAAATCATAGAATGGAGGTGTGTGAAGTCACATAATGGAGGTGTGGCAAGTCACAAAATGGAGGTGTGTGACGTCACAGAATGGAGGTGTGTGAAGTCAGAATGGAGGTGTGTAAAGTCACAGAATGGAGGTGTGTGAAGTCATAGAATGGAAGTGTGTGAAGTCATAGAATGGAGGTCTGTGAAGTCACAGAATGGAAGGTATGAACTCATAGAATGGAGGTGTGTGAAGTCACAGAATTGAGGTGTTTGAAGTCATATATTGGAGGTCTGGGAAGGGAAAATGGATGTGTGAAGTCATAGAATGGAGGTGTGTGAAATCATAGAATGAGGGTGTGTGAGGTCATAGAATGGTGGTGTGTGAAGTCACAGAATGGAGGTGTGTGAAGTCATAAAATGGTGGTGGGTGAAGTCATAGAAAGGAGGTGTGGGAAGACATAGATTGGAGGAGTGTGAAGTATTAGAGTAGAAGTGAGTTAAGTCACAGATTTGAGGTCTGTGAAGTCATAGAATGGAGGTGTGTGATGTCAGAATGAAGGTGTGTGAAGTCATAGATGGAGGTGTGTGAAGTTAGAATGCATGTGTGGGAAGTCATAGAATGGAAGTGTGTGAAGTCATAGAATGGTGGTGTGTGAAGTCATAGAGTGGAAGTGTGTGAAGTCATAGAATGGAGGTGTGTGATGTCATAGAATGGAGGTGTGTGAAGTCATAGAATGGAGGTGGGTGAAGTCACGGAAGGAAGCTGTGTGAAATCACAGAATGGAGGTGTGTGAAGTCACAGAATGGAGGTGTGAGAAGTCACAGATTGGAGGTGTGTGAAGTCACAGAATGGAGATGTGTGAAGTCAAAAAGGGGGTGTGAGAAGTCACAAATGTAAGTGTGTGAAGTCACAGAATGGAGGTGTGAAGTCAAAATGGTTGTGTGTGAAGTCAAAGAATGTAGGTGTGTGAAGTCATCGAATGGAGGTGTGTGAAGTCACAGAATGGAGGTGTGTGAAGTCAGAATACAGGTGTGCGAAGTCATAGAATGGAGGTGTGTGAAGGCAGAATGGAGGTGTGTGAAGTCATAGAATGGAGGTTTGTGACGTCAGAATAGAGGAGTGTGAAGTCATAGAATGGAGGTGTGTGAAGTAACAGAATGGAGGTGTGTGAAGTCACAGAATGGAGGTGTGTGAAGTCACAGAATGGAGGTGTGTGAACTCAGAATTGAGGTATGTAAAGTCACAGAATGGAGGTGTATGAAGTCATAGAATGGAAGTGTTTGAAGTCATAGAATGGAGGTGTGTGAAGTCACAGAATGGATGTTATGAACTCATAGAATGGAGGTGTGTGAAGTCACAGAATTGAGGTGTTTGAAGTCATATATTGGAGGTGTGTGAAGTCAAAATGGATGTGAAATTTCATAGAATGAAGGTGTCTGCAACCATAGAATGAGGGTGTGTGAGGTCATATAATGGAGGTGTGTGAAGTCACAGAATGGAGGTGTGTGAAGTCATAGAATGGAGGTGTGTGAAGTCATAGAATGGAAGTGTGTGAAGTCATAGAATGGAGGTGTGTGAAGTCAGAATGGAGGTGTGTGAAGTCACAGAATGGAGGTTTGTGAAGTCATAGAATGGAGTTGTGTGAAGTCATAGAACTGATGTTTCTGAAGTACGAATGAAGGTGTGTGAAGTCATAGAATGGAGGTGTGTGAACACATAGAATGGAGGTGTGTGAATTCACAGAATGAAGGTGTGTGAAGTCAGAGTGGAGGTGTGTAGTCATAGATTGAAGGTGGTGAAGTCATAGAAGGGAGGTGTGGAAAGTCATAGAATGGAGGAGTATGAAGTCATAGAGTGCAGGTGAGTGAAGTCACAGATTCGAGGTCTGTGAAGTCATAGAATGGAGGTGTGTGATGTCAGAATGAAGGTGTGTGAAGTCATACAAGGAGTTGTGTGAAGTCATAGTATGGAGGTGTGTGAAATCATAGAATGGAGTTTTGTGAAGTCACAGAATGGAGCTGTGTGAATACAGAATGGAGGTGTGTGAAGTCATAGAATGTAGGTGTGTGAAGTCAGAACGGAGGTGTGTGAACGCATGGAATGGAGGTGAGTGACGTCACAATGGAAGTTTGTGAAGTCATAGAATGGAGGTGTGTGAAGTCACAGAATGGAGGTGTGTGAAGTCATAGAATGGAGGTGTGTGAATTACAGAATGGAGGTGTTTGAAGTCATAAAATGGAGGTGTGTGAAGTTATTGAATGGATGTTTGTAAAGTAAGAATGAAGTTGTGTGAAGTCATAGAATAAATGTGTGACGTCAAAGAATGGAGGTGTGTGAAGTCATAGAATGCAGGTGTGTAAACTCAGAATGGAGGTGTGTGACGTCATAGAATGGAGGCGTGTGAAGTTATAAAATGGAGGTGTGTGAAGTCATAGAATGGAATTGTGTGAAGTCATAGAATGGAGGTGGTTGAAGTCACAGAATGGACGGTATGAGGTCATAGAATGCAGGTGTGTGAAGTCACAGAATTGAGGTGTTTGAAGTCATATATTAGAGGTGTGTGAAGTCGAAATGGATGTGTGAAATCATAGAATGGAGGTCTGTGAAATCAAAGAATGAGGGTGTGTGAGGTCATAGAATGGAGGTGTGTTAAGTCACAGAATGGAGGTGTGTGAAATTATAAAAGGGAGGTTTATGAAGTCATAGAATGGAAGTGTGTGAAGTCACACAATGGAGGTGTGTGAAGTCACAGAATAGAGGTGTGTGAAGTCATAGAATGGAAGTGTGTGAAGTCATAGAATGGAGGTGTGTGAAGTCAGAATGGAGAGGTGTGAAGTCAACGAATGGAGTTGTGTGAACTCAGAATGGAGGTGTGTGAAGTCACAGAATGTAGGTTTGTGAAGTCATAGAATGGACGTGTGTGAAGTCATAGAATGGATGTTTCTGAAGTAAAAATGAAGGTGTGTGAAGTCATAGAAAGAGTTGTGGGAAGTCATTGAATGGAGGAGTGTGATGTCAGAATGGAGGTGTGCGAAGTCATAGAATAGAGGTGTGTGAAGTCAGAATGGAGGTGTGTGAAGTCATAGAATGGAGGTGTGTGAAGTCAGAATGCAGGTGTGTGAACTCATAGAATGGAGGTGTGTGACGTCACAATGGAAGTGTGTGAAGTCATCTAATGGAGGTGTGTGAAGTCACAGAATGGAGGTGTGTGAAGTCATAGAATGCAGGTATGTGAAGTCACAAAATGGAGGTGTGTAAACTCATAGAATGGAGGTGTATGAAGTTATAGAATGGATGTTTGTAAAGTAAGAATGAAGGTGTGTGAAGTCATCTAATGGAGGTGTGTGACGTCATAGAATGGAGCTGTGTGAGGTCAGAATGGAGGTGTGTGAAGTCACAGAATGGAGGTGTGTCAACTCAAAATTTAGGTGTGTGAAGTCAAAGAACGGCGGTGTGTGAAGTCATAGAATGGAGGTGTGTAAAGTCATAGAATGGAGGTGTGTGAAGTTATAGAATGGATGTTTGTAAAGTAAGAATGAAGGTGTGTGAAGTCATCGAATGGAGGTGTGTGACGTCAAAGAAGGGAGGTGTGTGAAGTCATAGAATGGAGCTGTGTGAGGTCAGAATGGAGGTGTGTGAAGTCACAGAATGGAGGTGTGTCAACTCAAAATTTAGGTGTGTGAAGTCAAAGAATGGCGGTGTGTGAAGTCATAGAATGGAGGTGTGTGAAGTCAGAATGGAGGTGTGAGAACTCACAGAATTGAGGTTTGTGAACACAGAATGGAGGTGTGTGAAGTCAAAAATGTAGGTTTGTGAAGTCATAGAATGGAGGTGTGTGAAGTCATAGAATGTATGTTTGTGAAGTAAGAATGAAGGTGTGTGAAGTCATAGAATGAAGGTGTGTGAAGTCACAGAATGGAGGTGTGTGAAGTCATAGAATGGAAGTGTGTGAAGACATAGAATGGAGGTGTGTGAAGTCATATAATGGAGGTGTGTGAAGTTACAGAATGGATGTGTGTGAAGTCAGAATGGAGGTGTGAAGTCATAGAATGGATGTGGGTGAAGTCATAGAATGGAGGCGTGTGAAATCATAGAATGGAGGTGTGTGAAATCACAGAATGGAGGTGTGGGAAGTCACAGTATGGAGGTGTGTGACGTCACAGAATGGAGGTGTGTGAAGTCAGAATGGAGGTGTGTAAAGTCACAGAATGGAGGTGTGTGAAGTCATAGAATTGAAGTGTGTGAAGTCATAGAATGGAGGTGTGTGAAGTCACAGAATGGACGGTATGAAGTCATAGAATGGAGGTGTGTGAAGTCACAGAATTGAGGTGTTTGAAGGCATATATTGGAGGTGTGTGAAGTAAAATGGGTGTGTGAAGTCATAGAATTGAGATGTGTCAAATCACAGAATGAGGGTGTGTGAGGTCATGGAATGGACGTGTGTGAAGTCACAGAATGGAGGTGTGTGAAGTCATAAAATGGAGGTGGGTGAAGTCAAAGAATGAGATGTGGGAAGTCATAGAATGGAGGAGTGTGAAGTCCTAGAGTGGAGGTGAGTGAAGTCACATATTCGGGGTCTGTGAAGTCATAGAATGGAGGTGTGTGAAGTCAGAATGGAGGTGTGTGAAGTCATAGAATGGAGGTGTGTGAACTCATAGAATGGAGGTGTGTGACGTCACAAAGGAAGTGTGTGAAGTCATAGAATGGAGGTGTGTGAAGTCACAGAATGGAGGTGTGAGAAGTCAAAATGGAGGTGTGTGACGTCATAAAATGGAGGTGTGTGAAGTCATAGAATGGAGCTGTGTGAAATCATAGAATGGAGGTTTGGGAAGTCACAGAATGGAGGTGTGTGAACTCAGAATGGAGGTGTGTGAAGTCACAGAATGGAGGTGTGAGAAGTTACAGCATGGAGGTATGTGAAATCATAGAATGGAAGTGTGTGAAGTCATAGAATGGAGGTGTGTGAAGTCACAGAATGAAGGTGTGTGAAGTCATAGAATGGAGGTGTGTGAAGACACAGAAGGGAGGTGTGTGAAGTCACATAATGGAGGTGTGTGAAGTCAAAATGGAGGTGAGTGACGTCATAAACTGGAGGTGTGTGAAGTCATAGAATGGAGGTGTGTGAAATTATAGAATGTGGGTTTGTGAAGTCACAGAATGGAGTTGTGTGACGTCACAGAATGGAGGTTTGTGAAGTCATAGAATGGAGGTATGTGAAGTCAAATTGGAGGGGTGTGAAGTCTGAGAATAGAGGTGTGTGAAGTCACAGAATGGAGGTGGGTGAAGTCACAGAATTGAGGTATGTGAAGTCATAGAATGGAGTTGTGTGAAGTCACAGAATTGAGGTGTTTCAAGTCATATATTTTATGTGTGTGAAGTCAAAATGGATGTGTGAAATCATAGAATAGAGGTGTGTGACGTCATAGAATGGAGGCGTGTGAAGTTATAAAATGGAGGTGTGTGAAGTCATAGAATGGAATTGTGTGAAGTCATAGAATGGAGGTGGTTGAAGTCACAGAATGGACGGTATGAGGTCATAGAATGCAGGTGTGTGAAGTCACAGAATTGAGGTGTTTGAAGTCATATATTAGAGGTGTGTGAAGTCGAAATGGATGTGTGAAATCATAGAATGGAGGTCTGTGAAATCAAAGAATGAGGGTGTGTGAGGTCATAGAATGGAGGTGTGTTAAGTCACAGAATGGAGGTGTGTGAAATTATAAAAGGGAGGTTTATGAAGTCATAGAATGGAAGTGTGTGAAGTCACACAATGGAGGTGTGTGAAGTCACAGAATAGAGGTGTGTGAAGTCATAGAATGGAAGTGTGTGAAGTCATAGAATGGAGGTGTGTGAAGTCAGAATGGAGAGGTGTGAAGTCAACGAATGGAGTTGTGTGAACTCAGAATGGAGGTGTGTGAAGTCACAGAATGTAGGTTTGTGAAGTCATAGAATGGACGTGTGTGAAGTCATAGAATGGATGTTTCTGAAGTAAAAATGAAGGTGTGTGAAGTCATAGAAAGAGTTGTGGGAAGTCATTGAATGGAGGAGTGTGATGTCAGAATGGAGGTGTGCGAAGTCATAGAATAGAGGTGTGTGAAGTCAGAATGGAGGTGTGTGAAGTCATAGAATGGAGGTGTGTGAAGTCAGAATGCAGGTGTGTGAACTCATAGAATGGAGGTGTGTGACGTCACAATGGAAGTGTGTGAAGTCATCTAATGGAGGTGTGTGAAGTCACAGAATGGAGGTGTGTGAAGTCATAGAATGCAGGTATGTGAAGTCACAAAATGGAGGTGTGTAAACTCATAGAATGGAGGTGTATGAAGTTATAGAATGGATGTTTGTAAAGTAAGAATGAAGGTGTGTGAAGTCATCTAATGGAGGTGTGTGACGTCATAGAATGGAGCTGTGTGAGGTCAGAATGGAGGTGTGTGAAGTCACAGAATGGAGGTGTGTCAACTCAAAATTTAGGTGTGTGAAGTCAAAGAACGGCGGTGTGTGAAGTCATAGAATGGAGGTGTGTAAAGTCATAGAATGGAGGTGTGTGAAGTTATAGAATGGATGTTTGTAAAGTAAGAATGAAGGTGTGTGAAGTCATCGAATGGAGGTGTGTGACGTCAAAGAAGGGAGGTGTGTGAAGTCATAGAATGGAGCTGTGTGAGGTCAGAATGGAGGTGTGTGAAGTCACAGAATGGAGGTGTGTCAACTCAAAATTTAGGTGTGTGAAGTCAAAGAATGGCGGTGTGTGAAGTCATAGAATGGAGGTGTGTGAAGTCAGAATGGAGGTGTGAGAACTCACAGAATTGAGGTTTGTGAACACAGAATGGAGGTGTGTGAAGTCAAAAATGTAGGTTTGTGAAGTCATAGAATGGAGGTGTGTGAAGTCATAGAATGTATGTTTGTGAAGTAAGAATGAAGGTGTGTGAAGTCATAGAATGAAGGTGTGTGAAGTCACAGAATGGAGGTGTGTGAAGTCATAGAATGGAAGTGTGTGAAGACATAGAATGGAGGTGTGTGAAGTCATATAATGGAGGTGTGTGAAGTTACAGAATGGATGTGTGTGAAGTCAGAATGGAGGTGTGAAGTCATAGAATGGATGTGGGTGAAGTCATAGAATGGAGGCGTGTGAAATCATAGAATGGAGGTGTGTGAAATCACAGAATGGAGGTGTGGGAAGTCACAGTATGGAGGTGTGTGACGTCACAGAATGGAGGTGTGTGAAGTCAGAATGGAGGTGTGTAAAGTCACAGAATGGAGGTGTGTGAAGTCATAGAATTGAAGTGTGTGAAGTCATAGAATGGAGGTGTGTGAAGTCACAGAATGGACGGTATGAAGTCATAGAATGGAGGTGTGTGAAGTCACAGAATTGAGGTGTTTGAAGGCATATATTGGAGGTGTGTGAAGTAAAATGGGTGTGTGAAGTCATAGAATTGAGATGTGTCAAATCACAGAATGAGGGTGTGTGAGGTCATGGAATGGACGTTTGTGAAGTCACAGAATGGAGGTGTGTGAAGTCATAAAATGGAGGTGGGTGAAGTCAAAGAATGAGATGTGGGAAGTCATAGAATGGAGGAGTGTGAAGTCCTAGAGTGGAGGTGAGTGAAGTCACATATTCGGGGTCTGTGAAGTCATAGAATGGAGGTGTGTGAAGTCAGAATGGAGGTGTGTGAAGTCATAGAATGGAGGTGTGTGAACTCATAGAATGGAGGTGTGTGACGTCACAAAGGAAGTGTGTGAAGTCATAGAATGGAGGTGTGTGAAGTCACAGAATGGAGGTGTGAGAAGTCAAAATGGAGGTGTGTGACGTCATAAAATGGAGGTGTGTGAAGTCATAGAATGGAGCTGTGTGAAATCATAGAATGGAGGTTTGGGAAGTCACAGAATGGAGGTGTGTGAACTCAGAATGGAGGTGTGTGAAGTCACAGAATGGAGGTGTGAGAAGTTACAGCATGGAGGTATGTGAAATCATAGAATGGAAGTGTGTGAAGTCATAGAATGGAGGTGTGTGAAGTCACAGAATGAAGGTGTGTGAAGTCATAGAATGGAGGTGTGTGAAGACACAGAAGGGAGGTGTGTGAAGTCACATAATGGAGGTGTGTGAAGTCAAAATGGAGGTGAGTGACGTCATAAACTGGAGGTGTGTGAAGTCATAGAATGGAGGTGTGTGAAATTATAGAATGTGGGTTTGTGAAGTCACAGAATGGAGTTGTGTGACGTCACAGAATGGAGGTTTGTGAAGTCATAGAATGGAGGTATGTGAAGTCAAATTGGAGGGGTGTGAAGTCTGAGAATAGAGGTGTGTGAAGTCACAGAATGGAGGTGGGTGAAGTCACAGAATTGAGGTATGTGAAGTCATAGAATGGAGTTGTGTGAAGTCACAGAATTGAGGTGTTTCAAGTCATATATTTTATGTGTGTGAAGTCAAAATGGATGTGTGAAATCATAGAATAGAGGTGTGTGAAGTCATAGAATGGAGGTGTGTGAAGTCATAGAATGAAGGTGTGTGAAGTCACACAATGGAGGTGTGTGAAGTCACAGAATGGAGGTGTGTGAAGTCATAGAATTGAAGTGTGTAAAGTCATAGAATGGAGGTGCGTGAAGTCAGAATGGAGGTGTGTGAAGTCAATGAATGGAGGTGTGAGAACTCAGAATGGAGGTGTGTGAAGTCACAGAATGGAGGTTTTTGAAGTCATAGAATGGAGGTGTGTGAAGTTATAGAAGGGATGTTTCTGAATTAAGAATGAAGGTGTGTGAAGTCATAGAATGGAGGTGTGTGAAGACAAAATTGTGGTGTGTGAACTCATAGAATGGATGTTTCTGAACTCATAGAATGGAGTTGAGTGAAGTCGTGGAATGGAGGTGTGTGAAGACACAGAAGGGAGGTGTGTGAAGTCACATAATGGAGGTGTGTGAAGTCAAAATGGAGGTGAGTGACGTCATAAACTGGAGGTGTGTCAAGTCATAGAATGGAGGTGTGTGAAATTATAGAATGGAGGTTTGTGAAGTCACAGAATGGAGTTGTGTGACGTCACAGAATGGAGGTTTGTGAAGTCATAGAATGGAGGTATGTGAAGTCAAATTGGAGGGTTGTGAAGTCGGAGAATAGAGGTGTGTGAAGTCACAGAATGGAGGTGGGTGAAGTCACAGAATGGAGGTGTGTGAAGTCATAGAATGGAGGTGTGTGAAGTCACAGAATGGACGGGTATGAAGTCATAGAATGGAGGTGTGTGAAGTCACAGAATTGAGGTGTTTGAAGTCATATATTTTATGTGTGTGAAGTCAAAATGGATGTGTGAAATCATAGAATAGAGGTGTGTGAAGTCATAGAATGGAGGTCTGTGAAGTCATAGAATGAAGGTGTGTGAAGTCACAGAATGGAGGTGTGTGAAGTCACAGAATGGAGGTGTGTGAAGTCATAGAATGGAAGTGTGTAAAGTCATAGAATGGAGGTGCGTGAAGTCAGAATGGAGGAGTGTGAAGTCAATGAATGGAGGTGTGAGAACTCAGAATGGAGGTGTGTGAAGTCACAGAATGGAGGTTTTTGAAGTCATAGAATGGAGGTGTGTGAAGTCATAGAATGGATGTTTCTGAATTAAGAATGAAGGTGTGTGATGTCATAGAATGGAGGTGTGTGAAAACAAAATTGTGGTTCGTAAACTCATAGAATGGATGTTTCTGAACTCATAGAATGGAGTTGTGTGAAGTCGTGGAATGGAGGTGTGTGAAGTCAAAGAATGGAGGTGTGTGAAGTCAAACAATGGTGGTGTGTGAAGTCACAGAATGGAGGTGTGTGATGTCCCAGAATGGAAGTGTGTGAAGTCAAAACCGAGGTGTGTGAAGTCAAAGAATGGAGGTGTGTGAAATCAAAATGGTGGTGTGTGAAGTCACAAATAGAGGTGTGTGAAGTGACAGAATGTAGGTGTGTGAAGTCAAAATGGAGGTGTGTGAAGTCAAACAATGGAGGTGTGTGAACTCATAGAATGGAGGTGTGTGAAGTCATAGAATGGATGTGTGTGAGGTCATGGAATGGAGGTGTGTGAAGTCAAAGAATGGAGGTGTGTGAAGTCATAGAAAGGAGCTCTGTGAAGTCATAGAATGGAGGAGTGTGAAGTCATAGATTGCAGGTGAGTTAAGGCACAGATTCGAGGTCTGTGAAGTCATAGAATGGAGGTGTGTGATGTCAGAATGCAGGTATGTGAAGTCATAGATGGAGTTGTGTGAAGTCATAGTATGGAGGTGTGTGAAATCATAGAATGGAGGTGTGTGAAGTCAGAATGGAGGTGTGTGAAGTCATAGAATGGAGGTGTGTGAAGACATAGAATGGAGGTGTGTGAAGTCATAGAATGGAGGTGTGTGAAGTCAGAATGGAGGTGTGTGAAATCAAAGAATGGAGGTGTGTGAACTCATAGAATAGAGGTGTGTGACGTCACAATGGAAGTGTGTGAATTCATAGTATGGAGGTGTGTGAAGTCACAGAATGGAGGTGTGTGAAGTCAAAATGGAGGTGTGTGATGTCCTAAAATGGAGGTGTGTGAAGTCATAGAATGGAGGTGTGTGAAATCATAGAATGAAGGTTTGTGAAGTCACAGGATTGAGGTGTGTGAAGTCATAGAATGGAGGTGTGTGAAGTCACAGAATGGGGGTGTGTGAAGTCATAGCATGGAGGTATGTGAAATCATAGAATGGAAGTGTGTGAAGTCATAGAATGGAGGTGTGTGAAGTCATAGAATGGAGGTGTGCGATGTCATACAATGAAGGTGTGTGAAGTCACAGAATGGAAGTGTTTGAAGTCACAGAATGGAGGTTTGTGAAGTCATAGAATGGAGGTAGGTGAAGTCACAGAATGGAGGTGTGTGAAGTCATAGAATGGAGGTGTGTGAAGTCACAGAATGGAGGAGTGTGAAGTCACAGAATGGAGGTGTGTGAACTCAGAATGGAGATGTGTGAAGTCACAGAATGGAGTTGTGTGAAGTCATAGAATTGAGGTGTGTGAAATCACAGAATGGAGATGTGTGAATTCATAGAATGGAGGTGTGACATCTCAGAATGGAGGTGTGTGAAATCGCAGAATGGAGGTGTGTGAGGTCACAGAATGGAGGTGTGTGAACTCACAATGCAGGTGTGTGAAGTCACGGAATGGCGGTGTGTGAAGTCATAGAATGGAAGTGTGTGAAGTCATAGAATGGAGATGTGTGAAGTCACAGAAGGGAGGTGTGTGGAGTCACATAATGGAGGTGTGTGAAGTCAAAATGGAGGTGTGTGACGTCATAAAATGTAGGTGTTTGAAGTCATAGTTTGGAGGTGTGCGAAATCATAGAATGGAGGTTTGTGAAGTCACAGAATGGAGGTGTGTGAAGTCACAGAATGGAGGTGTGAAGTCATAGAATGGAGGTATGTGAAGTCAAATTGGAGGGGTGTGAAGTCGGAGAATGGAGGTGTGCTAAGTCACAGAATGGAGGTGGGTGAAGTCACAGAATGTAGGTGTGTGAAGTCAAAGAATGGAGGTGTGTGAAGTTACAGAATGGACGGGTATGATTTCATAGAATGGAGGTGTGTAAAGTCACAGAATTGAGGTGTTTGAAGTTATATATTGGAGGTGTGTGAAGTCAAAATGGATGTGTGAAGTCATAGAATGGAGGTGTGTGAAGTCGGAAAATGGAGGTGTGTGGAGTCACAGAATGGAGCTGTGTGAAGTCACCGAATGGAGGTGTGTGAAGTCACAGAATGGAGGTGTGTGAAGTCAAAGAATGGAGGTGTGTGAAGTCATATAATGGAGGTGTGTAAAGTCATAGTATGTATGTTTGTGAAGTAAGAATGAAGGTGTGTGAAGTCATAGAATGGTGGTGTGTGAAGTCACAGAATGGAGGTGTGTGAAGTCATAGAATGGAGGTGTGTGAAGACATAGAATGGAGGTGTGTGAAGTCATATAATGGAGGTGTGTGAAGTCACAGAATGGATGTGTGTGAAGTCAGAATGGAGGTGTGAAGTCACAGAATGGAGGTGGGTGAAGTCATAGAATGGAGGTGTGTGAAATCATAGAATGGAGGTGTGTGAAGTCACAGAATGGAGGTGTGGGAAGTCACAGTATGGAGGTGTGTGAAGTCACAGAATGGAGGTGTGGGAAGTCACAATGGAGGTGTGTAAAGTCACAGAATGGAGGTGTGTGAAGTCATAGAAAGGCGCTCTGTGAAGTCATAGAATGGAGGAGTGTGAAGTCATAGAGTGCAGGTGAGTTAAGTCACAGATTCGAGGACTGTGAATTCATAGAATGGAGGTGTGTGATGTCAGAATGCAGGTATGTGAAGTCATAGATGGAGTTGTGTGAAGTCATAGTATGGAGGTGTGTGAAATCATAGAATGGAATTTTGAGAAGTCACAGAATGGAGCTGTGTGAATTCAGAATGGAGGTGTGTGAAGTCACAGAATGGAGCTGTGTGAATTCAGAATGGAGGTGTGTGAAGTCATAGAATGGAGGTGTGTGAAGTCACAGAATGGAGGTGTGTGAAGTCATAGAATGGAGGTTTGTGAAGTCACAGAATGGAGGTGTTTGAAGTCATAGAATGGAGGTGTGTGAAGTTATAGAATGGATGTTTGTAAAGTAAGAATGAAGTTGTGTGAAGTCATACAATGGAGGTGTGTGACGTCAAAGAATGGAGGTGTGTGAAATCATAGAATGGAGGTGTGTAAACTCAGAATGGAGGTGTGAAGTCACAGAATGGAGGTGTGTGAAGTCATAGAATGGAGGTGTGTGAAGTCACAGAATGGAGGTGTGTGATATCATATAATGGAGGTGTGTGACGTCACAGAATGGAGGTGTGTGAAGTCAGAATGGAGGTGTGAAGTCATAGAATAGAGGTGAGTGAAGTCATAGAAAGGAGGTGTGGGAAGTCAGAGAATGGAGGAGTGTGAAGTCATAGAGTGGAGGTGTGTGAAGTCAGAATGGAGGTGTGTGAAGTCAAAGAATGGAGGTGTGTGAACTCATAGAATAGAGGTGTGTGATGTGACAATGGAAGTGTGTGAATTCATAGTATGGAAGTGTGTGAAGTCACAGAATGGAGGTGTGTGAAGTCAAAATGGAGGTGTGTGATGTCCTAAAATGGAGGTGTGTGAAGTCATAGAATGGAGGTGTGTGAAATCATAGAATGAAGGTTTGTGAAGTCACAGAATTGAGGTGTGTGAAGTCATAGAATGGAGGTGTGTGAAGTCAGAGAATGGGGGTGTGTGAAGTCAGAGCATGGAGGTATGTGAAATCATAGAATGGAAGTGTGTGAAGTCATAGAATGGAGGTGTGTGAAGTCATACAATGAAGGTGTGTGAAGTCATAGAATGGAGGTATGTGAAGTCAAATTGGAGGGGTGTGAAGTCGGAGAATGGAGGTGTGGGAAGTCACAGAATGGAGGTGGGTGAAGTCACAGAATGGAGGTGTGTGAAGTCAAAGAATGGAGGTTTGTGAAGTCACAGAATGGACGGGTATGAATTCATAGAATGGAGGTGTGTGAAGTCACAGAATTGAGGTGTTTGAAGTTATATATTGGAGTTGTGTGAAGTCAAAATGGATGTGTGAAGTCACAGAATGGAGGTGTGTGAAGACACAGAATGGAGGTGTGTGAAGTCAAAGAATGGAGGTGTGTGAAGTCATAGAATGGAGGTGTGTGAACTCATAGAATGGAGGTGTGTGACGTCCTAATGGAATTTTGTGAATTCAAAGAATGGAGGTGTGTGAAGTCACAGAATGGAAGTGTGTGAAGTCAAAATGGAGGTGTGTGACGTCCTAAAATGGCGGTGTGGAAGTCATAGAATGGAGGTGTGTGAAATCATAGAATAGAGGTTTGTGAAGTCACAGAATGGAGGTGTGTGAACTCAGAATGGAGGTGTGTGAAGGCACAGAATGGAGGTGTGTGAAGTCATCGTATGAAGGTATGTGAAATCATAGAATGGAAGTGTGTGAAGTCATAGAATGGAGGTGTGCGAAGTCATACAATGAAGGTGTGTGAAGTCATAGAATGGAGGTGTGTGAAGTCACAGAAGAGAGGTGTGTGAAGTCACATAATGGAGGTGTGAGAAGTCAAAATGGAGGTGTGTGACGTCATAAAATGGAGGTGTGTGAAGTCATAGATTGGAGGTGTGTGAAATCATAGAATGGAGGTTTGTGAAGTCACAGAATGGAAGTGTTTGAAGTCACAGAATGGAGGTTTGTGAAGTCATAGAATGGAGGTAGGTGAAGTCACAGAATGGAGGTGTGTGAAGTCATAGAATGGAGGTGTGTGAAGTCACAGAATGGAGGAGTGTGAAGTCACAGAATGGAGGTGTGTGAACTCAGAATGGAGATGTGTGAAGTCACAGAATGGAGTTGTGTGAAGTCATAGAATTGAGGTGTGTGAAATCACAGAATGGAGGTGTGTGAAATCACAGAATGGAGGTGTGTGAATTCATAGAATGGAGGTGTGACATCTCAGAATGGAGGTGTGTGAAATCGCAGAATGGAGGTGTGTGAGGTCACAGAATGGAGGTGTGTGAACTCACAATGCAGGTGTGTGAAGTCACGGAATGGCGGTGTGTGAAGTCATAGAATGGAAGTGTGTGAAGTCATAGAATGGAGGTGTGTGAAGTCACAGAAGGGCGGTGTGTGGAGTCACATAATGGAGGTGTGTGAAGTCAAAATGGAGGTGTGTGACGTCATAAAATGTAGGTGTGTGAAGTCATAGTTTGGAGGTGTGCGAAATCATAGAATGGAGGTTTGTGAAGTCATAGAATGGAGGTGTGTGAAGTCACAGAATGGAGGTGTGTGAAGTCATAGAATGGAGGTATGTGAAGTCAAATTGGAGGGGTGTGAATTCGGAGAATGGAGGTGTGCTAAGTCACACAATGGAGGTGGGTGAAGTCACAGAATGTAGGGGGGTGAAGTCAAAGAATGGAGGTGTGTGAAGTTACAGAATGGACGGGTATGATTTCATAGAATGGAGGTGTGTAAAGTCACAGAATTGAGGTGTTTGAAGTTATATATTGGAGGTGTGTGAAGTCAAAATGGATGTGTGAAGTCATAGAATGGAGGAGTGTGAAGTCGGAGAATGGAGGTGTGTGGAGTCACAGAATGGAGCTGTGTGAAGTCACCGAATGGAGGTGTGTGAAGTCACAGAATGGAGGTGTGTGGAGTCACAGAATGGAGCTGTGTGAAGTCACCGAATGGAGGTGTGTGAAGTCACAGAATGAAGTTGTGTGAAGTCATAGAATGGAGGTGTGTGAAATCATAGAATGGAGGTGTGTAAACTCAGAATGGAGTTGTGAAGTCACAGAATGGAGGTGTGTGAAGTCATAGAATGGAGGTGTGTGATATCATATAATGGAGGTGTGTGACGTCACAGAATGGAGGGGTGTGAAGTCAGAATGGAGGTGTGAAGTCATAGAATAGAGGTGAGTGAAGTCATAGAAAGGAGGTGTGGGAAGTCAGAGAATGGAGGAGTGTGAAGTCATAGAGTGGAGGTGAGTGAAGTCACAGATTCGATGTCTGTGAAGTCATAGAATGGAGGTGTGTGAAGTCAGAATGGAGGTGTGTGAAGTCAAAGAATGGAGGTGTGTGAACTCATAGAATAGAGGTGTGTGATGTCACAAAGGAAGTGTGTGAATTCATAGTATGGAGGTGTGTGAAGTCACAGAATGGAGGTGTGTGAAGTCAAAATGGAGGTGTGTGATGTCCTAAAATGGAGGTGTGTGAAGTCATAGAATGGAGGTGTGTGAAATCATAGAATGAAGGTTTGTGAAGTCACAGAATTGAGGTGTGTGAAGTCATAGAATGGAGGTGTATGAAGTCACAGAATGGGGGTGTGTGAAGTCATAGCATGGAGGTATGTGAAATCATAGAATGGAAGTGTGTGAAGTCATAGAATGGAGGTGTGTGAAGTCATACAATGAAGGTGTGTGAAGTCATAGAATGGAGGTGTGTGAAGTCACAGAAGGGAGGTGTGTGGAGTCACATAATAGAGGTGTGTGAAGTCAAAATGGAGGTGTGTGAAGTCATAAAATGTAGGTGTGTGAAGTCATAGATTGGAGGTGTGTGAAATCATAGAATGGAGGTTTGTGAAGTCACAGAATGGAGGTGTGTGAAGTCATAGAATGGAGGTATGTGAAGTCAAATTGGAGGGGTGTGAAGTCGGAGAATGGAGGTGTGGGAAGTCACAGAATGGAGGTGGGTGAAGTCACAGAATTTAGGTGTGTGAAGTCAAAGAATGGAGGTTTGTGTAGTCACAGAATGGACGGCTATGAATTCATAGAATGGAGGTGTGTGAAGTCACAGAATTGAGGTGTTTGAAGTTATATATTGGAGTTGTGTGAAGTCAAAATGGATGTGTGAAGTCACAGAATGGAGGTGTGTGAAGGCACAGAATGGAGGTGTGTGAAGTCAAAGAATGGAGGTGTGTGACGTCCTAAAATGCAGGTGTGAGAAGTCATAGAATGGAGGTGTGTGAAATCATAGAATAGAGGTTTATGAAGTCAAAGAACAGAGGTGTGTGAACTCAGAATGGAGGTGTGTGAAGGCACAGAATTGAGGTGTGTGAAGTCATCGTATGAAGGTATGTGAAATCATAGAATGGAAGTGTGTGAAGTCATAGAATGGAGGTGTGTGAAGTCATACAATGAAGGTGTGTGAAGTCATAGAATGGAGGTGTGTGAAGTCACAGAAGAGAGGTGTGTGAAGTCACATAATGGAGGTGTGAGAAGTCAAAATGGAGGTGTGTGACGTCATAAAATGGAGGTGTGTGAAGTCATAGATTGGAGGTGTGTGAAATCATAGAATGGAGGTTTGTGAAGTCACAGAATGGAGGTGTGTGAAGTCACAGAATGGAGGTTTGTGAAGTCATAGAATGGAGGTAGGTGAAGTCACAGAATGGAGGTGTGTGAAGTCACAGAATGGAGGTGTGTGAAATCACAGAATGGAGGTGTGTGAATTCATAGAATGGAGGTGTGACATCTCAGAATGGAGGTGTGTGAAGTCGCAGAATGGAGGTGTGTGAGGTCACAGAATGGAGGTGTGTGAATTCACAATGCAGGTGTGTGAAGTCACGGAATGGCGGTGTGTGAACTCATAGAATGGAGGTGTGTGACGTCCCAATGGAAGTGTGTAAGTCATAGAATGGAGGTGTGTGAAGTCACAGAATGGATGTGTGTGAAGTCAAAATGGAGGTGTGTGACGTCCTAAAATGGAGGTGTGGAAGTCATAGAATGGAGGTGTGTGAAATCATAGAATAGAGGTTTGTGAAGTCACAGAATGGAGGTGTGTGAACTCAGAATGGAGGTTTGTGAAGGCACAGAATGGAGGTGTGTGAAGTCATCGTATGAAGGTATGTGAAATCATAGAATGGAAGTATGTGAAGTCATAGAATGGAGGTGTGCGAAGTCATACAATGAAGGTGTGTGAAGTCATAGAATGGAGGTAGGTGAAGTCACAGAAGAGAGGTGTGTGAAGTCACATAATGGAGGTGTGTGAAGTCAAAATGGAGGTGTGTGACGTCATAAAATGGAGGTGTGTGAAGTCATAGATTGGAGGTGTGTGAAATCATAGAATGGAGGTTTGTGAAGTCACAGAATGGAAGTGTGTGAAGTCACAGAATGGAGGTTTGTGAAGTCATAGAATGGAGGTAGGTGAAGTCACAAAATGGAGGTGTGTGAAGTCATAGAATGGAGGTGTGTGAAGTCACAGAATGGAGGTGTGTGAAGTCACAGAATGGAGGTTTGTGAACTCAGAATGGAGATGTGTGAAGTCACAGAATGGAGTTGTGTGAAGTCATAGAATTGAGGTGTGTGAAATCACAGAACAGAGGTGTGTGAATTCATAGAATGGAGGTGTGACATCTCAGAATGGAGGTATGTGAAATCGCAGAATGGAGGTGTGTGAGGTCACAGAATGGAGGTGTGTGAACTCACAATGCAGGTGTGTGAAGTCACGGAATGGCGGTGTGTGAAGTCATAGAATGGAAGTGTGTGAAGTCATAGAATGGAGGTGTGTGAAGTCACAGAAGGGAGGTGTGTGGAGTCACATAATGGAGGTGTGTGAAGTCAAAATGGAGGTGTGTGACGTCATAAAATGTAGGTGTGTGAAGTCATAGTTTGGAGGTGTGCGAAATCATAGAATGGAGGTTTGTGAAGTCACAGAATGGAGGTGTGTGAAGTCACAGAATGGAGGTGTGTGAAGTCATAGAATGGAGGTATGTGAAGTCAAATTGGAGGGTGTGAAGTCGGAGAATGGAGGTGTGCAAAGTCACAGAATGGAGGTGGGTGAAGTCACAGAATGTAGGTGTGTGAAGTCAAAGAATGGAGGTGTGTGAAGTTACAGAATGGACGGGTATGATTTCATAGAATGGAGGTGTGTAAAGTCACAGAATTGAGGTGTTTGAAGTTATATATTGGAGGTGTGTGAAGTCAAAATGGATGTGTGAAGTCATAGAATGGAGGTGTGTGAAGTCGGAGAATGGAGGTGTGTGAAATCACAGAATGGAGCTGTGTGAAGTCACCGAATGGAGGTGTGTGAAGTCACAGAATGGAGGTGTGTGAAGTCAAAGAATGGAGGTGTGTGAAGTCATAGAATGGAGGTGTGTAAAGTCATAGTATGTATGTTTGTGAAGTAAGAATGAAGGTGTGTGAAGTCATAGAATGGAGGTGTGTGAAGTCACAGAATGGAGGTGTGTGAAGTCATAGAATGGAGGTGTGTGAAGACATAGAATGGAGGTGTGTGAAGTCAAATAATGGAGGTGTTTGAAGTCACAGAATGGATGTGTGTGAAGTCAGAATGGAGGTGTGAGGTCATAGAATGGAGGTGGGTGAAGTCATAGAATTGAGGTGTGTGAAATCATAGAATGGAGGTGTGTGAAGAGACAGAATGGAGGTGTGGGAAGTCACAGTATGGAGGTGTGTGACGTCACAGAATGGAGGTGTGTTAAGTCACAATGGAGGTGTGTAAAGTCACAGAATGGAGGTGTGTGAAGTCATAGAATTGAAGTGTGTGAAGTCATAGAATGGAGGTGTGTGAAGTCACAGAATGGACGGTATGAAGTCATAGAATGGAGGTGTGTGAAGTCTCAGAATTGTGGTGTTTGAAGTCATATATTGGACGTGTGTGAACTCAAAATGGGTGTGTGAAGTCATAGAATGGAGGTGTGTGAAATCACAGAATGAGGGTGTGTGAGGTCATAGAATGGAGGTGTGTGAAGTCACAGAATTGAGGTGTGTGAAGTCATAAAATGGAGGTGGGTGAAGTCATAGAAAGAGATGTGGGAGGTCATAGAATGGAGGAGTGTGAAGTCCTAGAGTGGAGGTGAGTGAAGTCACATATTCGAGGTCTGTGAAGTCATAGAATGGAGGTGTGTGAAGTCAGAATGGAGGTGTGTGAAGTCATAGAATGGAGGTGTGTGAACTCATAGAAGGGAGGTGTGTGACGTCACAAAGGAAGTGTGTGAAGTCATAGAATGGAGGTGTGTGAAGTCACAGAATGTAGGTGTGAGAATTCAAAATGGAGGTGTGTGACGTCATAAAATGGAGGTGTGTGAAGTCATAGAATGGAGTTGTGTGAAATCATAGAATGGAGGTTAGTTAAGTCACAGAATGGAGCTGTGTGAACTCAGAATGGAGGTGTGTGAAGTCACAAAATGGAGGTGTGAGAAGTTACAGCATGGAGGTATGTGAAATCATAGAATGGAAGTGTGTGAAGTCATAGAATGGAGGTGTGTGAAGTCACAGAATGGAGGTGTGTGAACTCAGAATTGAGATGTGTGAAGTCACAGAATGGAGTTGTGTGAAGTCATAGAATTGAGGTGTGTGAAATCACAGAATAGAGGTGTGTGAATTCATAGAATGGAGGTGTGACATCTCAGAATGGAGGTGTGTGAAATCGCAGAATGGAGGTGTGTGAGGTCACAGAATGGAGGTGTGTGAACTCACAATGCAGGTGTGTGAAGTCACGGAATGGCGGTGTGTGAAGTCATAGAATGGAAGTGTGTGAAGTCATAGAATGGAGGTGTGTGAAGTCACAGAAGGGAGGTGTGTGGAGTCACATAATGGAGGTGTGTGAAGTCAAAATGGAGGTGTGTGACGTCATAAAATGTAGGTGTGTAAAGTCATAGTATGTATGTTTGTGAAGTAAGAATGAAGGTGTGTGAAGTCATAGAATGGAGGTGTGTGAAGTCACAGAATGGAGGTGTGTGAAGTCATAGAATGGAGGTGTGTGAAGACATAGAATGGAGGTGTGTGAAGTCAAATAATGGAGGTGTGTGAAGTCACAGAATGGATGTGTGTGAAGTCAGAATGGAGGTGTGAGGTCATAGAATGGAGGTGGGTGAAGTCATAGAATTGAGGTGTGTGAAATCATAGAATGGAGGTGTGTGAAGAGACAGAATGGAGGTGTGGGAAGTCACAGTATGGAGGTGTGTGACGTCACAGAATGGAGGTGTGTTAAGTCACAATGGAGGTGTGTAAAGTCACAGAATGGAGGTGTGTGAAGTCATAGAATTGAAGTGTGTGAAGTCATAGAATGGAGGTGTGTGAAGTCACAGAATGGACGGTATGAAGTCATAGAATGGAGGTGTGTGAAGTCTCAGAATTGTGGTGTTTGAAGTCATATATTGGACGTGTGTGAACTCAAAATGGGTGTGTGAAGTCATAGAATGGAGGTGTGTGAAATCACAGAATGAGGGTGTGTGAGGTCATAGAATGGAGGTGTGTGAAGTCACAGAATTGAGGTGTGTGAAGTCATAAAATGGAGGTGGGTGAAGTCATAGAAAGAGATGTGGGAGGTCATAGAATGGAGGAGTGTGAAGTCCTAGAGTGGAGGTGAGTGAAGTCACATATTCGAGGTCTGTGAAGTCATAGAATGGAGGTGTGTGAAGTCAGAATGGAGGTGTGTGAAGTCATAGAATGGAGGTGTGTGAACTCATAGAAGGGAGGTGTGTGACGTCACAAAGGAAGTGTGTGAAGTCATAGAATGGAGGTGTGTGAAGTCACAGAATGTAGGTGTGAGAATTCAAAATGGAGGTGTGTGACGTCATAAAATGGAGGTGTGTGAAGTCATAGAATGGAGTTGTGTGAAATCATAGAATGGAGGTTAGTTAAGTCACAGAATGGAGCTGTGTGAACTCAGAATGGAGGTGTGTGAAGTCACAAAATGGAGGTGTGAGAAGTTACAGCATGGAGGTATGTGAAATCATAGAATGGAAGTGTGTGAAGTCATAGAATGGAGGTGTGTGAAGTCACAGAATGGAGGTGTGTGAACTCAGAATGGAGATCTGTGAAGTCACAGAATGCAGTTGTGTGAAGTCATAGAATTGAGGTGTGTGAAATCACAGAATAGAGGTGTGTGAATTCATAGAATGGAGGTGTGACATCTCAGAATGGAGGTGTGTGAAATCGCAGAATGGAGGTGTGTGAGGTCACAGAATGGAGGTGTGTGAACTCACAATGCAGGTGTGTGAAGTCACGGAATGGCGGTGTGTGAAGTCATAGAATGGAAGTGTGTGAAGTCATAGAATGGAGGTGTGTGAAGTCACAGAAGGGAGGTGTGTGGAGTCACATAATGGAGGTGTGTGAAGTCAAAATGGAGGTGTGTGACGTCATAAAATGTAGGTGTGTGAAGTCATAGTTTGGAGGTGTGCGAAATCATAGAATGGAGGTTTGTGAAGTCACAGAATGGAGGTGTGTGAAGTCACAGAATGGAGGTGTGTGAAGTCATAGAATGGAGGTATGTGAAGTCAAATTGGAGGGTGTGAAGTCGGAGAATGGAGGTGTGCAAAGTCACAGAATGGAGGTGGGTGAAGTCACAGAATGTAGGTGTGTGAAGTCAAAGGATGGAGGTGTGTGAAGTTACAGAATGGACGGGTATGATTTCATAGAATGGAGGTGTGTAAAGTCACAGAATTGAGGTGTTTGAAGTTATATATTGGAGGTGTGTGAAGTCAAAATGGATGTGTGAAGTCATAGAATGGAGGTGTGTGAAGTCGGAGAATGGAGGTGTGTGAAGTCACAGAATGGAGCTGTGTGAAGTCACCGAATGGAGGTGTGTGAAGTCACAGAATGGAGGTGTGTGAAGTCAAAGAATGGAGGTGTGTGAAGTCATAGAATGGAGGTGTGTAAAGTCATAGTATGTATGTTTGTGAAGTAAGAATGAAGGTGTGTGAAGTCATAGAATGGAGGTGTGTGAAGTCACAGAATGGAGGTGTGTGAAGTCATAGAATGGAGGTGTGTGAAGACATAGAATGGAGGTGTGTGAAGTCATATAATGGAGATGTGTGAAGTCACAGAATGGATGTGTGTGAAGTCAGAATGGAGGTGTGAGGTCATAGAATGGAGGTGGGTGAAGTCATAGAATTGAGGTGTGTGAAATCATAGAATGGAGGTGTGTGAAGAGACAGAATGGAGGTGTGAGAAGTCACAGTATGGAGGTGTGTGACGTCACAGAATGGAGGTGTGTTAAGTCACAATGGAGGTGTGTAAAGTCACAGAAAGGAGGTGTGTGAAGTCATAGAATTGAAGTGTGTGAAGTCATAGAATGGAGGTGTGTGAAGTCACATAATGGACGGTATGAAGTCATAGAATGGAGGAGTGTGAAGTCTCAGAATTGTGGTGTTTGAAGTCATATATTGGACGTGTGTGAACTCAAAATGGGTGTGTGAAGTCATAGAATGGAGGTGTGTGAAATCACAGAATGAGGGTGTGTGAGGTCATAGAATGGAGGTGTGTGAAGTCACAGAATTGAGGTGTGTGAAGTCATAAAATGGAGGTGGGTGAAGTCATAGAAAGAGATGTGGGAGGTCATAGAATGGAGGAGTGTGAAGTCCTAGAGTGGAGGTGAGTGAAGTCACATATTCGAGGTCTGTGAAGTCATAGAATGGAGGTGTGTGAAGTCAGAATGGAGGTGTGTGAAGTCATAGAATGGAGGTGTGTGAACTCATAGAAGGGAGGTGTGTGACGTCACAAAGGAAGTGTGTGAAGTCATAGAATGGAGGTGTGTGAAGTCACAGAATGTAGGTGTGAGAATTCAAAATGGAGGTGTGTGACTTCATAAAATGGAGGTGTGTGAAGTCATAGAATGGAGTTGTGTGAAATCATAGAATGGAGGTTAGTTAAGTCACAGAATGGAGCTGTGTGAACTCAGAATGGAGGTGTGTGAAGTCACAAAATGGAGGTGTGAGAAGTTACAGCATGGAGGTATGTGAAATCATAGAATGGAAGTGTGTGAAGTCATAGAATGGAGGTGTGTGAAGTCACAGAATGGAGGTGTGTGAAGTCATAGAATGGAGGTGTGTGAAGACATAGAATGGAGGTGTGTGAAGTCAAATAATGGAGGTGTGTGAAGTCACAGAATGGATGTGTGTGAAGTCAGAATGGAGGTGTGAGGTCATAGAATGGAGGTGGGTGAAGTCATAGAATTGAGGTGTGTGAAATCATAGAATGGAGGTGTGTGAAGAGACAGAATGGAGGTGTGAGATGTCACAGTATGGAGGTGTGTGACGTCACAGAATGGAGGTGTGTTAAGTCACAATGGAGGTGTGTAAAGTCACAGAAAGGAGGTGTGTGAAGTCATAGAATTGAAGTGTGTGAAGTCATAGAATGGAGGTGTGTGAAGTCACAGAATGGACGGTATGAAGTCATAGAATGGAGGTGTGTGAAGTCTCAGAATTGTGGTGTTTGAAGTCATATATTGGACGTGTGTGAACTCAAAATGGGTGTGTGAAGTCATAGAATGGAGGTGTGTGAAATCACAGAATGAGGGTGTGTGAGGTCATAGAATGGAGGTGTGTGAAGTCACAGAATTGAGGTGTGTGAAGTCATAAAATAGAGGTGGGTGAAGTCAAAGAAAGAGATGTGGGAGGTCATAGAATGGAGGAGTGTGAAGTCCTAGAGTGGAGGTGAGTGAAGTCACATATTCGAGGTCTGTGAAGTCATAGAATGGAGGTGTGTGAAGTCAGAATGGAGGTGTGTGAAGTCATAGAATGGAGGTGTGTGAACTCATAGAAGGGAGGTGTGTGACGTCACAAAGGAAGTGTGTGAAGTCATAGAATGGAGGTGTGTGAAGTCACAGAATGTAGGTGTGAGAATTCAAAATGGAGGTGTGTGACTTCATAAAATGGAGGTGTGTGAAGTCATAGAATGGAGTTGTGTGAAATCATAGAATGGAGGTTAGTTAAGTCACAGAATGGAGCTGTGTGAACTCAGAATGGAGGTGTGTGAAGTCACAAAATGGAGGTGTGAGAAGTTACAGCATGGAGGTATGTGAAATCATAGAATGGAAGTGTGTGAAGTCATAGAATGGAGGTGTGTGAAGTCACAGAATGGAGGTGTGTGAACTCAGAATGGAGATGTGTGAAGTCACAGAATGGAGTTGTGTGAAGTCATAGAATTGAGGTGTGTGAAATCACAGAATAGAGGTGTGTGAATTCATAGAATGGAGGTGTGACATCTCAGAATGGTGGTGTGTGAAATCGCAGAATGGAGGTGTGTGAGGTCACAGAATGGAGGTGTGTGAACTCACAATGCAGGTGTGTGAAGTCACGGAATGGCGGTGTGTGAAGTCATAGAATGGAAGTGTGTGAAGTCATAGAATGGAGGTGTGTGAAGTCACAGAAGGGAGGTGTGTGGAGTCACATAATGGAGGTGTGTGAAGTCAAAATGGAGGTGTGTGACGTCATAAAATGTAGGTGTGTGAAGTCATAGTTTGGAGGTGTGTGAAATCATAGAATTGAGGTTTGTGAAGTCACAGAATGGAGGTGTGTGAAGTCACAAATGGAGGTGTGTGAAGTCATAGAATGGAGGTATGTGAAGTCAAATTGGAGGGTGTGAAGTCGGAGAATGGAGGTGTGCAAAGTCACATAATGGAGGTGGGTGAAGTCACAGAATGTAGGTGTGTGAAGTCAAAGAATGGAGGTGTGTGAAGTTACAGAATGGACGGGTATGATTTCATAGAATGGAGGTGTGTAAAGTCACAGAATTGAGGTGTTTGAAGTTATATATTGGAGGTGTGTGAAGTAAAAATGGATGTGTGAAGTCATAGAATGGAGGTGTGTGAAGTCGGAGAATGGAGGTGTGTGAAGTCACAGAATGGAGCTGTGTGAAGTCACCGAACGGAGGTGTGTGAAGTCACAGAATGGAGGTGTGTGAAGTCAAAGAATGGAGGTGTGTGAAATCATAGAATGGAGGTGTGTAAAGTCATAGTATGTATGTTTGTGAAGTAAGAATGAAGGTGTGTGAAGTCATAGAATGGAGGTGTGTGAAGTCACAGAATGGAGGTGTGTGAAGTCATAGAATGGAGGTGTGTGAAGACATAGAATGGAGGTGTGTGAAGTCATATAATGGAGGTGTGTGAAGTCACAGAATGGATGTGTGTGAAGTCAGAATGGAGGTGTGAGGTCATAGAATGGAGGTGGGTAAAGTCATAGAATTGAGGTGTGTGAAATCATAGAATGGAGGTGTGTGAAGTCACAGAATGGAGGTGTGGGAAGTCACAGTATGGAGGTGTGTGACGTCACAGAATGGAGGTGTGTTAAGTCACAATGGAGGTGTGTAAAGTCACAGAAAGGAGGTGTGTGAAGTCATAGAATTGAAGTGTGTGAAGTCATAGAATGGAGGTGTGTGAATTCACAGAATGGACGGTATGAAGTCATAGAATGGAGGTGTGTGAAGTCTCAGAATTGTGGTGTTTGAAGTCATATATTGGACGTGTGTGAACTCAAAATGGGTGTGTGAAGTCGTAGAATGGAGGTGTGTGAAATCACAGAATGAGGGTGTGTGAGGTCATAAAATGGAGGTGTGTGAAGTCACAGAATTGAGGTGTGTGAAGTCATAAAATGGAGGTGGGTGAAGTCATAGAAAGAGATGTGGGAAGTCATAGAATGGAGGAGTGTGAAGTCCTAGAGTGGAGGTGAGTGAAGTCACATATTCGAGGTCTGTGAAGTCATAGAATGGAGGTGTGTGAAGTCAGAATGGAGGTGTGTGAAGTCATAGAATGGAGGTGTGTGAACTCATAGAAGGGAGGTGTGTGACGTCACAAAGGAAGTGTGTGAAGTCATAGAATGGAGGTGTGTGAAGTCACAGAATGTAGGTGTGAGAATTCAAAATGGAGGTGTGTGACGTCATAAAATGGAGGTGTGTGAAGTCATAGAATGGAGTTGTGTGAAATCATACAATGGAGGTTAGTTAAGTCACAGAATGGAGCTGTGTGAATTCAGAATGGAGGTGTGTGAAGTCACAAAATGGAGGTGTGAGAAGTTACAGCATGGAGGTATGTGAAATCATAGAATGGAAGTGTGTGAAGTCATAGAATGGAGGTGTGTGAAGTCACAGAATGGAGGTGTGTGAACTCAGAATTGAGATGTGTGAAGTCACAGAATGGAGTTGTGTGAAGTCATAGAATTGAGGTGTGTGAAATCACAGAATAGAGGTGTGTGAATTCATAGAATGGAGGTGTGACATCTCAGAATGGAGGTATGTGAAATCGCAGAATGGAGGTGTGTGAGGTCACACAATGGAGGTGTGTGAACTCACAATGCAGGTGTGTGAAGTCACGGAATGGCGGTGTGTGAAGTCATAGAATGGAAGTGTGTGAAGTCATAGAATGGAGGTGTGTGAAGTCACAGAAGGGAGGTGTGTGGAGTCACATAATGGAGGTGTGTGAAGTCAAAATGGAGGTGTGTGACGTCATAAAATGCAGGTGTGTGAAGTCATAGTTTGGAGGTGTGCGAAATCATAGAATGGAGGTTTGTGAAGTCACAGAATGGAGGTGTGTGAAGTCACAGAATGGAGGTGTGTGAAGTCATAGAATGGAGGTATGTGAAGTCAAATTGGAAGGGTGTGAAGTCGGAGAATGGAGGTGTGCTAAGTCACAGAATGGAGGTGGGTGAAGTCACAGAATGTAGGTGTGTGAAGTCAAAGAATGGAGGTGTGTGAAGTCACAGAATGGACGGGTATGATTTCATAGAATGGAGGTGTGTGAAGCCACAGAATTGAGGTGTTTGAAGTTATATATTGGAGGTGTGTGAAGTCAAAATGGATGTGTGAAATCATAGAATGAAGGTGTGTGAAGTCGGAGAATGGAGGTGTGTGAAGTCACAGAACGGAGCTGTGTGAAGTCACCGAATGGAGTTGTGTGAAGTCACAGAATGGAGGTGTGTGAAGTCAAAGAATGGAGGTGTGTGAAGTCATAGAATGGAGGTGTGTAAAGTCATAGTATGTATGTTTGTGAAGTAAGAATGAAGGTGTGTGAAGTCATAGAATGGAGGTGTGTGAAGTCACAGAATGGAGGTGTGTGAAGTCATAGAATGGAGGTGTGTGAAGACATAGAATGGAGATGTGTGAAGTCATATAATGGAGGTGTGTGAAGTCACAGAATGGATGTGTGTGAAGTCAGAATGGAGGTGTGAAGTCATAGAATGGAGGTGGGTGAAGTCATAGAATGGAGGTGTGTGAAATCATAGAATGGAGGTGTGTGAAGTCACAGAATGGAGGTGTGTGAAGTCACAGTATGGAGGTGTGTGACGTCACAGAATGGAGGTGTGTGAAGTCAGAATGGAGGTGTGTAAAGTCACAGAATGGAGGTGTGTGAAGTCATAGAATTGAAGTGTGTGAAGTCATAGAATGGAGGTGTGTGAAGTCACAGAATGGACGGTATGAAGTCATAGAATGGAGGTGTGTGAAGTCTCAGAATTGAGGTGTTTGAAGTCATATATTGGAGGTGTGTGAAGTCAAAATGGGTGCGTGAAGTCATAGAATGGAGGTGTGTGAAATCACAGAATGAGGGTGTGTGAGGTCATAGAATGGAGGTGTGTGAAGTCACAGAATTGAGGTGTGTGAAGTCATAAAATGGAGGTGGGTGAAGTCATAGAAAGAGATGTGGGAAGTCATAGAATGGAGGAGTGTGAAGTCCTAGAGTGGAGGTGAGTGAAGTCACATATTCGAGGTCTGTGAAGTCATAGAATGGAGGTGTGTGAAGTCAGAATGGAGGTGTGTGAAGTCATAGAATGAGGTGTGTGAACTCATAGAAGGGAGGTGTGTGACGTCACAAAGGAAGTGTGTGAAGTCATAGAATGGAGGTTTGTGAAGTCACAGAATGGAGGTGTGAGAAGTCAAAATGGAGGTGTGTGACGTCATAAAATGGAGGTGTGTGAAGTCATAGAATGGAGTTGTGTGAAATCATAGAATGGAGGTTAGTGAACTCACAGAATGGAGCTGTGTGAACTCAGAATGGAGGTGTGTGAAGTCACAGAATGGAGGTGTGAGAAGTTAGAGCATGGAGGTATGTGAAATCATAGAATGGAAGTGTGTGAAGTCATAGAATGGAGGTGTGTGAAGTCACAGAATGAAGGTGTGTGAAGTCATAGAATGGAGTTGTGTGAAGACACAGAAGGGAGGTGTGTGAAGTCACATAATGGAGGTGTGTGAAGTCAAAATGGAGGTGTGTGACGTCATAAAGTGGAGGTGTGTGAAGTCATAGAATGGAGGTGTGTGAAATTATAGAATGGAGGTGTGTGAAGTCACAGAATGGAGGTGTGTGAACTCAGAATGGAGGTTTGTGAAGTCACAGAATAGAGGTGTGTGAAGTCATAGAATGGAAGTGTGTGAAGTCATAGAATGGAGGTGTGTGAAGTCAGAATGGAGGTGTGTGAAGTCACCGAATGGAGTTGTGTGAACTCAGAATGGAGATGTGTGAAGTCACAGAATGGAGGTTTGTGAAGTCATAGAATGGAGGTGTGTGAAGTCATAGAATGGATGTTTCTGAAATAAAAATGAAGGTGTGTGAAGTCAAAGAAAGAGGTGTGGGAAGTCATAGAATGGAGGAATGTAAAGTCATAGAATGCAGGCGAGTGAAGTCA